>CM057147.1:4751874-5276874 GCA_029964075.1 Patiria pectinifera | reverse complement strand
AAGTGGCTTGCCCGAGGACACAACATATGGCCAGCAGCTGGATTTGAACCCATGACCCTCTGATCATTAGTCATGAGGGGATGGAGAGAGGCAAGTGGGATGAAGTGGCTTGCCCATGGACACAACATATGGCCATCTGCACGATTTGGAACTCCCTGACCCTCTGATCATGAGTCACAAACCCTAACCACTAGGCCACACTTTCAAGTCCATTAAAGTCCATCACAAGGCCATCAGTCTCAAGTCAAGTCGCAAGCTGTTCAACTAATCTGTGACAAATGCATTCCTTGTTGTTATTCATCCCCTGTTACTTGTGACTGGACTTATGAACGGACTCCTGATTTACTTTTGACCAGGCTTGGATCGGACTGCAAAGCTTTACAACAAAGGGTTGCATAGATATTTGGCTAATAATTGCCATGGTGACAAAACTGCACACACAAAAATACTATTACCAGCTTTTGATAAAAACATTTTGATTACATGATCATGGCCTTTATAACATGGAATAATCTAATTAAATTCTAGTTTTTTCCCAGAGTTCTATAAGGCCAAAGGTCAATAAAATAAATATGCCACCTACTTGGTATGAACTGGTATTTACTTATTTTTATATTTTTTTTAGTTATTTTTTATTTTCATGACGGACTTGCGTACTCTCAAATTTTGTGAGATCTAGTTTCAAATGGCAGCAAGTCACAAATCACTGAGTGCCAAGTAACAGGACGCCAGCAGCCCAGCCATGTAAAAATGACTTTCGAGATAATCAAGTTTAAAGGATTTTGTGCTCCCATTTAAATTAAAAACCACACAAGACCAACATTTTGACTTGTGATCTTTGTTAATAAATTCAAATAACACAGTGCATTTCTATTTCAAAATGTTACTTAAAGGGAAGATACAAATATTTGCAAACATAAAACACGAAATGATCAAATTATCACGTGAATACCTTACTGAATTGTTAGGGAATGACAGTCTAAAGCATCCTTTAAAATCGTAGTTTCTGGGTGTGTGCTGACATTTTTAACAAAGTGTATTTCAACGCTGGTCGGCCGACTAGCGTTGCAAAAAAAAATGTGTTTTTTTCAAAACTGTACCTAATTTTTCATATCGTATTTTCTTTGCAATTGATTACACACCTGTGAAGGGGCATACAAGCCTGCTAGACTGATTCTTTGACCTTACAATTCCCCAAACTCTATAAATTGATCCGTTTCATCTTAAGTGGCATCAGGGAATCAGACTACAAGAACACGATGTGTTTTCTTGGGTTTTTCCAGCATCTCACAAGCCCAAAACATGAAACAAGTCCTCATTTAACAACATTTGCTATATATCAAGCTATTCCTCCAAATTCATTGTTTTCCGAAATTGCAGCAAAATCAAATGTTGTACATTCCCTTTAATCTTAAAAGCTATTTAGATTTTTATGTTAACAATGTTTTGCAGGGAACTCTGCCTTAAATGTGGACTTAAGCCGCCATGTCAAAACATAAACGACCTTCTGCCAGGAATACACTTTGCTTTACCTCTGCACTTCCATGGGGCGAAACGCACTGGGAAACATGCTTTGTTACATTAGTATTACAACACATTTCCTCGCCAGGGAAAAAAATAATGAAAAACGTCCTTCCATCTTTTGAATTCTGCTAGCCCTTGAAGCAAAATGTATACCAAAATGAACGATATCTCAATGCTCTATCGTTTACCCGCAAAACCTTGAATTTTGACCGTCTACACCCTTCGCCTCTAACAACCTTCTTCCACGCACCTAACAAAATAAACTCGTGCTTTCAGGTAATATTTTGCCATTCGGTCTGATTTTCCAACACCCTCCACATGAAAACATACTGAAGGCAGTTTCCTTTTATCTAAGCACAACATTTTCACCTTCATATTAACCTCTCAGAAACTCCTAGAGTTTTCAAGTGACTGCGATACCCTTCACCTTTGTCAAGTACTGGTACATGGTATCTCTCTCATCGTAGGCCACCATGCCTACGCCCTATAAGGGCCTCCCTCGCATCTGAAAACAGTCCAGACAGAAAATACAGTACAACGTTATTGTGAACTCCACTTTTGTAAAAATATTCTTTTTAGGGCTTCCAATTTATTGTGTACAATACATGGTCAGTACAAACTTTGTGGACCAAATTTGGGCAAATCTAATCACGTCAAGATAAACGCAATCGGTGATATACAATCTGCCTTCAAACAAATTGGCCTCTTGAATTTCGACTTTGCTCTGAACTAATCTGTGTTATGAACAAAAAATGTCTGGACTCGTTTCTTTGGATTAGGTCATTAACACTAACCTTCCCAAATCCTCCAAAATCCTCTTTACAGAACGAAGTATTTTGCAGGATTGAGGCTATGTGGCAAAAATGTGTGGCTGATTTTGGAGGATGCACTGTGTCAAGGTCTTGAGCCGGACCTTGTGTTGTTTATGCTCATCCGTGCATAAATGTAGGCCTATATTATACTTGAAATCCTCCGCACTGCTCCAGGATGTCACTGGCTCTGCCTCAACATATTGACAGTGATTGCTGGAACATTTTGCAGGATTGCAGCAGTGGTCACCCCTCCAAGTGCCACATTCAAGAAATAACGGAGAATTTTGCAGGATTGAGGCTGTAAGCAATTTTTACATGGGGGCTGTAACAGGCATGCAACTGGGAAATCACAAAAAAAAAGAGGAAATTCAAATTTTTCCCAGACTTTGTAAAGTGTTTTTCTATTTTCAATGGCACACATGGGAGGTCAAAAAAGAGGAAATCAGCTGATCAGGTGAAAAGTTGCATGCCTGCTGTAAGCAATTTTTACACGGAGGCAGTTGGAGGCTTTTGCAGAATTGAGATTACATCCTAGCAAAAATGCCTAGTGAGTTAGGTTGAATGCAATTTGTGCACAATTGATGCAACTTGAGGGAAGTATATGTACCTCTGAGGAAGTGTCCATGGTAGTCTGCAGGGGGCGGAACCAGTGAACTCTGCAGGCTTCGACCACTGACTTCATGGACCGACTCCAAAGCTGCCCTGCCGTACTGCAACAATAACCACAATTCAAAATTTATAATCTCTGATCTTTCAATGTGCCATATCAAACTCTTCATGTACACTACAAGTGGCATTTCAAATATTTACTACTGGTATTAACTGCTATGGTTTACACTTTAAACTTGTCAACAAAAACACCGAAATTGACCGTTTAGACTGTCAGTTCAGACACAACCCTGTCAATGGTTTTACCTTGTTATCAATGTTGAATATACTGAGGTCCTGGTTTCAGTGGCTCGCCTGTCTCCGTGTGTTAAGGCACCCTGCGAATGGAACAGATTGATACAACACAATCATCACAACTGAACTACTACTGGAGGTACAATTCAAAATAAGACTTGCAAATAGAATTCTTGAAATATTTACACTTTGCTGAATTCTTGAAATATTTTACAAGCTTGTGAATGCATCTAACCTTCTATTCTGGGGGTATGTTTCCTAATAAGAAACGTGGTATTTCAAGTGGAAAATTCATGTGGTATTTCATATGGAAATTCATGGTATTTCATGGGAAATTCATGTAGTATTTCAAGTGGGAAATTCATGTAGTATTTCAAGTGGGAAATTCATATGGCATTTCAAGTGGAAATTTATGTGGTATTTCATGTGGGAAGTTCATGTGGTATTTCATGTGGGAAATTCATGTATTTCATGTGGGAAATTCATATGGTATTTCATGTGGGAAATTCATGTGGTATTTCAAGTGGGAAATCCATGTAGTATTTCAAGGGAAATCTCATACTGGGCATTTCAAGTGGGGAATTTATGTGGTATTTCATGTGGGAAATTCATGTAGTATTTCATGTGGGAAATTCATGGTATTTCATGTGGGAAACTCAGGTGGTATTTCAAGTGGGACATTATGAGGTTTGCGACACTTTCTTAACCTTAACTCCTAGGAATTTTTGCCAAGATGTATCCTCAATCTTGCAAAATCCTCCAACTGCCTCCGTGGTAAAAGTAGCATACAGCCTCAATCCTGCAAAATCCTCCTTATTTCTTGAATGTGATCCTTGACAGGGTGACCACTGCCGAATCCCGCAAAATCATCTGGCAATGACTGTCAATATGTTGAGGCAGAGCCAGTGACATCCTGGAGCAGTTCAGAGGATGTAGAGTATAATCTAGGCCTAAATTCACGCATGGCTGAGCATAAACAACCCGAGGTCCAGCCTAAGACCCTTTGACACAGTGCATCCTCCAACATCATTTTTGCCATGTAGCCTCAATCCTGCAAAATCCTCTCATTTTACTAAAAAGGATTTTGAGGATTTGGGATGGTTAGAGTTAACCCTAACTATCCTCAACTCCTCCAAAATCCAACTGCATGTTTTGTTGGAATCTGTTAGGAGTGAATACTGCACTGGTAAACTGATTATGCTTGGCATGGGGTCAGGCATACCACACCAAAAATCAGTGTCCAA
Organism: Patiria pectinifera; assembly: GCA_029964075.1. Lineage (NCBI taxonomy): Eukaryota > Metazoa > Echinodermata > Asteroidea > Valvatida > Asterinidae > Patiria > Patiria pectinifera. Next base: position 5,272,391 of record CM057147.1, on the reverse strand, counting down.
CCGTTTGGGTGTCGAGTTTATCATATGGTGTTGGATTTTGCAAGAGCGAGGAAGGTTCCTGGTAAATCACTCAAGGGGTAAGGGTTAATGGATTCAGCTTGATTCCTCACCATGCTTTTCCAATCTCTTGGCGACGATAGAAGCAAATCTTTCTCTCCAGCCAGCTCTGAGATGAGGAAGATGTACTCAGGGGCGTGACTTGGTTGTATCGATGCGTCCGACCTAATAAAACAAAACAAAATCAGCATTTGTTACACAGATGACTGCACAAGAACCTTCTTAATGGTTACAGTGGGGGAGTTAGGTAGAATTCCTGAATGTTTTGCTGCCACTAACTTTCAAAGCCATCAACGGTCAAGCACCAAACTACCTACGCGATCTTATCTGCATCAAAGAACCTTCACGCATTCTTAGAGCAAACGCTGCTACCATTCTACAACAACGAACGGTGAACACTATAACGTACGGCCAGCGATCATTCTCTTATATATACAGCTCCCGAACCCTGGAACCGGCTTCCAACACATATCAGAAATGCAAAATCACTGGAACTGCTTTAGCCTTTGATTTTGAACATTTCTCCTGACAATTAGCGACTATGGTTGAGGTATAGTCACAAATACCTAAGACAGTTTTACCATTGCTATTGATCGAGAGCCTGTCACGTGGCCGGTCTTAAACGGTTTATAAAACACGGACTAGCTGGTCTTCAACACTTTTCCAGTGTCACATAACATTTGGACTCCCATGAAATCTGGTATCTTTTACTCTTTTATTGGTTGAACGTTCACAATCCTCACGTAGGCATGCGCAATAATACCAGTGAATCGGTATTTCATAGTGCTAAATCCACATTACACCGGCACAGCTACATACTGCGCCACATCGCGCAGTATGCTCCATATCACGCAGTAATCTCCATATAAGGAGTTGTTTACGAGTGCTCGCGAGAAGCACATACCATAGCTAGAGTGTGTTTAAAAAAAACATGAAGTAAAGTTGTTGAACAAAACCGTTGGAATTTTTTACTTGTTTTGACACTTTGACCGATAAGATACTTATGAATGGGATAAGTATGTGCTTGGCCGATACTTAACAAGTCCATTTAAGACTGGCTGTGGGCCTGGTCGCTAATAATATGCCTTGCCTTTGATTCGAGCTAATATTATCATCTATTCCCCAAGCCAGTCTTAAACGGACTTGTTTAAAACCGGGCAAGCACATATTTATTCACTTTATAAAACCAATTTTATATTTGCTTCTCCCTTATGCAATGTCAATCAATCAGTTGCAATACCTTCTGTTCAGGCATGCAACTGGGAATTTAGAAAAAACGAGGAAATTAAAAACCACACAAGACTTTGTACAGTGTTCATCAATTTGAAATGGCATTCATGAGAAGTAAAAACAAGGAAATCAGCTTGATCCGAGGAAAACTTGCATGCCTGTCTATTGTATGTACCTCCTACTATATCAGATCTAGTGGTCGCAGTGGTAAAGCTCAGTGGTCGAAAGTGGTCAAGCCCAGCGGTCGAGTGGTTAAGCCCAACGGTCAAGATGTTACCACATCTGCACTAGTAAGCAGGTAATAGTCTGACCTGAGTAAGCTTGTGAATTTTCTTGCAAGCTGACAGCACTAAGCATACAGTGCTTATGATATTATGTTTGTGACTGGCAAATCCAGTACTTGATTAACACTGATTAAGCAATTGCTGAGGACTCACCAAACTGCTGTATGGCGCGGTCTGGCGCCTCCATGGAAGCTCCAGCGTGATGTGGACTCGGCGTCGCTGGTTGGGTACCCGCTTGTCAGCTTGCAGGGAGATCCCTGAACTGGCTGCCTCTGAGATGATGGCTACTTGCTGTTGGTGAGGTCAGAGTTCAAGGGTCAGAAGGACATGAAGGAAGGGTGAAAGTGCAACGAACAATTATGCCATAGTAGAACGACCACAACAGAACATTGCTTTTTGCTCCCAAATTTAAGGAAAAGTATAAAGAACATTTCAAAAATTCTGGGTAAAGGCATTACATTTTGTCCGTTTCCTTTAATACCTTATATACTTCAAACTACATTTTGCCATCAAAAATACTTGTAAAAATAGCTTCTCTCTGTATTTCTCCTGTTACTTTTCCTATTTTTTTACAAAGATAAATGAGAGTTCTTGCAGAACAACCAAACCACCAAGATTGAAATCAGTACTGGCTGGGTTCGACCTGAACTTTTTTTTTCACTAGGCAGCCGGGCTACCGAAACAGACTCTTAACTAGCCCGCGGGCATTTTCACTAGCCGCTGTTTTTTATTTTATAGAGTGTCTCATAAACAACAGTGTGCTTACATGAAAAACGTGTAAAGAGCCCAAAAGTTGACCCCTTCAGGGCCCCTCCAATAGGAAAATTAGCCTGTAATTGATACAAAGTATTACAGGTTTGCTTTCTGAAATTAATGATATATTTCTTCCTGTCCTTTCATCTTTACCGTATCTCAATAATTTTTTGACTCGCCAGCCGGGCTACTTAAGGAATAGTTTGACTAGTCTGCTCCTGTTATGACCAACATTTGGCTATTCAAAACTTCCCTAATTTCGAACCCTGGTCCTGGCTCCCTGCTGCTACAATGACAATGGCTGCAATGATAATGCAGGGATTAGGAACCAGTCTAAATTACTGGGCCTACAATGATGATGAGGCCGGTAACAATGCAGTCACGGCGCAGCCTATACTCCCAGAATGCACCTCACCTTGTCGCCATCCATGAATCTCTTCTTCTCCGTCAGGTTCAGGATTTCCAGAGGAATGTCGTACTCGCTGCGCGATTCGTAGCGTACGTAGCCGTCGTCGTTGCTCACTACGCGACCTTTGCGACCCGTCATCTGAAAAAAGAGGGAAAATGGGTTAACCCTTCACCCACTGTGGCAACTCTCTTTTGATATTTCATTTATAAAATCCTTACACAATGATTTCTGTCTTCATAGTCTCAAGCTGTATATGAAGAAACTGCAGTAAAGCATCCAGCCCATGGAAACAAAGCTCACAAATACTTTACCTTGGCCACGTTCTCAGGCCCACCCAGCTCATCAATGAGCTCATCCAGGGTGTTGTTGGGAAGGAACAAGCTTGATATGAATCAATTACAGTAAAGCATCTAGCCCATGGACACAAAGCTAACAAATAATTTACCTCGGCCACATTCTCAGGCCCACCCAGCTCATCAATGAGCTCATCAAGGGTGTTGTTGGGAAGGAACAAGCTTGATATGAATCAATTACAGTAAAGCATCTAGCTCATGGACACAAAGCTAACAAATAATTTACCTCGACCACGTTCTCAGGCCCACCCAGCTCATCAATGAGCTCATCCAGGGTGTTATGGGTAGGAACAAGCTTGATATGAATCAATTGCTGTAAAGCATCTAGCTCATGGACACAAAGCTAACAAATAATTTACCTTGGCCACGTTCTCAGGCCCACCCAGCTCATCAATGAGCTCATCAAGGGTGTTGTCGGGAAGGAACAAGCTTGATATGAATCAATAACAGTAAAGAGTCTAGCCCATGGACACAAAGCTAACAAATAATTTACCTTGGCCACGCTCAGGCCCACCCAGCTCATCAATGAGCTCATCCAGGGTGTTGTCGGGAAGGAACAAGCTTGATATGGATCAATTGAAGTAAAGCATCTAGCTCATGGACACAAAGCTAACAAATAATTTACCTCGGCCACGCTCAGTGGTCCACCCAGCTCATCAATGAGCTCATCCAGGGTGTTGTTGGGAAGGAACAAGTTTGATATGAATCAATTACAGTAAAGCATCTAGCTCATGGACACAAAGCTAACAAATAATTTACCTCAGCTACGTTCTCAGGGCCCACCCAGCTCATCAATGAGCTCATCAAGGGTGTTGTTGGGAAGGAATGTTTGATATGAATCAATAACAGTAAAGCATCTAGCTCATGGACACAAATCTCACAAATAATTTACCTCGGCCACATTCTCAGGCCCACCCAGCTCATCAATGAGTTCATCCAAGGTGTTGTTGGGAAGGACCGGACCGATCTCCTCACACATGTCCAGGAGTTCTTGCTTCATCAGGATGGCCTTCCGTAGGCATCCATTCCCGGCAGAAGCATGGAGTTGGTCGCTGCAAGAAAAATAAATTCAACAGTTTTTAACAAAATGGGAGGAGATTGATGGGTATAAATTGCAGTTTGGAATTTCGGCAAGCTTGGTGGTAAAGTGGTCAGACATCCCCACTAGTTTATCGGAGGCTGTGAGTTTGAGTCTCGTCCAAGTAAAACTTGCAAGTTTTTCAGACAACACTGAGTATATTATGTATATAAAATCACCTAGGAGAACGGCTACAGCCTAATCAGAATATCGCAAGTGTAACCTTTTTTTGCGGTCGATCCTTATGTTTTGTATTCTTATTCTTGTAGAAGCTGTTTATTTTCAGTTCAAGAAATGCTTGGTTTCGAATGTATTTGTTTCTATGAAACAATAGCATTTTCACATTTTGTCCATAATGACTCATGACCTGCATTGATCCCTAGATGACCTTTGACCTCAAATTTCTGAAGAGTTGTCATCAATCCCCAACCAAGTTATATTAAAATCCATCACATTCTGTAGACAAAGAAACATTTGAACAATGACATCTAATGACCCCTACATGACCTTTGACCTCAGTAATCTGTGGAAGACTTGTGTCTTCCCATCCAAAGGTCACTGCATCCCTGTTTCATCAAAATCCAAGAAAGCATGTAGAAGTTATACATTTTGTCAAAAACTGAACTGAAACTTTAAAGAGGTTGTGGAATGCTCGAAGACATTTTCAGTCATTCTTCGGGTATATGTAGCCTAAGGTGTGATGAAATAAAAACGACTATTGTTTCTGTCATGAAATGAGTACAAAAGGTACTTTTGAGAGCTGGTTTTCAAGTCTGTCATGCGCTGTTTGAGCCTGGACGTGTAATTTGTGTAGTCATCGCTATGGCAGCAACGAAACACAGTAAATCATGACGCAATAAACAGGACTCCCGATGCAGAGTAGCATAAACGAGTCCTGTTTATTACGTCACGATTTACTGTGTTTTGTTTGCTGCCCGCAACGACGACTTTTACACAAATTGCACGTTCTGGTCGAAACAGGACCTGAAAAATAGCTCTCAAAAGTACCCTTTGTACTCATTTCATGACAGACACAATAGTCGTTTTTATTTCATCACACCTTAGGCTACATATACCCAAAAAATGACGGAAATGTTTTCGAGCATTCCACAACCTCTTTAACATACACATACACGGGGCTACGGTCATACAGAATTTAGGGCTGGTAAGTGTCTCCCAAAGCTTCAATAGGCGACACAAACATGAGCTTCTACACTTACCTGCAGGTATTGATGACATGGTGGCCAGAGTGTTGGGCAGTCTGGGTTTCGTCAGGATGCCTGCCGCAAAGAGGGCGCTGTTCATCTTCCCTTCCAGGTTACGGATCATCGGCAGGTTCTTATCTTCGGCTTTCTTTTTCTTCTTCTTCTTCTTGGTCTTCTCTTCTTTGACTTTGGATTTGCGAGTCACCCAGGGATCTGTGAGAATAGCAAAGTTTCACACCGTCGATGCAAACAAAAAACTTGCCAAATTTCCTTGACCACAGAGAGTTTAATATACAGTAAACTCCGGCTAAGTCGGCACTCTCGGGACCCGAGAATTTGTGACGACTTACGCGCATGCCGACATCTGCTGTAAGTCGTCATTTTGCCGACTTACATGAATGGCCTTTTTGCACACAGGATTCAGCGCACTAATTGGCTTTGATTTACCCTGGTTTATCTCCTTAATGCTTGGGTTGAATACAGCAAATTAATCCTAAAATTTTAGCAGAGACCACCTGTACAAAATAGTAATACGTACCTTCACAGTTTACCACACATGCATTGACTGCATCATTGCACTTGCAGGGTACTGACTGCATCATTCAATAAGACGACCCCAAAAATGGACAGAGCGCATGCGTACAGACTAGAGGGGGTACTGGTATTGATGTGCTCACACGATGCATGCAGTAGGAAACCCTTTCGGCTTGGCTGTGCAGCGACACCGATGCAGCGATCACGGGCGCGCCGTGCCAAACAATTTTTCACTCGACACTTCTTGCCAACCGCAGTACAGAAAGTCGATGCATATGCATGATTAATTCAATGCCGACTTACACAAAGGATTTTGGTACCCTTTTTATGGAAGGGGGGCCGAGAGTAACACGACGACTTGAGCGAAATGGCAACTTAAAAAAGCTGACTTAGAAATAAAAAATCAATGGAAGTGCATTTACAGACAATAAAGACTTTAGTCAGATGGCCGACTTGAGCGATTTGACGAGTTGTACGATGTCGACTTGGCCAGAGTTTACTGTAGATTTCGCTCATAGGACACTATCTTTGTAGGAAAACTACAAGTGTGTGTTTAACGCCATCAGGTGAGTGTGCACGCAGTGTGCAAAATGTTCTAAATATGCACACATGTAGCTCGAAATTTCTTCGTAAAACAGCGCAGCCGATGCGCTTCACGAAAACTTGATGCCCAAACTGCCGATGCATATGGCAATCTGTAGAAAGTGATGTCATTTGGAAAGAGACATATTGTCAAGTAAACCCAGAGCCCAATTAAGAAGCGCAATATACAAAAATAATTTGTACATTAATATTACTAAGCAAACTGTTGTCCTGAACAAATTCTGTTGAGAACCATCACCAATTTTGACATGTCGATAAACGCGAACTTTAAATAGCCATAACTTATCAACGGAATGTCTGATTGAAGTGCAACAGACAGCATTGTAAGGAGAAATTTATTCTCTTTCCTAATACTTGCAAACCCTCATTTTCATGGGAAAAGAGATTCTTGTGTCAGGAAGAAATCACAAATCTACAGAAAAGTCCTGCAGTTACAATGTGTGTGGATTTATACATTTCTTGTACACTTCTTGCTGGAAAGCTGAATCGTGTTTCATCTGGTGACAAAATGCAACAAAGTTGGAACGAGAACCCTAATAAGAACCGTAGCATAACTGAAAGGAGTACCCTGCTGAAAGCAACAAAATGCACCAAGATGCAACCGTGGATTTTTTTGGGCAATGTGCAGTGTACTGCATGAACCAGCATCAGCACTACGCTGTTAAAATGGTGTGTCCTGATGACAGTAATATTACTGTGGTGCTTATATAGCGCTTTATACCAAAGGTCTCAAAGCGCTTCACGATTATTACCCCTGTTCATCAGGCAATGAGACCAGTTTTGCAGCAGCTCGAGATCAGCGCATTCTGGTCTCTACCTTCACAGGTACCCATTTATACTCCTCGGTGGAGAGAGGCAATTGTAGCAAAGTCTCTTGCCCAAGAACACAAGCACCATGTTCCTTGTCAGGGTTTGAACCCACGTACCACTGCACGAGAGTCAAACACCATTACCATGGGACCACAGTGCTTCACATATTTGCGTTGACTGCTAAATCCAAAAGTATATGGTAACTTTAAAGGGAAAATACAACATTTGCAAACATCAAAAAATAAAACTACCAAATCATTAGAAATACCTTGCTGGACTGTTAGTGAATGACAGTGTAAAGCATCCTGTAAAATCATGGCACCTGGTACTGTCATTTTCAAGAAAAGTGGTATTTTTGTATCGATTTCCAACGCTGGTCGGCCGACCAGCGTTGGAAAAAAACTGGCTTTTTTTTCAAAAACTGGCCCCAATTGACCATCGCACTTGTTTGCAATCGACTACACACCTATGAATGGGGACAAGCCAGCTAGACTGGTTCCCTGACCTTACAATTCCCCAATGTATGTAACTGCTCTGTTTCTTCTTATATGGAGTCAGGGAACCAGACTACAGGAAAATGATTGTTTTTCTTTGTTTTTATAGCATTTTTCGAACCCAAAACCTCAAAAAAGTCAGTGTAACTATATTTGCTATATATTTCCAACCCCCCAATTCCATCCATTTCTGAAAATTACAGCAAAAACAAATGATGTATATTCCCTTTAAGCATTGATGCATCATTTGTTACATTTAGCAGGGTTAGGATTAAACAAGATTCAGAAGGAATAAAGTTCAGACTTTACTCAACGTACCGTCATCAGAATTGTCCCTGAATGGGTTGAAGTCGTCCTCGTCATTGGAGGATCCCTTGGAGGACAGATCGTCATCGTCGCTGTCGCTGTCACTGTCACTGTCGGACAGTAAGATGACATCGCTGCCGCCGCCCGCCGCCCGTGTTGTTGCTGTTGCTATTGCTGTTGCCGTTGACGGGGCTGTTCTCTCGGCTGTCCTCCTCCCACCAGTGCTTGGGCTGCTTGGACTTGAGGCCGTTGGTCAGTTTGTCTGGAGGAAAAAGACAAAGACCAACACATGTTCAAGACTTTGAAGATGATGCCATCTGCATCTGTTAGCTTTTGTACAAACGCCTGGTGTGGCTATCTCACACATGGTGTGGCTATCCTATCCACAGTTTAGTTAGCACAATGTAAGGAGTCGGCGCAAACTCGTTTTTTTAGTACATTTATGTAGATCAGCCAGTTCAATATTTAACTCTTTCAGTGCCAAACTCGTACATGTACGAGGTAATGTTCGTGCTTAAAATCGCCAAACCTCGTACATGTACGAGGTAGAGTAACATGTTATCAAAAGGGGGCGCTCTCGCTCTTTCTAATGGTACCAATTATATGCATGTACGACTTGTATTTATTTTTATATTTGAGTTCTTGTGAGAGGGCGTCACACTGAGTTTCGATTTGTTGACAAAATGGCGGCACCCATAAACCGAGCTCGCGTGTTATCTCCAGAGAAAATCAGTGTATTTTTTCGCCGATTTGGACAGGGTAAGGGATTATTTTTCTGATTCAGAATAATCCATGGATATTTCAGAACTGGATGGTGAGTCAGAAGACGAAAATTGGGATACCGATACAAATGATAATGATGGTGCTAAAAGTGACAATCATGGCAATATTTATGATAATGAACAGAGTTTGTATGAGGAGGGGTATCAGACGCGACACACGTATATTCTGCAAAAGTGCGGAATTCCCCTGTGTTCAGGAGAGTGTTTCAGGGTTTATTACTAGGTGCGTGACTACTATTGACTTTTGAAGGTAACAAGAATATACCAGAGAGAGCAAGATACAACAAGTTTGGTGATTACAACTTATTTACTTTTTTTTTTATAGAATTTTGAATAATTAACAAAAAAGCTCGTAGTTGGGCGCTTTAGGGTTAAACTTTTGAAATGTCGCGGGCACTGAAAGAGTTAATAGGTGGTTCTTGAAGTCGTCTAACGCTGGGGCACAACGGGCCACCTGAGGTAGCAAATTCCAAGCAGGAAGTGTTTTGGGGTACAAGGACTTCTGATAACAGTTCCGATGTGCCGAGATGTGCTTGTAAATAAACTTCCCAGTACTTTGACATGTTTTTGGCCTTAGTTGGTTGTGGTCAATGAGATGTTGAGTGATGTTGCTACGTCTTGTACGTCTGTTTTCAAGGGTGTCCCACTCTAGTTGAGTGAGCATTTATTGCACAAAAACGCCTTCCTTTTGGGTGGTCTAGTCACTTTGGGTCTGAGCAATGCCATGCATTGGTGCACACTTTTTACATTTCAGCCATTTCTGAAGCATATACAGGGTGAGGCAAAAAGTGACCCAGACTAATAGTTTGTTTTCGCACAAAGCAATCAAATTTGATATATCAATGAAGTATGTGTTAAAAGAGCATGTTCTTGCACTCAACTGAAGGAAAAAAGAATTACTGAAATTGATCCATGCCATCAGAAGTTATGAAAATAAAAAGAACCTATTTTTATAGCTGTCCAGGGAATGCCATTGGAAGCTATTGAGCTGAGTGCGAATTGGCCTATCGCCGTTTGCGAGTTAGCCAAGCCCCTTAGACAACACTATGGAATTTTGTATGTTTAGTTTCGTTTGTCTCGGATTCTGCGCGTTCCGTGTCCATTTGTGTATCAGGTAATTGGACAATATTTCACAAGCTGTGTTGACACGATTCCACCGCGGTAGGTTAATTACAAATTACACACAGGCTTTCAAAAACAAACAAGTTTTAATCGTTTGAGTCAAGACTAAAACATTATTTTTACTGTCAGACTTTGTGTTTTGAATATGAGGAACAAGTCAACTCTTGGTTTTTTTCTCTGAAATATTGATGGCGATTTTTGTCTTGTTTTCCTTTGCAAAGTTTCGTTTGATCATGGAGGTGGGAAAACGACCCTGTCTCATTGTATTTAATGGGAGTTCATAAGTTGAATTTTCCGATCTTTTTAATAAAATAGACATAACTCGGGAATAAAGCATGCAGATTACGGGACAAAAAGGGGACCTTTTCTTGGACTTACCCTCTACCTGAGGGGGAGTGTGTGGCCTAGTGGTTAGGATTCGTGACTCATGATTAGAGGGTCCGGGGTTCGAATCCAGCCGCTGGCCATATATTGTGTCCTTGGGCAAGGCACTTCACCCCCACTTGCCCCTCTCCACCCAGGAGTATAAATGGGTACCAGCATTAGCTGGGGAGTAATCCTGCGATGGACTGGCATCCAATTCAGGGTGAGTAGAAATATTCTCAGTTGTTTCATGCCGAGGAAACCGGAGATAAACACCGGCCTGATGAGCCACATTGGCTTGGGACAGACTTTTTTTACTACTTTTTACCCTCTACCTGAAGATGAAAGACAGAATATGAGGGGTTTCAAATCTGGAAATACTGTGCCAGTATGGAACACACCTGAGCATGAACGCATTTTATGAAAATTGCAATGAAAAATCCCCACCTCAAAAAGCAATTTTTGAAATTGCAACACATACCTCTCTTTCTCTTGACTCCTCGACTGCTCTCGCTCCAGGCAGGGCTGCTGGCCCCGCTGTTGCTGTTCAGATTAAACATGCTGGCCGTCTTCTTACGATTGGGAGCTGGGAAGTGCTTCTCAATCAGGGTACTGAACACACTCCTGATGGGAGAGAAAACAATTATCAGTGCTGGAGTTCAGGTTGGCGCAGTGGTTACTTTCCTCGCCTTCCACCGCTATTCGCTCTTTTCACGCTCTGCCATTGAGCATGCACAGCTTCGATCTGGCAACTTTACACAATAAAAAAGCCGGTTCAGTGATCTGAACCCCGACACCGACACCCCTGTCATTGTGTAAAGATCGAGGCTGTGCATGCTCATGGCGGAAATGTGAAAAGAGCGAATGGCACAGGTTCGATTCCTGCCCGGACCACGTGTGGAGTGGGTTTTCAGTCCCTACCTGATTCTGTGGGTTTTCCCCAGAATGTTCTTCTGGGGTTTTCCTCCCACCTCTAAAACTGTAATTTCTTCTCACTGTCTCCTCTCTACAGGTTTCTTCAGGCTTTCGAGATACAGTGCCAAAGGCGCTTTTGATGAATCTTTGGTTTCATTACCAGAAACAAATAAATCATTAAAAAAAAAGAAAAAGAGACAAATCGGAAATATTGCAACTTGTGGCCTCGGACAGGATAGGCTTAATGAAATATCTGAAAGAAAAGTAAGGCACATTTCAGATTTTTATGAGTATTCGTGACTTACTTTGCGGTTGAGACAAAGTCGTTGAGTTCTCCTCCTGCTTCTTCTAAGGCGTCTAGGGTTCGAGCCTCACCCGTGGACTGCAGACCAATGACTACGCACTGTAATGGGGGAAAAGACATCCAAGGTACAATTTTTGAATTGAGTAATAAATAGAAAAGTGCTCAAAAATTAGAGCCCTAAAATGAAGCCCTTAAACCCATGTGGCCGCTAATCCTCATTGGAATGCAGTTGCCAGCTGTGGTATGCCGTGGCACACGGCTAGTGGGTAGTTCCACAGCTGCTGCTTTTGTGCAGTCCCGCTACCACACAAAGGCTGTGCAGCCATGCGGGCCACTTGCTCTATGCGTGGAGCACATAAGGGGTTAAATAAGGTCCTTAAGGGGTTAAATAAGGTTTGGAAATGAAAATATACTTATATGAGGTGGCTGAAATCTGTAACAATATTGATACGCTAACTAGCTCGATCCGCAAGAAATAAATTTCAGGACACTGCCTTTATTTTTAAAATTTTGTCGAATTTTTCTTCGGTAATACGGAAGCAAATTTAGTGTTGCTCAAAGCTGCCATTGTATCTGTTGACAACAGTGCCCGCAAACCCTGCTAATGCTGCGCGCTGCATCCGTGTGCCACGCGCTACACTCTGTTGACTGGTTGGCTGTGATTTTCTATGCTCTAGATTGTGTGGGAACCAGTGAAAATGCCCGGATGCAACATAAAAAATATTGCAGTCATCTGGGTACTTTTTACGAAAGCATACAATACGCTGATATATTTTTACATCTGGAAGCCTGATATAAATAATAATAAAAAGATCCTTATATGATGAGGGTAAAATATTAAAATATCCTGACATGAAGAGGATGAAATATTAAAATATCCTTATATGATGAGAGTGAATATTAAGATACCCTTATGTGAAGGTGAAATATTAAAATATCCTTATATGAAGTGGGTAACATTTTTGATAAAATTGGGGTGTATGTACTTCCCTGTTGTGTCTGAACATCAGCCAATGAAAGAAGCCCTTTTTGGCTAATGAATATGTATGAGGTGCAATTATTACTACTCTAAAAGAGTTGTTACCTTTCACAGCATGCTGCACCTTGGCAGCGATACCAGCCAATGAAAGAAGACCTTCTGGCTTATGAATATGTATGAGGTGAAATAATAACCACTGTAAGAGTTGTTACCTTGCCAATTTTGACAGCTTCTTTGGCCAGTTTGACAGCATGCTGCACCTTGGCAGCGATGCACAGATACTTGAAGAATCGCTGGTGGGCCGACCAGAACTGGCCCCACATGGACTTGCGCATGCGCTGCTCCGCGCCGATCAGGTCCGCGGCCTTGATGAACCTCTCCCGCGCGGCTAGCCACTACAGAAAGAAAAAGGAAAAGAATTAGAAGCTTCTGTAAAGGTACATTCATATTCAGTGTGAGAGGCAACGCAAATGATAAACAAGATGCACAAAATCGGTTACTCACGTTACGAAAATGTAACGTGAGTAACCGATATTATGCATCTTGTTTATCATACATAACACATTTTTCTGGATGTCATCTTCGGTGCTTAGGTAGGTCTAGGTCTACTCTATCTACCATGGGGATAACAGTTATTAAAAGCTTTCAGTAAGGTCATTACAGCCCAAGGAAACTCAAAAATACATCAAAAATGTAACGTGAGTAACCGTGGAATTGCCCCAAAGTTTTTGACTTATCAGCAAGAGTTCGCGGCTTTTTAACAAGAAAATATACTTCACATTCGCCCTGTACGAGGCATGAACCGGCCTTGACGGGGAAAAAAAGAAAATCTACGGAACTGTTGAAGCCTATTATACCAACAAAAGTTCTGGATCTTTTTAAAGGGACATTACGTCCTGGAATATGCCTAATTTGGCTACAAAGTGCGTTTTGAATGAAATGATGTTAATCGGAGAGAAAATTTATTAGTAGGAAATAAACATCCGCACAACTATCCTTTAAAAAACTGGGCGTTTTGGTGTTATTCTTGTGTTATTCGTGTGAGACCAAATTTCGGGGTCCACTTTTGCGATCCCCCAAAAAATTGGGCTGTTCAGTGCTACTGCTAGTTGTGATACCAGCTGTAAAGTGGTCGCCTTCTGCGATGGTGCCGCGTGTAATTTATGCGACACACACAACTTGTATTGTACATTGAATAAACGGCAGGAAAAATGTATGCTTACTCCGTCGTGTCTGATGTAAACAACCAGGGTTTGTTTTTAGTCTTTTCTCGTAAGTCTAATAAGACATTAGGTTAGCTTCTTTTCAACTAGACCTTTAAAGCCTGAGTCCATCATTTGCAGCTATCAAAAAAAGTAACCGGCGTAATTATTGTTGAAAAACATACTGGTTGAAAGATAGTAAGGGGACTAAACTCCCTGTGAAATTATCCTTTCTGGCAAGCTCTCATTTTGAAGAAATCAACGAAAGAAGGCATTTCCAACAGTGCTTCTTAAGAAGCACCGTAGGAAAATTTAAATTAGTTGTTCGTTTTGTTATTCGGCGCAGCGCGCACAAGCATTGGAACGACGCACAGGCGCGCACGGTTGCTATAATTCGTTGGATCAGTGCGCAACCTCACTTAAAGCTGCAATTCGAAACACGCTTTAGCAACTTTTGATTTTAAATTGAGATCCTAGAATGCTGTTTTTCTCAGAATATGAAGCTGAAGCTGAGCTGAAACTTCATCAAGTAAGTTGTTCAGTATCCTTCATTAGATTTTGAACACTTTTGTTGCTTCAAACGAACAAAATGCACAAATTACAAATGATGGACTATAGCTTTAAACAGTATAAGCAAACAATCCAAAACATGTAATTTTCAGGGATTTCACGTCGTAACGCCTCTTTAATCGTGTTCAAACATCCAATTTCTACAACTGTTCATGGTCGGAGATCAAGCCTTATCAGCAGTACCCGATGCCATAGTTTGTCATATCACTATGGCAACATGAGATGCCCATCGCCACTACAACTTGAGATGAACACAAGTGCCTAGTGGCCAGCATGGATACGAAATATAGCTCTTTGCACCCCTGTTTTATCCCTTCACAAGAATAGTTTGAAATCTTACCAGACCAACAGCCTTGTTGTAGATTTTCTTGAACTCTACGCTCAGCTTGACCTCATTGATGTTGAACGTCACGCCTTGGAAGCTCAGCTGTCTGGCGATGTACATACCTCGCAGCTTCATATCCATGGCAACAATCTCCATGGCACCCACACCCCTTGAAATATGAAAAAACAAGGCACTGTCACCAAAAATATTACCAATTTTTTTAAAGACATTTTAAGGATACTTTAAGGTAATATACATTTGCAAACATAAAAAAAAAAATTACAAAATTATTATGAAATATCTTATTTGACTATAGATGAACAATAGTCTCAAGCATTCGAATATTCAAAACTAACTGATCAGGTTTCACATTTGCCAGCTGCAACAGTGTGCCGCGCCGGTCAAAAGTTGTACGCAAAACAGGCCAGTTACAATTTGGGTCCAACATCGATATTAGGGCCGCTGGAGTGTTTTGCAGTAGGCCTAAGAAGCAGGGGTTTCAATCGCTTCTCAAAAGTGGGGGGGGGGGGGGCCATACCTTGATCAGAAATAATGCAAGCACGAAGTGCGAAGCCCTTACAGCGTGGGGTTCGGGGCCCACTGAAGGGCCCTGAAAAAAATCGGATTCTAGATGCTCATGTGGTGTGATCTGAGGCAATTTCTGACCACTTTGACCAATATATTCTGAGCAAAAGATAATGATTTAAACATCATTTTCGAGGTTGAAGTCATTGAATAAGCTATTATATTCTCAGCTAAAGGCGTGGGGTTCGTGGCCTGAGGGCCCCGAAAAATTTTGGATTCTAAATGCTCTGTGGTGCGATCTGAAGCAATTTCTGACCACTTCAACCAATATTTTCTTAGCAAAAGATACATTGTAGTACATAATAGGGCCCTGTAAATGAGGCACGAGTTCAAAAATCTGGGGGGGGGACATTTAATATTTTGTTCCCCATCCTTCAAAAAGGGGGGGGGGGGGGGGACATGTCCCCCTCAGGATTGACGGCCATGCTAAGAAGAAGAACCTGCTAAGAAGATGGGAACAATGAACCGTCGTCGACAAAAAAGTTGCTTTTGACACAAAAAAAGTGGCATCAGAAAATTAAGCGCTGAAACGTTACGATTAAAATACATCACAGTCGTTTGTGTATATGCGTACTTCTTACTATTTTTGAATATTCGAAATGGCAAAAAGCTTTTCAAATATTCGGTGGATGATCAAATATTTGAACATTCGGTGTATTCGGGACTGCACTTGACTTGTGAGGACTTGCATTCGACTCGTCTACGCCGCTGTTTGATTTCAGCAGCATTTTCTGCTGAAAGTATTTTAAAATTATTTACCCCTGCCCCATTTTTCACAAACTTGTAACAACAGGAAAAGGAACAGACCTCCTCTCGACGGCTTGGATGAAAGCGTTGAAGTCAGGGAAGGGTGTGCCTTTCCCCCAGATGCCTAGCCTGGACATGTAGGCCATGTTCCTGGGTTCAGAGGCACCTGCAATAAAAAAAAATCAACAAACATTACTCACTTTAACCCCTTAACACCGGCGGACGGCTCTAGATGCAGCTCGATTAAAGCCGATAAGCCAGGGGACTGCTATTGCTGCATTCCTGCTGCATAGCGCATTCATAGACAATGGCTGATTGCCTGCATGTACACATTCCACTCAAAGTGCAGCTGTCCGTGGCCGAACAATACCAGTGTCAAGGGGTTAACAAAACAAACAGTTCTTGTTCAAAAGCCTTACGTATGACTAATTCAACCATTTTTATTGGGATTTCAATAACATCACTCAAATTCTACTGCAGCCCACTTGAGTTCAGTGGATTTATTCATTAAATTTGCACTTTGAGATAGCCCAAGAAATTCTTTCGGCATATTTCCAGTGGGGTCCCGGAAATTACAGTTTTAGTAGTGGAAGAAAACCCCAGAATGATATTTCGGGAAAACCAACGGAATCCGTATTAAAGGGATGTGCTTGCACCAGTCACAGCAAAGGAAGGCCAGAAAAGGACTGCTACACCAATTAGATACCCCAGTATACTATACTTTTCAGGATAATGTTAAAACAATGTAATTTTTCTTTCACTGGCAGAACACAATAAATCGTCATGTCCGTGTAAAAAGGTTAATCTCCTAAAATGGGCCGTACGTGAAACGCGAGTTTCAGAATGTCATAAGGTCGTATCTCTGTTAAAATAACCCGGATGTACACACAAAGTCAATGGACGTCGAGATACGACCTTGTTGTACAGAGCATATTCGCGCTAGGTACGACTTTCTTGCAGAGTGGAGTTATGACCTTGTTGCACTGAAGCGACGAAATGTACAATATCACCAGGTCACGGAAGACTTACTATGTGGAGCAAACTGAGATACCCAGTATTGTGATTGTTTATAATTTTCACATATTTACTCCTAATAGGTTTTGTTTATATCTCACGTCCTATATTGGGCCTTGTCAGGTGAAACAAAAAGCAGCAACCCTGTTTTTTCCAAGCAGTTTCTACAAATTTTTCAGAATGTTTCACTAGATAAATGTCAACAGAACAGTAAAAGGTACAGGTAAAGATCCCATAGCCATTACTGGCTGTAGGGCAGTGGGATGTTAGAGGTCTACTGTGTCTTGGGCGCGGCTTATGAGTGGCAGGGCCCAGTCCTCTCCTCTCGCCATCAACAGAAATCTTAGCCAAAACTCAACATCGAAAAAAAAATTACCCGTTGCACTGCAGTAGACCACCCTAGCCTTGGGTAGCTGCTTCTGTAGCTCCAGTACCGTCAGGCCAGTTTTGGTCGGCTTGGCGGAACCCACTGGGACAAGATTCTTGGCTTTGTGGCACTCATCAAAAATGATCTGATTGAAAATTGCTAGTTAAGGGTATTTTTCAAAATACTGAGCTGTTTTTTATTTTTACAAATTTTGAGAGAAAAACCAGATATTTTCCCCGACATTTCGATATAAAGTATTTCAACGGAATGGAAAAGAAACAGTGATAGCAATAGGACTGGGAACAGCTACATGTATATCAATAGTGATAGGTATAGTATAGTGATGGGAATAGTAGTAGCAATAGCATTATATACCAAGAAGTAGCAATACCGCTGTAAATCAACATACTTAATAAATATTATGTCTCAGATACTCCTTCAGTTATATAGGGTGAGTCAAAAAAAGTGGAACCCAAACCCAAACATTATATTTCTTATTTAAAAAAATATGGAGCACCTGAAATAATAATGACTGGAAAGGCAATTTCATAAGCTACTTCTAGGCACTGAAATTGCTCAATCTGTTCAAAGAATATCACCATTTAAACACAATGATCCTAAAACCTCTTTTGTCCAAAAATGCGATTTGAAGAATCATCGTCACAAAAGTCTTCAAACATCACCAGCGATTAAGCCTCAGTTTAAAAGTTACAAATATTCAAAAATGTCCAATATGAAGGCCCATCTTTTAAAAAAAGTGGATTTCATATATCATATTTTTTGACTAACCAGGGTGGTTAATAAAGATTTTGTGTACTACAGTTGTTAAAACAAGTATTCTGTGTCATTTTCATTGTTGTTCCAAACAGTAAGAATACACAATAAATTGCTCTTTTTTTTCGACGAAACAGGTTTAAGGGTCATTGCATTATTGGGGCATTGCGATATTCTTTAAACGGATTGAGTAATTTCAGTAATTTTTTGCCGCACGAGTTCTTAAAGACAAGGCGGGCGCACATTTTGGTAGCCTTATCAGAGCGCAACAAACAGGCACATAGCCAGCAGCTGGATTCGATCCCCTGACCCTCTGATCACGAGTCATGAACCCTAACCACTTGGCCACACTGCCCACACAACATGAAGTCCAAAAGAATGAAAATAAAGGCCTAAGAAGAATATTCAATCTAGGAAAGGATACGACTCCATCGAAGTCCTTGCCACACCAGCGCAACAGCTGCTTGAGCCTGGTGTCGTACTTGTGGGTGGCCTGGCTCTCACCAATCAGAGACGAGTAGGTGGAGAAGATGATACCCTTCCTGACGTAACCGTTGGCCTGGGAATTGATCTTCACATACTTGAACTGTGGACATACAGGAACAAAGAAAAGTTTCAACAAAAGAAGTTTCTTTGGCCCCTTTTTTGGGTTGTGTTCCAACACGGATCCTACACACAAGGATTAACGACTCGGCCAAACCCTGGTTAGACGCGTGATAACGGCCCATACTGGTGGCAAATACCATGAATACTTTCCAACAAAGACCACTGCGTGCGGTGGCTTTCAGATTTGCAGGGCTCTGCGTCCGATCTGGTGTCGAAGTCTGTCAAGCCAGCTAGTCTACATTTTTGGTCTTTATTACTGAATTCTGATAAGTAATATCTACATAAGCATTTTAATGCCGAGCACAATATCTTAAGCTTTAAAATGAACAATGAAATGTCGCTTTTGTTTCATTGGTTCAGGATCACATCTCTCTAAAAACTGTCAATGAAAGTCTAATTAAAAATGAAATTTCGGTAAATGGTGTTCTCCTCGAAATATGAAGTTTATTTCTCAGGTAAATACTTCATCTATGGCTAAACTAACTGCACAATACCATCTGTTATATCCTGAAGTATTTATTTTTTAACAATTTGGGAACAATTATATCTTACATAAGGAGTGGTTTTGCTTACAGTTTTATGAATATTGCCGTTTTAGATGTCATGCAAAAAAATGACATATTGGCACATTGGCTTGATTTTTACAACACATAAAAGAGTAAAGTTCACAGGACAAACTTTACACACCGCACCTTTGATTTAATCACTTCTTGGCACTGAAAATCTGGAATAAAATGAGTTTTCAACTTGTGGCCAATTTTTCATGCTCTAGGGATTTCCTCATGACTGAGCAAACAATAAGCCATTTGCAAGGTAAATTTGAATAAAATCTGGAACGCTGACTTAATCCAATGCTTTGCACATTTTAACTTTGCATTCTCCAGACCAAAAACACTGTTACTATATCACGTGATTCGGGGCAAGCCTTATGCTAGCAACCCCCAGCTCCGGCATGGTCTGGTGTCTTTGTGCCATTCTCACCCATTGTGAACAATGTATTGGTGCTGAGCGTCTCTTAAGTAACTATGCAAGAGCTTGCACCGAATCATGTGATTAGCAACAGTGTCTTTGGTCTGGAGAATTCAAAGTTAAAATGTGCCAAGCATTCTGAGCAAGTCAGTGTACCAGATGTTTTTCAAATTTAAATTCCAAAGGGTATCCGCTCCGTTCACAAGCACCCCCTCACCGGCAAAGAAAGTACAGTTGGGGGTGACCGACCGACACCATCTTGCCTGACTGCAATTTTGCCGCGACGCGCGGCCATACCACTGCGTGTACATAGTACAAATCCCCTGGTGTACGTGCGTCACACACAAGGAACGGTGTGCTTCATCTAGCTAAATGTCCCACCCATGGGACGTCATTGCTAGGTAAAAGGGCGCCCTCTTTCGTTGGCGCACGGAGCCCATGCGTCAATCGCAAATGGCTTATTTGGTTTCGGGAGAGCAAAGTCAAATAAACAACGTGAAGGAGAGGGTTAATACATACCTTGTTAAGGGAATGGACTGGAATGTTTGCACTGATGTCCTTCAGGTCTCTCATGGCGTCAAACTTGAGATCATTGGACACACTGAACCTGTAAACACGTGACAAAAATGAATAAGACTTGTTACACAAAAATGCAGAAAAAGCCTCAGTGGGAGCTACTACAATAGACAAGGGAATGACCATGGAGACCACTTCGTATTATATCAGCAAATGTTTGCCGACGAAACCAAACAAAATTGGCAAACAAATTCAAAGACATGACCTGTTTTACAACAGTTCGAGGCCTGAGCGGACGTTTAATCTTAGTGGATCTTTCTCAAATGCTAGGATTGAAAAGTCAGTATGCAGTTTGTAATGCAGTCAGTATGAAGTTTGAATTCTCTCAGAAAAAATTAAATAAAGGGTACAACAAAGCAGACTCGACAAAAGACATGACCCTTTCTTAAGTCGGTTGCGGTGTTCGACTCGTGTGCTGTGGTACATGTGTTCGAATCCTGACTGTGGGAACATGGTGCTTGTGCTCTTGAACAAGGCACTTGACCATTATTGCTTCGTCCTTCGGATGGGACGTTAAGCTGTAGGTCCCGTGTGTTGTGTAATGCACATTCATAAATACCTCAGACAGTTTAGCCATTCCTATTGGTCGAGAGCCCGTCACGTGGCTGGTCTTAAACGGATGATAAAGACATGGCTAGCTGGTCTTAAACACTTTTCCACTGTCGCAATAAAATGTAGACCCCTAAAAATCCAGTGCCTCTTACCGTTTCATTGGTTGAACGTTCACAATCCTCACGTAGGCATGCGCAACACTACCAGCGAGTCAGAATTCAAAACGCAACGCGCCAGGTGCGTTCTGCTCGACATCGCTCAGAACATGCCACGCGCGCGTCAATTTCCATAAAAGGGCTGTTTACATCTTACTCGCCAGCTGAACACTCCATTATTTTGCTAGAGGGATGTTTCAAAAAGCATGAAGTGAACTTGTTGAACAAATCGGTATTTTTTGAACGAATTATTTGATATTTGTTACCAAAAAGGTATTTATGAATGGGAATAAATATGTGCTCAGTCGGTATTTATCACTCTGTTTAAGACCACTTAGAGTCTGGGTGATAATTACCCTCGCCTCCGGCTCGGGTAATTTTCAGCACCCAGACTCTAAGTGGTCTTAAACAGAGTGATAAAAACCTCCAAAGCACACATTTATTCCCTTATTAAAGAACCCAGTAACACTTATTGCTAAAAGAAGGGGTTTCCCCTGGTGTTTCTGGCAGTGGCTGCAATATGCACCACAGCACCTTGGGTCTCATATTTCTCATAAACTTTATGGACCTTTCTTTAATAATAGACATAAATCTCCAGCGCCTTGAGTACCTAATTGTTAGTAGATACGTGCGCTATATAAGACTCCATTATTATTATAGTCTATGCTGTTTTTAAGATGTTGAGCACTACTGCCACACAGGCTCCACACTCACCAGATTGATCTCTTCCTTCCCAGCAGATAGTTCTCATGAATGATGCCCGCTATGGTTCTGCCTTTGCCAACACCGGCCCCATCACCTGAAGAACAAACGGGAACAAAAATCAGTACAGTATCGTGGACAGACAACTAAAAATATATCGCATGCGGATCTATTGTCACCGTTTACTCTTATATCCAGGCATTTTCCAATCTGATGTACATGTACATAGCTCTTTGAGGCAAAACAAAGTGGTTTACAATATGTCAGGCGTTCTGGCAAAATGAGGCAGAACTGGGCAGAGATCGAAGTGAGGATTTGCTGGGGATTAGGAAAGAGAATAAAATTCTCCTTACAATACTGTTTTTGTTGCACTTCACTCGGACATTTCCTTGACAAGATATGGCTGTTTAACCCTCCTATGGTAACATGCATTGTCAACCTGGTTAATACTTGGTCAATATTGGTCAAGACCCCCATTGGTTTGTACACAATATGCCAGGAGGTGAGATACAAACATTTTGACCATTGGTGACCTCTTAAATAATAGGAGGGTTAATATCAAAAAAGTAAGATACTGAGAAAAAGGCCAGTTAAGTTTCAATTTTTGTATTCGTAACAATGAAAGATCCCAATTGGTTTTTCCTTAAAAACAATTTTTATTCCACATATTTTGTACTATATCTTTGACGTGTGTGTAGTAGACATAAGATTACATGAGAGTAATGACCCAAAGGTCGCACAGTAAGGATATCTCGGTGCTGAAGAATGTGGTGTGACTTGCACGCTATTTGCTTGTAAGTTTCTTCACGTCATACCAACGTATATGTCATTTTTCTGCTCTTATGGGAATTCGGTTAGCTACTCGCGAGTACTCGACTACTGGGGAGTAATTTCTTTGCAAGTACTCGAGTATAAAATTCCACTATTCGCCCAGGCCTAGTCTTAGCCTTACCAATGAGATAGCCTGCCCTCTCGCCACTCAGTAACATGGTCTCGTGTTGTTGGCAGGCGTAGGTGATGGACTCGAGCTGCAAGGCCGACAGCTGTCTCCGGTCAATGACCTCTTCAGGAATGCTGAGCCGGTAGTAGATGTTAGGGGGTTGCACACTGGCCATGGAGCTGGTCTCTACGACGGGGTCCGGGTGGGGTAGGCCTATCCTCACTGCAGGATGATGTAAAGGGGAAAATAATGTAGTATTAACTCAAACCCCAACAGGTCTCCTCTAGAAACACTGCCAAATGCAACAAAATGCAACTTTGCTGAAACAAGAACCCTGCTAAACGGTGGATTTTGTTGCATTGTGCAGTGAACCCAGTGCATACTAGCTTTGGCACCAAGCAGTTACCGTGCTAATTGCAACCAAATGCAATATGAGGATTCCGTTGTATTGCCTTGGCACTATGAGCAATTACCCTGATAAATGCAACAAGATGCAACTTGGCTGAAGTAAGAACCCTGCTAAATGCAACAAATTGCAACTGTGGATTCTGATGCATTGCGCAGTGAACCCAGTGCAACCAGCCTTGGCACCAAGCAGTTACCCTGCACTGTTGTACTGCCTTGGCACTATGAGCAGTTACCCTGCTAAATGCAACAAGATGCAACAAAGCACGGGGGCTTGAGTTGCCTGCTATTAAAATGCAACAGTATGCAACAACTTTTTACCTTTGTTGCTTTCTGTTGCATTAATAGCAGGGTTAGGGATAATGCCTTAAAATGTACTGTCTGTGCAATTTCTGAGTTTCGACCATTTTTTTTTTTAAATTGAGCCATCATCTTAAAAAAAAAAAAAAATGGCCTACTTTTAGTAATGTGTTACTTTACAAATTTCAAATTTGGCCGGTTTAATTTGGGACAATAACTTAATTCTTGCAAATGAGACTGGTTCCAAGCCCGTTTGAGAAGCGACAGGAACCAGCCTACTCGACAGGTGGGTCTGTGGGGAAAGACAACCCCCCGTAATAAAAAAAGAAACCTAAAGAAGCTTTTTTGTTTATGAAACACTCACATATGGAAATTTGTTACGAGGAAAAAAAATGTACTTACTGAAGAGCGTGCACAAAGATATAGACCCCGTGACATTGTGTACAAAATTGGATGTTGTGGTCGCATGATGCCAACTTCCAGCAAATGGTTCTCTTCTGTACTACATGTTTATCCATCTCTTTGCAATGTGAGTGGTTTAAAAGTGGTGACAAACTGCTAAATATACATGTAGGGTGTGCTTACGTTTGGATGGCATGTAGTTGGCGTAAGTCTCGGCATGTCCCATGTTCTCTTCTTCCTCATCATCTATGTCCTCCTCCGCTGGTTTCTGTGTACACACAGGGTCAGAAAAGATATTAACACTTGTGATTCCTGCTAAATCCAACAGAATCTGACAACAGCAAGGTATGATGCCTCCAAAATCAAACAAATCTTACAGCACTAAAGTGTAAAACTTGCTAAATCCAACAGAAACCAACAACAGCAGGATGTGAAGCCTGCTTAATCAAACAGAATCTGACAATAACAAAGGGTGATGCCTGCTATATCCAACAGAATCCAACAACATCAAAGTGCGAAGCCTGCTGAAACTAACACAATCCATCAACAGCAAAGTGTGGAGCCTGCTGAATTCAACAGAATCCAACAACAGCAAATTGTGATGCCTCCTGAATCAAACAGAATCTTACAACAGCAAATTGTGATGCCTGCTGAATCCAACAGAATCCAACAATAGCAAAGTGTGAAGCCTGCTGAATCCAACAGAATCCAACAACAGCAAAGTGCGAAACTTGCTGAATTTAACGTAATCCAGCAACTGTAAAAGGGTTAATTTGAAGGACAGAGGTTTTAATCTATTTTCAGTCCCCATTGTGACCCTAAGTGTAGTGAGTCCTTCAGTTAAAATAAGCCCAAATACGCAACAGACACAAACGGACTGGAAATGCATTCACATGTATGCGATGGTAGCTTTAAAAGTAACTCTCTAGGGTGTAGAAAAATAATACTAAAATTGGAGGATTCAGGATTATTTGGGTTAAGGTTAAATTGATTGGAAGGTAAAGGATCTCATCAGATGTTTCAGTTGGTCAGCTAATTCTCACCTGAACTTTTGGTGTCACACTTTCCAACTTGATGTCGTCATTGGACCACAACCGCGACACGTCTTTCTGAGTCAGCCCCTTGTTGATCGCAGCGGCGTTGCTTCCTAATGGCTTCTCGGCCCTCCGCCCGGGGAAACCCAGCGGCATATTGCTGGTGCTGGGAACCGTGTTCAGTAATTCGCTCAGGCCGGCGGGCGCCGTCTTGATTCGCGAGAGCATGCTGCCAGACTTGCCAAACCCTCCGAGAGTGGGCATGGGGGGCGGTGGATTCTTGGCGGGCGTGGCGATGGTCTGGAAGAAATCCGACTTGGAATCGATGGGCGGGATGGGGGAAGGGGTGTTGGACACGACGGGCTTCCAGGACCGATTCTTGTCCATGACGTACACCGTGGCGGAGTTGGTGCCGGAGGAATGTGTCAACTTGGGGATGGCGCTCTCCATATCTGGCATCTGATAAATTCCAATGGTTTAAAGAAAAAAATAAGCCACAACCTCAATAACCAATAATTTTCCCCAATAACCAATAGGGCTCTCTTAAATTGACCTATGTGACCCGGCCTACATCCAGGTACATATACTGGAAGGTTGGCGTCGCCATTGTAGTAGGCAAAGCTTGTATAACGCAGCGTGCAGTAGGTAGTAGGCAAGCCTTCAAAGCTGTGATGGATGGCAAAAACTGTGAGAAGAATGAGGAACCAACGCCCAGTGCTGGGTCGACACGATTATGACAACTGTACATGGCACAGGTAGTGAACATTATGCCATCTGATAAAGATTTGGTGGTTATTTTTCAGTAAAAACAAGCTGTACGATCTGGTTTACAAGGTACCAAGTGGTTGCTTACCAAACGCTTGCCTACTGCAACAGTGGTAGATCACGAGGAAACTATTTTATAAAAATAAGGCCTACTGTCTAGTGTACAATGTACGACATGGTTGCTAATACGATCGGACCATATGTGTACAAAATTCCTTTATACAAAACACTATGGTCCCAATGCTCTATCAGAATCAAACATCGAACATGCAAGCCAACCGCGGCAAGCTCAGTGGTAGAGTGGTAAGACGTCTGTACTCATAAGTAGGAGGCTTTTTTTCTTGCAAGCTAGTTTAGTGTAAAATGCCTTTGAAATAATCTTGATGAAGGGCACACAATATTGACAACAATAATTTTGTTGTTGTTGTAATATCAACGCTGAACAAAATCAAGAAATAGGCTGCACAGTACTGCACCATTACATGCTGCAAAACCTATGTTCCCAGTGTGTACAATTCTGTTGCTTTGTATCTTGTATATCTTTTAAACGAAAATATCCCTGTACTACCTGTAAATGCACACCCCGGCCTGCTCCCAAATCATCCGTTACTTCTTGAATTTTGTTCAGTGGAGGGTGACCATTGCCTCAATCCTTCAAAATCTCCAAGGATCACTGTTAATGGATTGAGGCAGTGACGGTGACATTCAGAAGCAGTGCAGATGATATCGAGCATAACGCAGGGCTCAATTATGCACGACTGAACTAATAATGCAGCGTACAGCCTACGAACTCAACACAATGCATCCTCCAAAATCAACTGACACTTTTTTTTGCCATTCAGCCTCAATCCTCCAAAATCCTCCAAAACCGCCTGGAGGATTTTGGAGGATTGAGGGTGGTTAGGGTTAATACTGATTTGAAGTCAGGATTGTATTGTACCTGATGCACGGAAGGAGTTGATACAAATGTTGGTGGCTGCTGCAACTGTTGTTGCTGCTGTTGCATTCGTTGCTGCTGCTGCTGCTGCTGCTGTTGCTGCTGTTCACTTTGCAGCATTGCCAACAGAGGGTCTGTCTCGTTGCTCTGCAGCCCGGCCATGTACTGGCTCTAAAAGTAACATTGAAAGAAGACTCATCTTTGAGTTTTGTTAGGACAATAGGTCTCTCTCAAATGACGTCACTACGTACAGATTGACACATGCATCAGCATTTTGGGCATCAAATGTGCGTGACGCGCATTGGCTGCGCCGTATTTCGAAGAAATTTCAAACACGCACACGTGTTTAGAACATTTTGCACACTGCGCGCACATGGAATTGATGGTTGTTGAAGACACGGTTGTAATTTTCATGCGAAGATGGCGTCCTATGGCACAGCTCTATACGCAGAGAAATCAAGTCAAATCACAAGTCAATCAGTACGGTTGAATCCCAATACAGTGCGCCACCAAGAGTTTGCCACGGAGAGTCCA
This sequence comes from Patiria pectinifera, assembly GCA_029964075.1. Lineage (NCBI taxonomy): Eukaryota > Metazoa > Echinodermata > Asteroidea > Valvatida > Asterinidae > Patiria > Patiria pectinifera. The sequence continues at coordinate 5,245,349 of CM057147.1, read as the reverse complement.
TTTTTTGCAGTGCACTGTGGGAGAGGGTCCACAAATTCGAATCACAGCAAGTCGGCCATGTTTTTGTCGACCGTAAAGTTGAAAAATGAACTCTCTGTGACAACCTTTTGGTGGAGCACTGTACAGGGAATCACCTGTATTGAAATGTCATGAATGTGACGCAATTTTTATGAAGTTGAAAAAATAGTCTGGCTCCAACAAATATTAAATAACTGGTATGACAGTACAGGTATCTTACAGAGCCACGCTGTTCCTGGAATCTTTCAAATGACATTCAACCGTTTGAAAATCCGGTTTCCAAACCAAAATGGAATTCAAACCGAATAAGAAAAATTACGGATTTCAATCCGACACTAGTCCAGTCCAACACGAGTCCAGACAAAAGTAAATCACGAGTCCTTTGTTCCATCACAAGTGTAACAACAAAAACAGGAATGTTTGTGCCACAGTTGACCTGAACTACTTGTGAATTGTCTGTTGACTTGAGTTTGGAAGACCTGTGATGGGCTTGCGAGGATGTGTGGAGAATCATGTTGGCCCTGACTATAGGGCAAGTAAAAAAACGGAACCCAAACCCCAAATTTATATATCATATTTTAAAAATCATGTAGCACCAAAAAAAAATAATGACTAGAAAGCAAATTTCATAAGCTACTTTTAGATGAAAAAATTACTGAAATTGCTCAATCCATTCAAACAATATCACCCTAAAATCTCTTTCGTCCAAAAAAGCGATTTCAAGATTCGGTATCACAATCGTCTTCAAACATCACCAGCGATGAAACCTCAGTTTAAAAGTTAAAAATATTAAAGTCCTTTTGATTGCCTGTCTTTTTTAAAAAGTAGATTTTATAAATCATATTGTTTGCCTTAACCAGGGTTTTTAATAAATATATTGTGTGATACAGTTGTTGCCAGTTTTGAAACAAGTATTCTGTGTTATTTTCTTCGTTTTTCCAAACAGTCAGAATACACAATAAACTGCGTTTTTTTGGGACGGAACAGGTTTTAGGGTCATTGTGCTTAAATGGTGAAACTCTTTGTATGGATCGAGCAATTTCAGTATTTTTTATCTAAAAGTGGCTTTGAAATTGGCTTAATGGCTTTCCAGTCACTATTATGTTTGGTGTTACACATTTTTTAAAAATATATTTTTGGGGGGTTTGGGTTCTGCTTTTTTTGACTCACCCTGTATAAAACCGTCACAGAAAACAAAATAAATATTGATGCAAAAATGACAGGACTTACTGGAGGAACTAAGGGCCCTATTGGTTCAGGCGGTCCCAAGAGGCTGAGATCGAAGTCATTCTGATCGCTGGCGTCGGTGGCACCAGGGAACTCATCAAACGCCAGCCCACTCTCTGACAGGGCTGCCAATAGCAGGTCCTGCCCGTCGTTCGCGAGACCATTCATCTGAAGAAGAGACAAGGACAAAAGGTCAATGTCAAAATGGAATTAAAAAAAGATAAGGGAAGTCTACTAAAGCTAGACAAAGGGGGCATTGAGTGCAGAAAACATGCAAAATAAATTCAGGCCAACTTTACTCACTCTTTAGCGGACAATATTCTCTAAAGTTTTTATGAGGCAAAGACAAGGTCCTCAGTATTTCTCCAGCCATGTTTGAAGTCTCAATTCAATTTTTAACCCTAACCGCCCCAATTTCGTAGTATGCACTCTGTCAAGGTCTTGGGCTGGACCTTCTGTTGCTTTTGCTCAGCCATGCATACATGTAAATACGGGCCTGGATTATGTTTAAAATCCTCTGTACTGCTCCAGGATGTCACTGGCCAAACCTCAATATATTGACAGTCACTGCCGCAGGATTTTGCAGGATTCATCAGGCAGTGGTCACCCCTCTGCGGACCATATTCAAGAAATAATGGAGGAATGTGCAGGATTGAGGCTATGTTAGTTTTCCATGATGCCAATTGGAGGATTTTGCAGGATTGAGACTACATCCTAGAAAAAAAGGCCTAGGGAGTTAGGGTTAAAGGAGACTTTTCTTCAACATTTTGTACCTGAGAGTGAAGCCAAGTGATTTCATAGCCTAAGACTAGACAGGTACATGCCCAACTGTTTGAAGAGACTGATGCCTCTTCAGTAGTCTGGTGGCAGACTATGGAGAGATGTGTGGAAATCGAGACTGGTATCAGTTTCTTTTGACACAGTTGACTGATACAGTACTAAAGGGGTATTCAACTGGGTGTTTTTTTTTCATGTGCCAGTCTATTTTCTTATGTTGCATGTTTTCAATACCTTAACCCTAACCCACCTCACTCCTCCAAAATCCTCCTGGCGGTTTTGGAGGATTCTAGAGGATTGAGGATGAATGGTGATTGAATCAAATGAGGATTCTGGAGGATTGAGGATGAATGGTGATTGAAGCACATGAGGATTTTGGAGGATTGAGGATGAATGGTGATTGAAGCACAAGAGGATTTTGGAGGATTGAGGATGAATGCATTTTGAGGCAGGACTGTCTGATGATTTTGAAGGATTTGGCGTTGGTTATCCTTCATTTAAACACGAGTGCAAAGTTTTGGGATGAGGAGGATTTTGGAGGATTGAGGATGAATGCATTTTGAGGCAGGACTGTCTGATAATTTTGAAAAATTAAGGCGGAGTTGCAAAATTTTGGAAAATTTTGGAGGATTTTGGATGGTTGTAAGCAACAAGGGCCTAGGGGGTTAGGGTTAAGTTTTGGGACCCTCACACACAGTATTGAAAGTAGCCCATTTTCAAACTTGTCAGTTAGTGAGGTAGATGCAAAGAGGACACAAGCCTAGCTCTCTTGCACTTAAAAATCCTACAATCATCATGAAAGCAAGGATTTTATTCATATAGTTGTATAGAAAACTACAATATCCTCATTAGGTCGATATCAAAGTAGAAATTCTTTTTAACTTCATGAAATATGAGCAATAAGCAGATAAGCAAAGTTGACTACAATGTAGGTTGGTAAATTTGGACTTCACATTTGAATCCTTTCACACCAATGAAAGCAAGGCCATTGAGAGAATATGGAAAACTGAAATACATTTCCCAAATACTACCGATAATGTGACCTGTTAATTATATTTTTCCCAGTGGTAATAGCAGTATCAGCATGCATGCCATCGTCTCAAAAGGTCACTAACACAAACAGTTTGTGCACTGATGCTTCTGATGATGCAGTGTTAAACATCACCAGGGGTTTGCTTCTGCAAAAGTGAAGTTGCTACATTCGTTTTCCTAGTTCCTGATCGCTTCAACTCCAAGTAAAAACCAACATCACCTCTTTTGGATTGGTCTGCAATTCCATTCTCGCACAAGGCAGTTTTTGATCCGATCTGGAACTGATTAAACTGATCCGGAACTAGGAGAATTGGCATAGGTACTTTCGACGTCCCATATTCAAAATTAAAAGAGCTTCAGGAATGTAGTATCCTGAAGCGACTTCTGTGGTTATGTAAAAAGTCTATGGAGAGCTGAATGCATTTTCAAAGGAAGAATTTACTAACAAAATTGGACATGCTTCTCGGTCCCAAATTCATGTCTTTCCCACATTTTTGCAATGGCTGATAATATATGATGACAAATGTGGCGTCAGGATGCAACATTCTTTCCGAGCTTAAATTTGGAAAATACTTTGCAGTATCTCCTTCACTGAACATGGTAAACTATTAAACCAATGTCACTTGATTTCGTGGAGTAGTGAAGCTGAAAGGGGACTGAATAATGTTTGTGATCCGGAACTAGGAAGACGACTGTATGATATTTTTAAAAAAAGGTCACTGAAGTTTCATGGGAAAAAAGCAAATGGTCGACTCGAACAGAACTAGGCCTATACTGACTAAAATATGAAAACAAGATGATGATTTCAGTAGCTTTACCAGAAGTTGGCCTTACCAGAAGCAAAACTTTGAAATTGTAATATGGAAACTAGCGGTAATGTTAGGCCAACACTAAATAAATTGATCAAACCATGGAGAAAGGTTCATGATCAAACTAGTAACATGACTGAATTTGAAGTTTTTAGGTACAAACAATGTAGGGAGTCCGGCACTTTTTAGCTTTTTTTCAGAGCACCCCCACGAATGTAGTATAATTGGAAAGAGAATCAATTTAACCCTAACCCGCCTCACTCCTCCAAAATCCTCCTGGCGGTTTTGGAGGATTCTAGAGGATTGAGGATGAATGGTGATTGAATCAAATGAGGATTCTGGAGGATTGAGGATGAATGGTGATTGAAGCACATGAGGATTTTGGAGGATTGAGGATGAATGCATTTTGAGGCAGGACTGTCTGATGATTTTGAAGGATTTGGTGTTGGTTATCCTTCATTTAAACACAAGTGCAAAATTTTGGGATGAGGAGGATTTTGGAGGATTGAGGATGAATGCATTTTGAGGCAGGACTGTCTGACAATGTTGAAAAATTTAGGCGGAGTGGCAAAATTTTGGAGGATTTTGGAGGATTGAGGATGGTTGTAAGCAACAAGGGCCTAGGGGGTTAGGGTTAATGGTGTAAGAATTAGTTCCATAGCATAAAGTATGTGGAAGTTAAACTAATTTTAAATTATATAATTGAAGATTTTTGGCTGTCATTGTCAATGTAATGTTTCCAAGTTGAATAACTACATATTACTGAAAAAGTTTCCACAATGTTTTAAAAATGTTTGATATCATAGGAATCCCCAATAAATAAACAATACTTTGATTCTTGAATCAGCTTTTTATTATTGACAACAGAAAAGTTACGATGATTTATTCCCCCCCGGACCTTCGCACTATCCCGGTGCGCTGCGTGACGAGCAACCAACACAATGCGACCAGACAATGACAGACGGCCTGCCGTCATTACACCCGTGGGCAAAATACAATTCAATGGAGTGTCATGGCCTAGCGGTTAAGAACACCGGACTCATGTTCTGGTGTTTCAGAGGTAACAGTGACGTGGGTTCGAGCCCGAGCGCGGACACTTGTGCCCTTAAGCAAGGCACTTAACCATTATTGCTTCGTCCTTCGGATGGGACATAAAGCCGTAGGTCCCGTGTTTTGTATAATGTCTAATGCACGCTAAAGAACCCAGTACACTTATCGCTAAGAGAAGGGGTTCGCCCCGGTGTTTCTGGCAGTGCGATTATCTTCAGCCATGAAGTCTGCACTTGTAAGGAAGGAAGGAAGGAAGGAAGAATTCTCTGATCCCGCTCCACACAACGCAGCAACACGAAACATGCGTTCACACTTATCACTGCTAGAGTCTGGCATGCTAAGTATGCCATCTGCATACAATATGCATACGGTAGTAGACAGACTATCAGTCTGGTTGCGGATACACAAGATTTTCTTGTTTCGCCTCTGTACCTGACGTTTAAAAATGATTTGAGATCACATGCCATTCACATATTCCCACTTTTTCAAAGTGAAAAATAAGTTCCTGAAATTCCACTCTTTCTGCAAAAAAACAACTGTCATAATATCATTATGGCCTCCTTCAGTGTCATTTAAGGCAAATTTTCAAAGAGAAATTACCAAAAATCTTAGCTATTTTTGTGACTTTAGAAATCCCTAAAGATATACTTTTTCTCGCTCGAAAATCATGGACTGCTTAGTCTCAATTGAAAGAGTATTTGTTTTCTACAATATAGCTCCCTCTATTGTTGAATATTATTCACCTCATGATCGAAAAAAGAAAACAGTGTCGACTGTCAATGTCATTTTCAAGATGACCGTATTGTCTCAACATTTTACTATCAAATTCAATTGCAATGGAAGAACATTTCAAAACAAGTTTTAGTATTTTAACTACTAAAATATTGCCAGTCCTGAATCCTCCAATTTCAATATGATTTCTCACACCCCTAAGGTCCAAGGGAGTTAGGGTTAATTAATGAATACTTTTTACACCGTGATAGATATGAGTTTTCAAAGTGTCGTTTTACTGAACTCCAAAATACAGGAAAATATTTTCATAACAAACAATATCAACAATCTGACAATGCCAACTGTTTGATCATCACGATCATGCCACAATTACTGATGATGTCATGCATGGAAGGGGGCTTCCGAATATTTATCACTAAACTCCACCATTTACACAATCATGACGAAGCCGCGTAAACATTCCACGCCTCGGGATTTCCCGGAATCTGTACCGCGCACTACCATTATTATGTACCGACCACCGTGCACGATCGTCATTACAACGGCGCGATGCGAGTTACGGCGAATGAACTAACAAAAATATTTCGACTGCATACTCAAAGATGCTGCTTTGAAATTATATTCAACCTTACAAAACCTGATCTTTAACACACAAACTCTACAAATCCACTCGATTTTACCTCAACTATGTTGTTATTAAGCCGTTTCAGTGCAAATTTGCCGCACAATCCTCATCACTTCCTCATCTGTGTGGCGTAAACTGCGACTATACATTTTCGCGCATGTGTACTGGGATTTTTCTTGATCGCCTCGTTCAGCGAGAGGGAACTTTTAAATTTTGTCAAGTATTATCTGATTGTTATTTCAAACAGTATTTTCAAAACACAAATAAATTTCACCGATGTTAGTAATATTTTTCTACCAATAATCGTAAGTTTGATTTATTGAGACTTAAATAACAAAAATTAAGAGGAGCGTTTAGCAATCGGTCGTTTTGGTATTTGGCAAAATTCGCACAATGAAAACTCGGCACCTAAAAAGTCTGTACTGTAAACTCGGTACTAACTCAATCATCAGAGCCGGATTTGTAACACATTCCCCCCTCTAAATCAGCTTAAATTTAGCAAAGCTCGCAGCCAATTTCGACTTTCTGTGACTTCCTCAAATGACTTTGGTGGTGCTAACGAGAATAAGGAGTGCTAATCAAAACTGAGGTGCGCAACCTTTTATGTATGAAGTAATCGAAATGCATAGGGAGACCGAGTTTGTAAAACGAGTTTGCGCTTGCCCAATTACGAAATATCCGATTTTCAGTGACTTCCATACGCACATGCGCAGTGTAAAGCGACGTGGCATGCATACAGTGCAACACACAACGTATGGAACCGATCATTTTGCCATAAATTGTGTGAAAAAAACAAGCACAAAATGGGCGATTTCCACTTCCTCGTTTTAGGAGCATGTGTGCTCTGCTGTGTTTTACCGATCAGAGGGTATTTTATTGCAATTGATGCGCATGCTGAGGAGTGTTTTCACGACAAAGTCACTTCGGGAACAAAAATGGCCTTGACTTTTGAAGTCGCTGAGGGCGGTTTTCTTGATATTGATGTTAAGGTAATAATTTTTTTATTAAGTTGAAATTGAATCTGCTTCTCCGTGTCTCTGCATCTTTATTTCGACTGTTTCATTGTTGAATGCATTACTTACATTTATGTAATGGTGGATTTGCACAAGCAGTGACTAGCGTATTGCTGAATGAAAATGTGTGCAGGAAATAAATAGTACATTACATTTTTCAATTTAGACAATCCTTTTTCTCAACAAAAAAAAGGTGATTGACCAATGGCGCATTGCCAGATTGCCCTTTTTTTTGTTCTTCCGTATTATCTGCTTATGGTAATCATGCCCATGAATGCCGTATATGCTGCAAGAAAAAGTCCCTCAAAAATTCCCTCCAACTTCAGTTTCTCCAAAAATGTAACTAGGATCCATATGTGTCAATATGTGTGCATGAGTCTGCAAAAGAGTTAATTTCGTAATTCATTGCGTCTTCTCTGTACCTTGCCTTTAATCATCTAAGCTTCTTAATCTCACCTCAAGATCACTGGACCCGACAACAAGGTCATCTACTCCGGGGAGAGAGAATCCAACGGCAAGTACACCTTCCCAGCGCACATGGACGGGCAGTACCGCTACTGCTTCAGCAACAGGATGTCAACCATGACGCCCAAGGTTGTCATGTTCTCCATCGATATTGGAGATTCGCCGAAAGACCAGTCCATGGACACAGAGGGTAATGGTAAAAAAACAACACATTAAATACTTGCCCCTCAAAAGGGGAAAGTTTTTTTCTGTTAAAGGAGCTTTGGTTAGAAAAACTGATGACAACACAGAACAAAGTGATTGTGTTCATTTGTCCAGAACCTAACCCCAACACTCCTCAATCCTCCTCAATTTTCCTGGCAGTTTGGGAGGATTTTGGAGGATTGAAGATGAATGGTGTTTGCAAAACATGAGGATTTTGGAGGATTGAGGATGAATGGTGTTAGAAGGGGAGGTTTTGGAGGATTGAGGATGAATGCATTTTGAGAGGCAGGGCTCTCTGACAAGTTCAAAGGATTGGCTAGGTCCGGCCGAGTTTGTATTAAACTCTTTCCTGTTTCTGGAGAGAGGTAACCCAATGAAAAAAAGTTCAGGAAATTTTAGGTACCCATCCTGACAGATTCCAACAAATCATGCCGTTGGGGTTTGATGGGTTTGAGTTCTGTTAGGGTTAACGAGAGTCAACTTGACTCATCAGTAAAAAGGAACTTGTCTGCAATATTTCACCCTCAATACTTTTGTCGAGTCTGAATTTTTTTTAAAAGTATAGTAAAAAACATGCAGAACAGCACAAAATAGACTTGCCCATCATGTCTTTAGTACGATACTTCACAAGTGAAATGTATCAAACAAACAATTGTAATATAATTGTAAAAACATTTTTTACTATAAAACTTCATAACTCTCAATGTTTTTGAACTCTTTACAGATCATCATAACAAACTTGAGGATATGATTAACCAACTTGCCACCGGGCTGACGGCTGTCAAACATGAGCAGGAATACATGGAGGTCCGAGAAAGGGTCCATAGGTCAAGTGAGTATTGAGTGATGTCGAGTACTATTGAGTAGTCCTATCAAACAAAGCATTAACTGTTAACCCTATCAACCATTGTCAACCCGAACCCTACCAGACGCAACAACAGATGCGTTGGGCCATCAACACCTATGCATAAATGTGAGGCATTCTAGCAAAATGAGACAGAACTGGGCAGAGGTCGAATGTGAGTTTGCGGGTATTATGAAAGAGAATAAAATTCTCCTTACAATACTGTTTGTTGCACTTCAGTCGGACATTCGGTTGACAAGTTATGGCTGTTTAAAGTTTGCATTTAACGACCTTAAAACAGTAAAACAGTACGAAAAAGGTCTTATAAAGTTTCTACTGTTTTGTAGTAGACAAAATGCAAGATGCCAATTGTTTTTCCCCATAAAAACACTTTTATTCCACTATCCACAATTTCTATACTACTTACTTCTTTAAAATATGTGTAGTACACATATCAAAGATTATAAATACATGTACAGTGTATCAATAAATCTGAAAATTGAAAATAAATTTGGCAGTGTGACGTTGGGAATTTTGACCTGTTGGATGTTGTCGCGGTGGGAAGGGTTTCTACAAAACAACCCAGAGGGGAGGATTAACTTTATATTTATGCAAACTACACACTTTAGATTGTTGTATTTTTGTGTTTTTCTTTTAACAGTTAACGACAACACAAACTCCAGAGTAGTCTTATGGTCTTTCTTTGAGAGCTTGGTGCTGGTTGCCATGACGCTGGGTCAAGTCTACTACCTTAAGCGCTTCTTTGAAGTCAGAAGGGTGGTTTAACCGTCTGTTTAAAATTTCTGCCACAGGACAGTTACGAGTTCAGTATCGTGAAAACTCACACTTTTGCTAAGCAAAGAAGAGATTTAGTTGGATATCAAGTGAATTTGTTTAAATTCCTGGTCTGCTGTTAAAAATTGAAAAACACTGTAAAGTCTTCTGAAGTCTTGGACTTGCCTCTTTTAAAGATTAAGTACTTCAGGGTTCAGATACCACATAACAGTGGAACGTCGCTATACCGAACACAGCTATACCAAACACAGCTATACCAAACACGGCTATACGGAACACGGCTGTACCAAACATTCGGCTCTACCAAACATCGTCCTTGGCTCCCGATTTTTGTCTACAAAATGTACCGAACATTGTTGTTGAAAAATGTCAACATAAGAGTGACAAGTGGCTATTATTTCCCCAAGGAATAGAAGGGCAAAGCCACCCAGAGCTATAGGAAGTAAGCTCAAAAACTGTGTAATTACATAATTCAATAGGCGGCACGTGTCCAAAGTCGTCTTTCAATAACTACCAGGGTGTGCAGGGTGAAGTTCTGAAGGGTGCTATTTATTGAAAAGTGAGTACCGGAACACCAGCAGCTTAAAATTGCAATACTGAAAGATCGCTATTACCAACAATTTCTATGGATCTGGCATTGTTCGTTATAGCTGCGTTCCACTGTACATGTACCCTAAGTGAGGCTTGATACTTTTTTTGTTGGGGCAGTGATAACGAATCTTGCAGTGTATTTTATTGTGATCTGATGGTCATTGAGCATTGGTAAATAATAATATTCGTGGCTCGCTCACAAAATATGACTTTTGTTTTGTTTGAATGTTCCCAACCTGTAGTTGTCCTGTGGCTGTGTATAGCAATTTTCAAATGTTTTTGTGGCACAGCAAATGATTGAGAGTGGAGGATTAGACAAAAACATCAGTTAAACTCTGCCCCTGGACAAATGTCCAACTTGCTAGTTCAGGTGACATAGAACATTATTTTTGTCGTCATTTAAAAAAAAGACTTGTCCCGTGTTATTTGATGTGCCACTAAAATATTAAAACTTTTGGGATTTCAATAATTATCTTTTTTCTTTTCATCTAGTTAAATTCTATTCTTCTTTTGGTCAATATCTCTTGCTAAGCATTTAAATTTCAACTGGGTGTTTTTTTTTTATATATACTTTGTGGGAAATTTTGTGGTGATAGCCCTTTATAAGTCATGCTTTTTCCCTATTTTTTGTCCATTTTCTTGTATTTGAATAGAAGACAACAAAATGTGAAGGAAGCAAATATTGTATTTCTAATAATTCTAAAGAGGTAGTTTTTTTCTTCGCTTTGTTCTTTACATTTGCAATGTCTCAAACTGTCGAAAATTTTTGTTATATCGCAGCATACCATTATAGTGTTTGTATTTTGCGCTGTTCGAAACTTGATAACTTTTTTGTGACTTTGATTTTGTGGATGATGTTTCATAGTACTGGTGGTTTTGTGATATCACAGGAACATTTCAAACCAGTATCGATTTGCCTATTTCAAGGCTGGTTTCTCATAATTTCTGCACAAACTTATATACACTGTAGTAACATTTGTGATCCTTTAAATATTAAAGTTGAAATGATTCAGCCTTACTCATTTCAGCTAATAGGCCGGTGGTGTTCACATAAAGTGTGAATAACTTGGTTGTAATTTAATTTTTGAAGCATTTTTCCTCATTTGTACGAATTTCATTTGCAACACCCCTCTTTTTGACAAGTTTGTGTGTTTTTGAGAATAAACAAAATTGTTAGTGATGAAAAACCTGTATGAGTTTCATTTCATGACGATACATGTAGTAAGATCCAAATCCCCCGAAATAAATGAACCCTGTGAAATACATGTACCAACTTTTCCGTGGATGAAAAACAAATATTTCATTTCAATATCTGTTAACGCACAACAATGATTTTAATAATCACCATTAAAACCAACTGAATACAAATTGCCCCAGCAGCTGGAAACAAACTAAAAACCTTGCAGCCAATTACACAATTGTGCAGTGCATGAACCCTTCATGGGAAAGTTCCTGCCCAACTAGACTGTCGGTCCCAACTTTAGTTGGGATAATCCCAACTTAAAGGGAATATACAACATTTGCAAACATCGAAAAATAAAACTACCCAGTTTTTATGAAATACCTTACTAGGATGTTGGTAAATGACAGTCTAAAGCATCCTGTAAAATTATGGCACCTGGTGTGAAGTCATTTTCAAGAAAATTGTGTTTTTGTATAAATTTCCAAAAGTGGTCGGCCGACCACCGTTGGAAAAACCTAACTATTTTTCAACTACTGCTCTAAATTCACCATTTGTTCAGTCCAAAAGTTTGTTTGCTATTGGTTACATGTTCATGAACGGGTGCACAAATTTCACCTTACCTTACCTTACAAATTTCCAGCATCTATAAATTGATTCATTTTATCTTTAGTGGAGTCAGGGACAGGGAACCAGACTACTCCACCATTTGTGTTTTTCTTGGTTTTTCAGCATTTTCGAACACAAAACTTCAAACATGTCAGTGTAAGAATATTTGGAATGTCCCAACTACATGTAAGTGCTCTAACTGGAACATACATTTTAAGATGGGATGGTCCCTGCTGAAGTTGGGACCATGGCCTAGTTGGGCTCAACAGAAACAAAGTTCTGAGAACTATGTTCCCAGTAGCTCAGCTTGCACGGAAAATAAATGTTACACAATTTTGGTTCAAGTGAAACTAGTACTTTTTTTACTGCATTCTGACAAGTAAAACTGTGAAAAAAATCTTAGTGTACATGTACATGTACCACAATTCCTGTGCAGTCTTTGGTTCAATACCTTTTTTAGTAATTCAATTTTGTAATTCATTGCTGGAAGCACTTGAAACACTTTTGAACCATTTCTTCAAATAAAAATTTCGTCAACCAAAACAGAAACTAGAAACTGTGGATGTACCAGTACTGTACACACCTGTATAAAAGTCATCAATATTAAATGGACATTACCGCCTGGAATGCGCCTAATCGGGCTACAAAACGTGTTTTTAAACGAATTCAATTTAATTGGAAAGAGCATTTATAAGTTGGGTATAAACGTCCACACAATTGTAAGTGAAGTCAAGTCTGTCACAAGCTAATGTGGCCCAGCAGGCCGGCGTTTATCTCCGGTTTCAGTAGCATATGGGGCGGGGTAAGCCTGGGAGACTATCGCAAGTTAAATTCGACCGTATTCGCACGCCGACGACGCCTGACGCTCACGTGAAGACGCTGTGGCTAATAGCTTTGGCACATTCAGGAAGTCGTACGTATTTCACACGTGAACCAGTACAGTACAGTACGCACACGCTGTGTGTCCCTTTCACGGGGCTTTCAAATGTGGTAAAAAGGCGCCCTCTTTTGTTGGCGCACGGAACCCATATAGAGAAATAGGTTACATGATCTTAAGGCCAATGAAGATTGCTCTGGGCAAACAATGATGAGCCTTAGAATTGCACCGTTTTGATGGGCTCTGAGCCCTGCTTCAGTATTAAAACAAAGATATTTCCAGATTCTCAAACTCCTGATGATGCAGCATCTTAAATACATTAACAAACAAAATGTCAGTCATAAGAACCTCATCTTTGCTGCGACAATAGACTCTCTTTACTCCTTTGCCGAGCAAAGCCTGTCATGACCTTCTTGCAAGGTAAGAGAGTCTGACTAAAACCTGGAGATGCAGCATCTGATGCATATTAACATTGAAATATCAGACACAAGAACCTCATCTGTGTTGTGACCATGGGTTCTCTTTACTCCTTTCCTATGCAAATCTTGTCATGACCTTCTTGGAAGGTTTGAAAGTCTGACTCGCGCCCAGCCATTGCTTTCAGTAAACAAAGATATTTCCAGGTGCTCAAACTCCTGGTGATGCAGCATCTGATGCACATCAACATCAAAATATCAGCTGCAAGAACCTCATCTACGTGGCCACAGGTTCTCTTAACTCCTTTGCTGAGCAAAGCCTGTCATAACCTTCTTGGAAGGTGTGAGAGTCTGACTCGCGCCCGGCCGTTGCTTTCAGTAAACAAAGATATTTCCAGGTGCTCAAACTCCTGGTGATGCAGCATCTGATGCACATCAACATCAAAATATCAGCTGCAAGAACCTCATCCACGTGGCCACAGGTTCTCTTAACTCCTTTGCTGAGCAAAGCCTGTCATAACCTTCTTGGAAGGTGTGAGAGTCTGACTCGTGCCCGGCTGTTGCTTTCAGAAAAGAAAGATATTTCCAGATGCTCAAGCTCCTGGAGATGCAGCATTTGAGGCATTTTAAAATTGAAATAGCAGACACAAGAACCTCATCTGTGTTGCGACCATGGGCTCTCTTTACTCCTTTGCCGAGCAAAGCCTGTCATAACTTTCTTGGAAGGTACGAGAGTCTGACTCAACCCTGGCCGCCGCTTTCGCTTCAGCTGTCCCTCCTCCTCGTCCCCGTCATCTGCCACCCCCTGCTGCCCAAGCCACGCCCCTGAATCAGCACCCCCTCCAATGTGCTGATGATGAGCAGTCCTGTCATTCGCTGTTGTGTCCTCCGCTTGGCCGCCTGCCACTAACGTAGCAGGGACGTCGCTGTCGTGAGCAAACTTACACTTGTGGCCGAAGCGGCACCGGCCGTTCCGGAACTTCCAGCAGATTTTCTTCTTCCCACCGAGCGCCGCCTCTTTGCCCTGGGCCGAGGTGAGCTTGACATGCTGCTCTAGAATCGAGAGCTTGTGCTGCTCTGCTTCCTGAAAGGGATTGGCAAATATGGAGGACGCCGCTGGTGCGGACGTCATCCCTAGTAATCCCTGCTGAGCATCCATCCCAAATGCGGTGGGCAGGGGTAATTTTTCTGGTTCATTTGAGTTCTGCTTAGAAGATGTGGCTTTATTCTTGTTGTCGCCTTTAGCATCACCATCACTGTCACCATCGCTGTCAGTTTTGTCTTCAGTGCTGGCCAGCAGGTTGACTCCTGCAGATGGTTGCAAGCTGCAATTTAAAAATAAAGGTTACAAACAATTTGAAATCAACAGAGCGACCTAAGTTTGAAAAGTTTTTGTTGTTGGAAATCAGTGAAAATGAAAGTACAAGTGGGTGTCAGGTTAAAAACAAAGTTTTTGTTTGCACGCATGCGGGCGCACTCTTGAACAATATTGAATGACAGGCAACAGCCGTACCGAGGCACTTTGCCAAAATGTGATGCAAACTAGTGAGGGAGATTTGCAGCATGACGCTTTCGTGAACAATGGCAGCCGAAAGTTGTCCGATCTCAACCCGAAATTACAGGATAACTAGACCTCTGAAGGTACAGATTTAACGTTTTGTAAGCAGTTGTAGATGGCATTGTGTGAGTATAAAGTAACACAATAATTGCGGCACTTCCAAGATTGTGTACAATGTCGACTGTAGAGAGTCAAGAACATTTTCTTTTCCAAACAAAATAGGAAACATTTCTCAGTGCCACTGCCAGATTCATGTTTCATCATCATTTTTGCAATAAATGACCTTCATTGATATGATAATATTTATGAAGAAAAAAAGTGGCGTCAGGTTCAGGTGCAATATTTTTTCCTAATTCCGATTTCAAATTGATTTTCGGCTCCCCTAGCATCAGGACCGTCCATGCTCAGGGCATATGGCGGAAAGAATGTTGCAACCTGACGCTGCTTTTTCCTTCATACATCATCTTAATGAAGTTCAGTCATTGCAAAAATGATGACATGAATCTGAAACTGAGAAACATTTCCAATTTTGTTAGGAAATACTTAAGAATGCTTCTTGACCCTCCCATAGGGCATAGTCATGACCAGATGACAATGATACTTGATAGTCTCTTTGTACACAACCGCCATGTGACTGTTGAACTTATTAAGTAGCGTCAGGCTGCTTAAACATTCTTTCCCATATTGCATTTTTAGGCTGTGTTAGTACGGAGGTAGTAGTTCAGTATTTCAGCCACTACTAAGGGGCTACTTCTTCCTCCATGCTATTACTGGCCAACATGGCCAGGGGGCGAGTTGGAACCTTTGCAGCCTCCAAAACAAAAAGTTTGCCCGTACGTTTGAAGCTAAAAATGAAGGAGGTGACTGAATAGAATTAATTAAGTCTTTGGTCCGTCAAGCATGTTCAATTGGCTAAAGCGATTCATATAATTGATGGAGTATTCAATAAAGATTTACTCAATTACCCTTTCTTCTCCAGGTCAGCATTTTCCGCTGACGTTTCCTCCTCATTTTCGGAATCAGACGACCCGTAGTCCGCGACCAAAATCGATGAAGCCATTTTGAGTAGCGCCCTCTTTTGTCTGTTAGATTACGTACATCGATCATGGGCGGAGTTGCTCCAGCTCGTCTTTTTTGGGGGGGGGGGGGCAGCAGCGTTGTAACCTGTAACGAAGGCTAGTCCAACCATTCTATTATGCGAGCAGATTTCATAAGTCCATGGCCCGATCTTGGTAATCATTACTTTCAGAGACCTTTTACAAGACTCATCCAAAGCTCACTAAATGACCGTCAAAAGTCGGGCATTCTGATATTTCTTTGACACATCGGAACATACGCATCTGGTAATCATAATGACATCTTCTGAATGGGTTTAATTTTGTAAAAAGAGGGCAGGGTTTTGATTTATGAGGGAATTTACGGGTAATTGGTTATGACCAACACGACAAAATCACACAAGAAATTGTTCTCTCCGTAAATATTATTTTGTCAACACTGGGTAAAATGCGTATCCGCAGTCACAGTCTACAGAACATCATTGCCCATTTTATTGTGCAGAAACGGCACAGGCCTTTCGGATACGCAAACTCATGAATTCACTAATCCATCAATTTCAGACAGCAGATTGGTCATGACTTCAACGAAAAAAAAATTCCCATAATATTTAGACGACAAATTGTTCTCTCCATAAATATTCTTTGTTTCCACAACTAGTTTTAGTCAACTCGACTTATCATACACGCGCAAAAACAACACACACGTTGCTTGAACAATATGTACTGGACTGAAATTGCGCCTTGAGATATAGATAGGTCATGATTTAACACTAGCCTATTAAGTATTAAGACAACAAAGGTGTCACCGATTTTTTTTTCAATCACGGGAAAAAAACCTGCCTCAAAATAAAGATCAATGAAGTCCCAGTGTACAGAAAATCTTCCTGACCTTGGAACACGCAGAGACAACACAGGCGTTGCTTGAACAGTAACTACACTCGATGTACTTAATCGAAATTTCGTCTGTTGATTGGTCACGATAAGTAACATTAGCCGATAAAGTATTAAGACAAACAAAATGTTGTCGTCATGGAAAATTGATTTTTAATATCACGGAGAAAAACCTGCCTAAATGAAGTCATTCTTCCCGAGTATGGAACACGCAGAAACAACAGTACACACGTTGCTTGAACAATAACCTATTAAATAACGGTCGTACTGGATTGAAATAATTTTTTTTTTCCATCACGGATAAAAGCCTGCCTCAATGAAGTTCCAGTCAATTTAAAGAAAATCTTCCCGACTATTGGACACTCGAACACGCACGTTGCTTGAACGATAACCTATTAAAAACCTGCTGTCTTGGATTGACAATGTGCCAAGAGAAGGGTCATGACTAGTAACACTAGCCTTTCAAGGACTAAAACAAAAAAAATGTTGTCATCGAACTTTTTTTTCATCATGGAGAAAAGTCTATTGAACGCGCAGAAACAACACACACGTTGCTTAAACAATTACTTATTAAATTAAAGCTGTACTAGATAGAAATTTCGTCTAGTGATTGGTAATGATTAATATCACTAGCCTATAAAGTATTAGGAAAAACAAGTGTTATCGTCATCGATTTTTTTTTAATTTTTATCATCACGGTCTACAGACAATCTTCCTGACTTTCGAACACGCGGAGACAACACAAACGCTGTTTTGACTTTGTTATTATTTTTTACATGAATTATATTTACTGTTTCAGAGGCGTTTTCCTTTTATTACATGAGTATTTTTTTTCATTTTGAGATTTTCTCTCTTTTTTTTTCAATTCAGAAGGGAAGAAGGCATGAGAATGTTTTGGAACACTTTTAGCACAGAAATATTGCTGCTGGTTCAGTTAATGGTTGCCTTAATTGTTTTGACTTCCAATAGGTGATCTTTAAAGTTATAGAGGTGCCTCATTTTATTTGAAGAGGAATTTGTTTCGTTTTGACATTTTCCTGAATTCAGAAGCATACACATTGCTGTTGGAAGGGATTGGAGATCATCCTTTTGAAATTCAGATTTCGTTAACGGCCGATGGGTGATCTTTAACGTTTCAGAGGTGTTTCCTTTTATTTTAAGAGTAAGTTGTTGCACACTGCTGTTGGAAGTGATTATACACTTTAGAAATCAATCCAGATTTAGTTAACAGTTATTGCTGCTCCGCTTTACACTCGATGGTAGATCCTTACGGAATTTTCTCCAGCCACTACCAGATCACCAGCGGATGAGAATGTGATGGAAGATGTAAGATGACATCCATTTATAGCAAGTCCATTGTACTTGCCATCAGGAGTGTAATGCAGAATATCACTTGATCCTACACCCTCCAAAGCAACATACATGCTGCCATCCCTGTCACAGCACACACTGATAGGGTACGCATCATTTCCCCCGTCACTTCTGATGTCAATCGAAAATACGCTGGCACCATGGTAGTCTACCGATAGCAACCTTTGTTGGGAATAGTTTGTGTAGATAAGGCGGTGATCGAAGATGACCAGGTTATGAGCAAGCATTGGAGCAGGCAGTCTCCTGATGAGGGATCCATCTGGGTTGTGTAGAGATATCTCATCCTTGCCTTCATAACCCACTGCTATCAGATTGCTGTCATCCACTGCAAGGCATGTTGGTTGGCTGGCTGACCCTTTACCTGGTGTGAACTGATGGAGGAGCTGATGTTGCTTGTTGAAAACCTTGACAACTCGACCATCTAGTACAAGGAACTCGTCATCCTTGCTCACTGCAATGCATCTCACTGTTATAACATTTACAACACTGATCTGGCCGTCTTGGCGCACTGCATAACGCCTTACATTAGTGAAGTCGTTGATAGGTATTCTTTTGGGACAGGAGCGTTCATGTTGACATTTTGGAGATGTGATTGCAAATAATGCACGATTCCCAGAGTCGAATGCAAGTATTTTATTGTTAGAGAGTGCTGAAACCTGTTGAATATGTAAGCGGCCGATGAATTGATTTATTACAGTCTTCAGTTCCCATTTATATTGAACACATCTACCACGTCTTAGTGATTGCTGTGCTGCAGACTTTGCCTCTTCTTCCAGAACGAGGCTCCCAAGTGACCACTCACCTTCTTCAAAATCCATGAAGGTCAACTTTTTAGGGACCCGATGAGGCTGTTTCCCTGTCAATTCGGCACTGAGGTTATGTAAGAGCTTCTGTTGGAGTTCAAGAATCTCGTAAGAACTTAATGGATCTGTAAGATGCTTCATCTCAGCCATTTTGTGCTCTGTCTTAGTCACCTCTTTTCTGTTGTTGGCTATAGCTGTTTCAAAAGCTTTGCCTCTTTCTTTATAAATCCTGTCTGTCTCATTTGACAATTTCTCCTCCTCCTGTCGAATCTTTGCAATCTCTTGTAGAGCCTTTTTGGAGATTTTCGTCTTAGTGGTGGCATACATGGTGTCCAGCTCCTTGCGGGATTCGCATAACTCTTGCATGATGGTGTACAGTTCTGTTTTACTTTTCTCAACGTTTACAATCAGTTCTTGCACTTTTTTCTTACATTCGTCGAAAGCCTCTGGTAGGCCAGTGAGTGAGTGTTTTGCGTGATCAAGAACAGAACAAGTTGTACATATGACTTGCTCACATGAGTTGCAGTAGACATTGAGATTCTGATCTGAATGCTTGCCACATTTGGGAACATCTTTACTCTTGTAGACAATCTCTCCTGATCGAAGTTGAGCCAGTGTGTAGATTTTGTGAGATTTCATGACAGTCATACGTCCGTGTGCCTTTTGACATTCTTGACAGAGAAAATGATCACAGTCTATGCATCTTGAAATAGCCTGATTCTCCTCATCACAGGCTTGACATTTGATCTCTGACTCTTGACCTTCCAGTAGCTTTTCCTGCATTGTAACTTCCTCCACCAGAGCACTGAATGCAAAGTTATTAGGGAGATCAGCAACCCCAGACCCTTTCAACATAGTTTCACGCCTGCACACAGGACATGTCAGCTTTGTACTACTAGGATCTTGGCTCTGTCTTAGCTCTTGAAGGCATTGCAGGCAAAAACTATGCAAACAGTCTAGCAGTTTGGGCTGCCTGAAACGGTTGGTGCAGATGGAGCATTCCAGATGATCCACACTAATCTTCTCCAACACTGATTGAGCTGTAACATTAGATGCCATCTTCACTGTTTGTTTGTATGTGATAGGGGATGATAGTCCTTTAATCTGCAGTGAAGAACAATATGTAAAAGATTTTGCATTTATTTAAATTTCAAAATAATTTGGCCTGCGTATTAGCCTGTGACTGTGAAATGATGGTATTTGCTTGTTATAAGTAAGCCTTTGTCAAGTTGAGTAATCACAAATTGAAATTTTGTTTCCATAACCTAAGAAATATGCATGATTCAATCTTAATATAAGATTTTTTTCACATGAAAGAAGACAACAACATTAGTCACAACAGTTTAGCATTTACACGTATAGGAGCAGATGTTAAACCCAAAAATGTGGCATGAAAGAATCGTTTTCAGCTGTGTTGTGGCCGGTTTTTACTTTCGCCAAGGGAAGTTGTAGTGAAGTACAGGTCCCAATAAAAAATAAGGTCACAGATAACAGACGATAGCATAACAAAGAGTGTCTCTGAGCAGTTTGTTGATAGCTTAACCATGACTTGACTTGACCTGACTTGACTCAAAATTACATGTGCAGACACATTATCAATGAGCAATTCACATTGTCAAAAACAGCTACGAGAGCCAATATCCACATTTGTGTACTATTATCGTGATAGGTTTGACATGTTTATGTAGTTGACAAAACAGTCAAAGATAATTATACGAACATATTACTACATGCAGACCAATTCATATAAAGTACATGCAGATGGTGTTTCAGAGCATTTTTGTTTCATTTGACCAGGTGATCGGAGTGCTAAAGAACTTCATTTTTTTTAAAAACATTTTGGCTTGGCCCAGTCGTTCCCACTAGTACTAAGTACTAGGCCGATGTCGCAAGCTTAATATCAAAAACAAATATAAGGTTCAGCACCCCAGTTACATGGGTTTCAATTGAGACAGACTTTAATCGAGGAGATATACTTTAAAACACAGGTTTACCTCTAGGTATGTCCATTATCCATGCAATTAGCCGTTGCTCTGTCCATGGAGGAAGAAAAATGTCGCTTCCGTGTTGCAGTGTGAATGAACAAAGATGGCGATCTGTTCCATAATTTATGCTCAAACAGACCACGTCACATAAATTTGATCGCGTACATGTTATAGGTCAATAGCAGTCCCTGGATAGTTCGGCTTGTACAGGTTTGGTACGTGCTTGTACATAGTTCTATCCAAATGTAACGTAAAGACTGCAGCTGTAATTTTTTGTTTTTGGCTACTGGATCCAAAATTTCCAAATGTCTGGTATTATTATAGCAAGCATTTTTATCGGATGGGCAAATCAAATATATAACAGAAGTTGCAGGGTCATTCGAAGCTGAGCTGTTATCGCAACTGAAACTCTTATTTTTGACATGTTGCAAGTCAGTCTGAAGTAAATAAAAAAAATATTATGATATCCCTTTATTTTTAATAATACTTTGTATTTTAACATTGTAGTTACTCTGTAACATTGAACAAACTGCTGTTCAAACACAAGCAATTAAATCGAGGAAGCATACTATTCACCATTTCCCCATCATACACAATAGCTGCATCCGGTTGCGTGCGCGTCCCTTCAACACAAATGCCAGGTGGACTCAGGTCAAGAGTGGGCCATGGAAATACATAGTTTTCAACTTAGAGTATATGAAAAAAATTACAAGAGCAAGACATATGAAATCAATTCTCCTTATATTCTGTGAAACTTTTGCTGAAAAAAAGTCAGGGGAAACTGGCCAGGAATCGCCTCACTTATGCACCACAGAGCGTCTAGAATCCAACTTTTCCGGGCCCTTGAGGGGACCTCATGGCCCCTGGCGCCGTACGGGCTTTGCGCTCCACGCTCGCATTAGTCCTAGACCAAGGAAACTTGCCCACCTTGTTTAAAATGCCTAACTACGCCTGTGTATATTAAAATGTAGTTAAGGGTTACCTGTTTTGTTATTTGCTTACCGGTACTTGCTACAGACAGTATGGCAAAATGTTATAATGATTGTATTAACGTTTTGTCTATACGCCTACCGGGTCCTTGTTTGCTCCGTCGGCCAAATGCATAGAAAACAAACGAATATCACATGTAACATGCAATATGCCGATTTCAACTTAAGCATCAGCAACTTTTTCTCGATAACGGCTCACTCACCGAATTCAGTCTTTCCATGGAGCTGTAGCTCCATCGTCTTTTATATGCCCCCTGGCTAGACAAATTACAACAGAGTCAACAACTTTTATACAAAGTTTAACATTTAACCCGCCCTTTTGTCTGGCCAAGCCCTTCCCGCGTAACTGAACAAAAATGTCTTACCGTTCTCGAAAAAACACGAACAAAACCCGGTTGTTTACATCGGACGCGACGGACGTTTTGTGGCATATTTGTATTTCAAGTAGTGTGTGTTCAATGTACCATACACTTGTGTGCAGCACCTATACACAAATGTAGTTTCTTTCGCGTCCGCAGAATGCACATGTGACCCCCAAAATTCGTTCTCGCAAGAATTTTTAAAGGATGGTTGTATGGACGGTTATATCCTACTTTGAAATGCTCTTTCCAACAAATATAAACACGTTTTGTAGCCCAAATGGGCCATTCCAGGCCGTAATGTCCCTTTCTATCGCCAACGCGTGGTTGGCACAAACGCAATACAAAATACTTCCTAAACATACCTGTTTCTTAATGTAATGCGGGTGTTACGAAGACTTTTTTTGTGGGAAAAAATATGTTGCCCACCACGGCTTCAATTTTATGCGCTTGCGGCAGCCGCTACCATGCCACTACCAAATAAAAAGGTCTATACGGCCTATCTCCCGGCAAAGCGCGTTTCCGGAGGTGCAACACTAGAGTTCACAGTCAACAACTTGGCGGCTCCCGCGGTGATCAGCTTAGCTCCGCGTCGCTCCGGCGGAGTCATATAGGCCTACAAAAGTTTATGGAGCGTTAGGCTATCAGTTGCGATAACAGCCAGATTCTAATGTCTGTATTATTTGTGACCTGTGGCTTCTGTTATGCTTGCCCTGATAAACCTGTATGTCATCTTGCTAACTATCAGAACACAAACAGCTCAGGACCTTTGCATCCGTTAGATAAAAAATACAGCTGCAGTCTTTACGTTGTATATGTGAACTGCATTATAACTGCAGGCACGTATACCAAACCTTTACTTAAGCTGGATGATGCCAAAGAACTCCTCTAACTCACCAAAAACCGTGTACGCCCTGAAGTACTCCCCAACTTGGTTGTCGGTCCCGGCCCCACATTATGTTGGGCCTGTGCCAGCTTGGGCCACGGTGGATCGTTCAAGTTGCGCAGGCCTATTATAGGCTTGGATTGGGCGCTGCTACTCACAGGTATGCTAAGATGTTGCTGCCCATGTTGAGCCTGCCCAACTTGACTGCCCAAGCTGGGACAGGCCCAACATAATGTTGGAACCGACGACCAAGTTGAGTCGTACCATAATGTTCGCATATCTATGAATATTTTTTTTGTCATTGAGGGACCTACCTAATGTATATACATGTAGAACATGTCGCGATAACGCAAAAATAGGATACACCCACGAACCTCATATTTTTGAATGAAATAAGTGGCTAATTAAGATTGTCTGCACGTGCCAAATCAAGTCACAAGAATTATTGCAAACTGCTCAAATGCATTCTTTGTCGCTCATCGCCTGGTACAGTGACCTTATTTTGGGACTTAAGGTGGACTTGACTAGTACTAAAAGATTCCCTTTCGGCGACACAACGCCACAATTAACGATGCCAAACACGTTTCTTTCATGCCGCTTTCCTCTGATCGTACAGTAATAAATCCTATTAGTGCGGTGCCTTGTGTAAAAACGTTAACATCAAGGATAAATTATGCTTATATCACAAAGACAAATTTTCAAGTTCTGGATCTCAACTCGACACAACTTCTGAGCTTACATAAGCATCATCTTTTTACAAATTAATAAATGCCAGACAATTGCAAATTTTGAAGTTTAAAAAAATCCCAATGACACAAGTTCCGAACTTATAGTATAAGCATCAGTCTTTACAAGCTGATAATTATATGCAAGATAAATTGTGAAGTTTAAATAAATCCCAATGTGCTCTATTTGCAGGTAAACTGCCTATATGCACCTATCACATCAAACCAAACGGTGAAGATGGCATCTAATGTTACAGTTAAATCAGTGTTGGAGAAGATTAGTGTGCATCATCTGGAATGCTCCATCTGCACCAACCGTTTCAGGCAGCCCAAACTGCTGGACTGTTTGCATAGTTTTTGCCTGCAATGCCTCCATGAGCTCAGACAGAGCCAAGATCCTAGTGGTACAAAGCTGACATGTCCTCTGTGCAGACGTGAAACCATGTTGAAAGAGTCTGGGGTTGCTGATCTCCCTAATAACTTTGCCTTCAGTGCCCTGGTGGAGGAAGTAACAATGCAGGAAAAGCTACTGGACGGGCAAGGCTCAGAGATCAAATGTCAAGCCTGTGATGAGGAGAATAAGGCCACTTCAAGATGCATGGACTGTGATCATTTCCTCTGTCAAGAATGTCAAAAGGCACACGGACGTATGACATTAATGAAATCTCAAAAATTCTATACACTGGCTCAACTTCGATCAGGAGAAATTGTCTACAAGAGTAAACTAAGAGAAGAAGTTCCAAAATGTGGCCAGCATCCAGATCAGAATCTCAATGTCTACTGCAACTCATGTGAGCAAGTCATATGCACAACTTGCTCTGTACTTGATCATGCAAAACACTCACTCAGTGGCCTACCAGAGGCTGTAGATAAGTGTAAGAGAAAAGTCACAGAACTGGTTGTAAAAGCACATGCCAGCAAAACAGAACTGAACACCGCCATACAAAAGTTAAGCAAATCCCGAAAAGAGCTGGACACCGTGTTTGCCGCCACCAAGACGAAAATCTCAAAAAAGGCTCGACAGGAGATTGCAAAGACTCGACGGGAGGAGAAGAAATTGTCCAAAGAGACATACAGGATTAATAAAGAAAGAATCAGAGCCTTTGAAGCAGCTCAAGCTCACAACAGAAAAGAGGTTACCAAGACAGAGCAGAAGCTGGATGAGGTGGAACATCTAACAGATCAAGCAAGTTGCTATGAAATTCTTGAACATCAGCAGAAGCTCTTGCATAACCTCAGTGAATTGACAGGAAAGCAGCCACAACAAGTTCCTGACAAGTTGACCTTCATAGACTTTGAAGAAGATGAGAGGCGTGACTTGGGAGGCTCCTCCTGGATGACGAGCCAAAGGCTGCAGCAAAGCAATCACCAAGACTCGTACGATTATGCGTGAAATATAAATGGGAACTGAAGACTGCGATAAATCTTCCCAATTTCCCGCCACCCAATTGGGGGATCTGATCCACTCTTTAAATAATTGCAGGATCAGATCCCCCAAGATCAAATCAGATCCGCAATTTGTGTAGTGGGAACGATCATCCACCTTTTTTTCTCCACACCTCTCTGACACAGATCCCCATCCCCAATTGGTGGAGATCAGATGCCGGATTGATCGATCACGATATAGAACGCAAAAGGTGATCTGATCCCGCAATTTGACCTGTTAACATCCGCCCGGTGCACGAGTGGCGCGAAAATGTTGCGGTCTCATGAACGAAGAAACGTTTTCTTTCAGGCGTAGCTGTGATGAACATTTCCAGCGTATACAAACATGCACAACAAACAACCGCTGAACTACGGCTAGCACCGCGCATAAAAAGCGCAGTGGTATCCTAAAACTACACTAGGCCTTATTTTCCTTTTCCATTGGTGAAATTTTACTTATTTTCCATCCATAAATGACTCTGAGTCCGCACTCACAAAAGACTTCACTTTGGCACAGAATCATGGAAAAGCTTACGAGTATGCGATGAGAATAATCCTCTACGATCCGTGATTTATTTGGTGAATTCGCGTAATTTTTGTCGGTGAATAATTCCGAACTCAGTGACCTTTCCGGACGACATTTCATTACGACGAAAAGGTGGATCAAGCATAAGTGGGAACGCGTCTTGCGGTTTCGTTGCGGTAAGATAACGATCACACCAAAATGCTGGATCTTGATCCACCTTTTTCCAATTCAAGTGGGAACGCGGTGTTAATCAATTAATCGGTGGTTTATTTATTAAACAGGTTTCAGCACTCTCTAACAATAAAATACACTCTCTAACAATAAAATGATGTACTGTTTACAATCCCATTGCCAAAATGTCAACATGAATCATCCCCTACCAGACAAACGCTACAAATCAATGGTCTCACTAACGATCTGAGGTGCATTGCAGTGAGCAAAGATGACACGCTTTTTGCTCTGGATGGTTCAGTAGTCAAGGTCTTCAACAAGCAACATCAGCTCATCCATCAGTTCACACCAGGGGGAGGTAGAAAGTCAGACAGCCAACCAACATGCCTTGCAGTGGATGACAGCAATCTGATAGCAGTGGGTTATGATGGCAAGGATGAGATATCTCTACACAACCCAGATGGATCCCTCATCAGGAGACTGCCTGCCCCAATGATTGCAGCTGTCCTGATCATATTCAATCATCGCCTTATCTACATAAACTATTCCAAACAAAGGTTGCTATCGGTAGACTACCATGGTGCCAGCGTATTCTCAGTTGACCTAAGAAATGACAGGCAGAGAGATGCGTACCCCACCGATGTGTGTTGTGACAATGATGGCAGCATGTATGTTGCTTTGGATGATGTAGGATCAAGTGATATTCTGCATTACACTCCTGATGGCAAGTACAATGGACTCGTGATCAACCGATGCCTTGTTTCATTTGCCATCACAATGTCATCCGCTGGTGATCTGGTAGTGGCTGGACTAAAGACCGTACAAGTCTACCGTCGAGTGTAAATAGCGGAACAGCAGCGTTAACTGAATCAAAAATGTATGATCTCCAATCGCTTCCAACAGCATTGTGTTACAAATTACTCTTCAAATAAAAGGAAACATCTTTGAAACTTTTAAAGATCACCCATTAGCCAAAAAAGAAAAGGAGAAGAAAAAAAAGAACAGCCATCAACTAAACCTGAATTTCAAAGGGGTGCCTCCAATCAATTCCAACAGCAATGTCTATGCTAGAAGTGTTCCAAAACACTATTGATCCCTTTTGAATTAAAAAAGGATAATCTCAAATTGAAACAAATTACTCTTCAATTAAAAGGAAACACCTCTGAAAGATCATTCATGGAAACAACTAAACCAGCCAAAACCAAATTAGGTAATATTTCAATACTAACTTTAAAACAGCAACTGTACATAATTTGAAAAGGGTATACGAACAGAAGCTATTTGAATAGTCCTTTAGTGCGTGGCTGAGGTGTTGTCACTTCTGTTTTTCGGAATTGCTTTACATGCTGTAAATGCTGCACATCGAGCGTCGAGTCTGCAACTGGTGTGTAAAGGAAGGAACTGCAGTACCACTCGTTCGTATAACCATTAGGCGAGCCCATAGTGAAGTTGGTCTCAGACGCAAGAGGTGTTGGTGTCAAATTTTGGGCCAAGGTGAAGATTAGGCAAATGTAATTCACAAGTGACATCTCCACATGCCAATAAAATAAAATAAAAAAAATTAGGAAACTCTTCAATGCCAACTGAGTCAGTAGGTCAGTGGAATAAGGTGCAAAGGGAACTGTAGGCTGTATATATAGGCTGGCCCTCTGGGACCAGCAAAACTCAGAAAGATAAAAACTGTGGCAGTTTTTGTTAAAAGTACCAATTACCATGTCCAGAGTTACACATACCATTTGTAACAGATGTTACCTTCTGATGGTAAACTCTAAATGCGAAAGTTCTTTCTGTATTGGGAACAATCACTGTGCTACTTATACTGGGTAAATCTGAAATTGAGTGAAACTTATACACTGGGTAAAACTGACATTGGGTAAAATTGACATTGGGTAAACTGACATTGGGTAAAACTTACACTGGGTAAAACTGACATTAGTTAAATCTTTTACAGCGGGTACAACTTACGCTGGGTAAAACTTACACACTGGGTAAAACTTACACATTGGGTGCAACTACGGTGAAACACAGTGGGCTAAAATGTTTGTCAACACTGAACTGATACTGTAAATATGACGAGATAATTGTGAAAAATCTGTTCAAGTTCCAATAAAATGAAGAAATAACAAGTGAGAATAAAAAAATTGACAGAATGAAACTGAATATTTTATTTGGATTTACATCTTTTGTTACATATTTCTGTTTTGTGGGAAGGGCTGTGTTTTGCTATTCAGTAAAAAAGAAACGGAAGACAACACTTTATTTTTCGACTTTCGCGGAGATAATCAGGCATGATCTGTTCACACATTGCTTCCTCTTGCATTATATTCAAACATCTCTATCAATAGTGAAAATGCTTTTAAGCTTTACAATAGGTTTCAAATTTGGATACGTAAAAATAAAAAGAACCTAACAACCAAACAGGAATAAAAGAAATGTTATGACCTCTGATAACCTTGACAACATCACTTGGGAGAATTTGAATAATGCTTCGTGTGAAGTCATCAACTCATGGTCGCTAACAGCTAATTATGGGAAAGAAGACATTGCAAAATAACTGCAGCCATATAGATATTGACAGTAGAGCATTTACTTGAATTCCCTTTAATTGTCACACAAAGGTTTCAGATCAATAACCTCAGTAATATATCATTCAATCAGCGAATGCACGGGCGCCGCTACGGATACAGAAACTCTGGATACGAAGAAATACCGGTAATTAAACGTACTTTTATCTCTACCCAAGTGCAGTGGGAAAAAGCTGTCAAGTGAGGGCGTCCTCTCTGACGGAGAAATAAAAATGTATTGGCGGCAAAACAAGACTGACTCGTAACAGGGGGAAATGACTCATTATTCTCCCTTTAGGCAAATGCCCTGGCGCCGCTCTCGGAACAAGAATCTCGGGTACGATCACGATGACTTCACGTATACGAACACTATCATCCGGACTGCTTCGTCCTTTTTTACCATCATGATGTTTGTCATCAATTTTTAAGTACGGTTTTAAATTGAAAACGGCTATTTCCACCAAAAGGTGAAAGGTCATCTATAGCGACATTATGTAATAGCGTACCGAAATGTGGTAAGCAAGACAAGTTGTAGTACCTTCTAAAAAATGCATTTTATAAAACAAAGTCATGTACAAATCTTCCTTTATTTTGAATAATTATGTTCTATATTGCTGCCCGTCTGTAGTTTGTTACTAATAATGGAATGGGGCGATCATGAATAAAAAGTGCATACTTTTTTTCTGCATAAACGAATACACGCCTGGTGCTTACATTTCTTTGAATCCTTCATATTTCATGTGCATTATGCGGTCATAGTTGCAATTGTAGGCCTACACGTAGTTTGGTTCCTGTTCTGATACGAAAATAACAAAACGAAAGTGCAAAGGAAGGTAGGCTAAATAATCTATTGTGTGTATAGTTCACACAAATAGGCCTAACGGAAATGGTCTTTTCAGGAACTGTACAAGAAAAATTGAACCAGTGTTGCATTAAAACAATTGGCTGTTATGCTTATCAGTGCAATAATACTAGAATACATGTGTATTCATTCATCTTACGGCCAGATTAAAATATTTCCCGATCTGTTAACTTTTGAAAAATGTGTTTGCAGTGAACCTGATGTTTCCAGCACCGAACCTGAAATCAGAAATAGGGTTTAACTTGATCACCCTGGTTACTTTAATACGAGCAAAATGCAGCTGAAAGGATGATTGATTGTTCAAGTAGTGACCAGTTAAAGAACAACCAATTCAAACAATTACCAGTCCATCGCAAACTTGACTGACCTATCATGTCTAATGGACAAGACTTAGTCAGCCCGATCACAAATAGCGTCACAGGTCCGTTGCAGCGTGAATTTCCGACTACATGAAATGCGGACTCATTGGTAGTATTGCGCAGGCTTAAGTATGATAATAGCCTATTTATAGGTATATAGGTGAGTGACTTGTCACGTGTGAGGGATTAACCAATAATAGGGAAAAGGAGTCGGATTTTCATAGGAGTCGGATTTTCATATGACACCGGCGCGGCCACAGGACTTTACAGAGGTTGAACAAGAACAAAAGGAATACCTTTGTTACACTTCAACTCAAAAGCTTGTGACTTGACTTCGGTGTCGGACTGGATAACCTGTGACTTACTCACATGTGTTGTGGCGCGCTTTTTAGGATTGTGTAATCTTGAGTATCACCCATTATCCACGGAGCCAATTCTCACGTATAACATCTGATATGTCAAAGCATGAGATTTATGCGATCTCGCGCGTCAGCCAATCGGAGTCGACTTTACCAAATAGTGACGTCATTTCATTCCCAAATCAGGACGAAAACTGTGATTGGTCAATTCGAATGCAGTGTTTTGTGATACAACAACATCCGGGCGCGTGTAACACAATACAGAGCGCGTGACCACAGCCTTTGTTGTTGTGTCTATAGTTTTTTTTTTTATCTATGTCTATAACGCGACAACGATGTATGACCGAAGACCCGATATAGAAAGCGCCGGCTGATTGGTCAAAATCTAGAGGTCAAAATGCGGTTGTCTTGCATAATTAATCAGCGAATCTGCTCAAAATGTTATATTACATAGGCTTTCGCCATGGTCTATTACATAGACTAAGGATTATGATGGGCACGACCACAAACCCATTGGAACCGACTTTAAACATTTAACCCTTATAAAACGAAACTGTCCAAATACAATGAAATACCTGATTTGATTCTGAGTAAATAATATGATCAAGCATCCTGTGAAATCCTTCGGCAGTATAGATGCATGTCATTTTCGAGAAAAGAGGAAATGCCATCATTTCCCTCGTGTTGGTTACGACCATTAACCATTGTGCTTTCAATGGAAACCTATTCTTTGCTTCGAGAAAAATAACGATGCATTTTTCACAGGGTTTTTTTTTTCAGAAAATAAATCTACACTGAGCTGAAGTTTTGACAATTTTGTATTTTATAATAACTTGCTTCAGTTGTATTGTCGTTCCCTGAATCGGCAACACATATTTTTTTTTAGAAAATGCTGTCCACTACCCAGACTTGTATGACTTGTGACCCGGACTAGCTCGAGTGCCATTTTCCGTGACTCGGATTCGAACTCGACCTCGACCCTGCGGACTCCGATTTGGACTCGGATTTGGACTCGGACTCGACCTGCGTGACTCGGGACTCGACCAAAAATACCACAAATCCCTTATTTTTTCAACAATATAATTGTTTTGAAGATGACCCTCTCCTGTGAGGTGCAGAAGAAACGCATCTGAGTACTGTACATATACACGGCGGCGTGTGGCTGGCTTGTTTCATGTACCCCAGCGTCCACTTGATACTTCGTAAATGCAAGCTTGATAGTGATCGGTACCAGATTATCCTATCCAGACATGGTATTTAGTGCCTAATTTGACATGTTAAACGTGTATTTCCAGTTCATTAGATTAGGGAAAAGCTGTGAAAACATGGAAACGTTTACACTGTGAGGTTTTAGCACTATACCTCAACATTTATTTCATATATATATATTAGAGGTGACTTGTGATTTGGACTCAGACTCGAACTTTGTGACTCATGACTCGGAATCGGGAGCGGTGACTCGGACTCGAAGTTTGAGACTTATAGGTTTGCATGGTGGGCATGAACAAAGTATTGAAGGTTTGCGGTAACAACGTGTGATTATCTCTTTACAACTGGATGTTCTCAGAACCAAACAACTCAAACGAGATAACATCCCCCAGGTGTTACCGCAAACTCTCCATACTTGACCCGCAACTGGCTATAGCGAACGGGAATATTGCCATTCCTAACCACAAGCCCGAGCATGACTGTGTAAGTTGTCTAAACACTGCAGAAAGGAAAGACCCGTTTTTCCTGCAAACGTCGACATCGAGAGTTTAAATCATTTTACACACTTCTAACAAATACTGCGGATATGGGTGAATCCGCTTTAAACCAGCATGACCTAGAATTCTAGAAAGGTTGTGTGCCACCGCCGTCAGCTAGCCATTTATGGGAAAATATTTTGGTTGAATTTTTTTCTTCGTTCTTTATGCAAGTTATGAATTTAAAGCAACATACACGAGGTGCCACATCAGTCCGATTGAAAGGAGATATGGAAGAATTACTTGATCACTGATGTACACTCGCAAGCATGCTAATGTTACAGTGATAACGTGTCCGCGTAGTCCATTTAAAAAGCCATGGTCTATTGTGCGTGAACAGATTCGCTGATTAATTAGGCAAGACCCCACCTCTTGACCCCCTAGATTTTGACCAATCAGCGGGCACTTTCTTTATCGGGTCTTTGGTCATTCAACCGTTGCGCATCGTAAGACAATATATAAAAAATATGTCACGCGCTCTGTATCATGTAACGCGATATCGCCCCGGCTGTTGTTATATTGCAAAATACTGCATTCGAATTGGCCAATCAAACCATTTAGTCCTGATTTTAGTAATGAAAATGACGTCACCATTTAGTAAGTCGAATCCGATTGGCTGGCGCGCGGCTTGCATATTATTAGTTATCCCGCGAGCGCGAGTGGAACACGGAATAATGTAGTGCGCCTGTGTCCCACATACCACGAGGCCGAAGGCCTAACGGAAATTTAACAATTTTGTTGCATTAAAAAATTGGCTGATATGTTATCGGAGCAATAATACGAGAATAGGCCTATATAAATGTATTCATCTTACGGCCAGATTAAGATATTTCCCCATTTGTTAATTTTTGAAAAGTTTGTTTGCAGTGAACCTGATGTTCTCAGCACGCAACTTAGAATCACAAAAAAGTTTAACTTGATCACCCTTAGGCCTATGGATTAACAATACAACAATGTTTCGCCATTGAAGGCGGCCCCCGTAATAGAATTGGTAGCGTGCTCAGATTTGTGTACGTGATACCACGTTTCCAGTTAAGTGCAAGTAAACAATTGTCCCTACGTAATCAAGCACAGCTGGGAAAAGTCAGGGGCAAACCCATATCACCACACAGAATTTACAATGAGGAACCTCGAACAAAAAACAACATTACTACATTGGTGTATTCTTATTATAGCTTTAGTGTCAGATTTCAGAACTGCCGTCGCTCAGGAAATGGTGTGTATTTACGATGGTTCCCTTGTCACGGATTTTTATTTTTGTTGGTGGCATGCGTGCCATTTATTTGCCATGTTCAGTTTCCTGGTCCCACAATACTGAGAATCATTCACGGAAGTACATTAAACTAATATACGAAGTAGAAATTGAACAGCCCAGATAAAATTAACAGAATCAAGCTTTACTGTTGCACTGCGCAGATCGCCTGATTCTATGCCTTTCTAGTTCTCTCTGAGCTGTTAAACTTCACGTCGTATCAACTTTAGTACAATTGTTAGGAGAATTGAAGAAGCATGGGAAAGACGACACTACGTGGACCGGCTATGTGCGGTTTCCCCGCGTTTATTTGGATTTACTTGATAAGTATGGGACTCTCGTGTACGCGGTGTACAGCTCAACAAACTCGCCTTCCCGGTGATTTGGCTAAACATATGAGGAACCGTTTATGTAACGGGTAATACTTTTTGTTATTAATATCCACAGAATCACTTTGAAGTTTACAAAAGGAAATTCTGCATTCCAGGCTTACCTCATAAAGCCATGAGACTGATTCGTATAATGATACCATGAAAGTTTTTTACATGCATTATTCAGTAGAGAGGCAAATCTATTACTGACACTGCTGAACTGAAAGTGTGAGGAATCACTCAAACCCTAATTGCACAATTTTCTTTTCAACAAAATGTATTACTACTAGTGTATTACTGTACGTCAACAGTCGATTTAGGGTTTACATATGAAACTCTCGAATGCGGGATATTATTCAAGCCCCATGAACCCGATTCGTAAAATCTTTGAAGGGATGTATTTGAGGAAATAATCGATACTTCATCAAATTATCAAAAGTAAGATACGAAACCCCGGAGATTAATGAACATCTGAACTTACAACTTTGTTGTTCGTTATAATTTACAGTTGCGATGGGATATCTGAATGTGATGCGAGTATACCCGATCAACGGTGTCCGCTTTGCCAGCAAATTTGCAAGATGGGCAAAAGCCGCCGGCAATGCTGGAGGGAAATGGGTAAGTTAAAGAATAGTTAACCGTGATCATTAGGCTATAATTTTTCCAAGTGTTTCTCGTCGCCGTGGTCACCTTATGTTATAATTTGAATGTGTCAAATAATGACACAGTTATACAAAACGGTTAAAATTAAAGTCTATTGATTCAATATACTTTTTTGAATGGAAAAAAAGAGAGTAGGCCTAGATGTTCATGAATAACATAGGCGTGGATGGGGGGCTTTTGGGGGGGGTCCACCTCCCCGCTCTGACACAAAAAAGATTGACAATTATAGTAATAATCATTACCTATTATGTCCGCCTGTCCGCAACACTCGGACACAGAGGCGTAGCCAGCGGGGGTAAGGGGGTATTTGCACACTACTGTGTGATAGTGTGCATGATCGTCGGATTTGAACAGTGCCCCCATTGGAAGATGGTCCCCCCCCCCCCCACTTTTAGAATTTACGGAGACCATTTCAGAGCTGATTTGTTGATTCAAAAAATGTGACGGGCCTGACCCCCCCCTGCAAAAATTCCTGGATCCGCCCCTTTAACAAATCATTTATTTGAGCCAGATACATGATTTGAGTGAATATTTCAATCAGAAATGTTCATCAAAATCTTTTGTGAACTTTTGCATTTATGGCATTTATAATCAATTAATATATTTGTTTATCCAACAGACAATATTTGCAGCAATGGAGGATTCAGCTCGACATTTTGCGGCTATCAAGACGCTGTAGTCTGTCGAAATGATAGCAATGTCTACTGTGTTTTCAGGTTTTGCCCTTTATACCAAGTCCCACTCTGCACTGGATCATTGGGAACACCGTACGCCTCGAATCCTGAGTGGGCACGAAATAGGTAACAATAATTCCAGGTATTTCGTCTATGAATACCATGCAAACTTAAAACTGTGACCTAGGCTAAATATTTGGACCACTTGAACAACTTAGATGAGGTAGCCACCAATATCACGTGACTAACAGGGCAGCCTTCGGTTAGGTTCCAAAAATACCCCAATCGAAGTTTCCGAACACTTTTGCCCTGTAGAAACTGATGTTCGCTAAAGTTCGCATTCCTGGGTGAATTGGTCATAGGCCTACTTATCAAAACACCTGCCATATAAGGCTTGTTAAACTCCATTGTGTAGTCGTGCCTATATAATAGCCTTCTGTCATTGC
Source organism: Patiria pectinifera (assembly GCA_029964075.1). Lineage (NCBI taxonomy): Eukaryota > Metazoa > Echinodermata > Asteroidea > Valvatida > Asterinidae > Patiria > Patiria pectinifera. The sequence continues at coordinate 5,210,046 of CM057147.1, read as the reverse complement.
TACGTCATATTTTAATGTGACGCCTACCTGACTTTTGATCTAGAGACGCGGGGGGAGGGGAGCCAGACTAACTTTGGGTTAAGTCGTAGTCAGGAATCGTCAGGAAAAGAACAGTAAAACAAGCTCATTAAATTACTTTTGACCGTTGATCCTAAAGAATGGGTTTGAAATAAAAGTTTTATAAAAACATATTTTATTCAAATGGGCCTTCGTACTATGCGAAAAGTAATTATGGTCTGTGCTCAAATACAGGCGATCTATCTCGGAAGATGCATCATTTATAGTACAGGTGTAGTAGATGTTTGCCGCTTCTTTACCCCCAATTAGGTCTACGTGCAGTATAGGATCGCCCACCAGTGATACCCGCCCGGGCGACGGTAGTGGTTCTTTCCATGCAACCACCATTGCCCTGGCATGTGTCTTATCCATCGTGCTTCTTTTGGTGATCCTTGGGGCCGGGGTGTGGTATCTTAGACGAAGGGGAAAACTGCCGGCTTTCATGACGAAAAATCGGTGAGTAAAACCCAGAAATTCTTTTCAAGTTGACTGGTCCCTTGTACAGGTTGTACTTCATTGGGTTAGTATTGGATGCAACCTGTTACGACATGTATCTCCAAACTTAACTTCGATTTGCTGTGTATGATATTCAACTGACAAGTTTATTATATTGAAATCTATACACAGCATATTCAACTATACCCTGTTTTGTGTCAATGGATTCATTTGAAATCATGGGGATGATAGTAATAATCGTATTTGAGAACTATAGAATCATTTTAAAAATATGCACAAGCAACCTGTCGAAATCAAATTTAAACACCAACGAAAATGTATTATTGTTTTTCTTACTTGTAGGAGCCCCAATGAGCCTTCTACCGAGTTGGAAGTACAGGGTAAGTGCGCTTAAACCGACAACACATAAGAGAAAACACATCAGCGAAAGTTAGAATTAATTCTCTGAATAAGGAAGTAATACGTGTAATAAAAAATCCCATTAACTATCCACCAACACAACCGTTTATACAATTATCAAATGAAAATCCCAGTCAAAAACTAAGTTAGGAGTAACTACATATTATATTTATTTGTTTGTTTATTTATTTATTTTTTTTTGCTTGGTTTAGCTGCCAAAAGAGCACCGATACCAACTCCACCAGCACTGGGCAGTGCTGAATATTCCTACGCATACGGGCAGAGGCCAGACACCGGGGGAGCCAATGCAATGAACAAAGACAATGATGAATATCATTATTACTCCAGCCTAGACAAAGATGGCGTAGGAGAAAAGAGCGCCCGCTACGCGAAAGACGGGCCAGGCTCGGTTAAAGTTCCAAGTATGGAGGCTCCGAGCGACCACGACTATTTTGCGCTGGAAAAGGCAGACAAAGATGAGGACGCACACGTGAAAGATGGCGGACATAATGAAGGTGTCTTGTCCCCAGAGGATGACGATGACCACACTTATTTCCCGTTGCAAAAAACGCCCGAGCGCCCGTCTGGGAACGCGAACTCTGATTACGAGGTTGCGAAGCCAGCTCCCACTGGTGGTAGCGAGGCTGAAGAGGCCTCGTCCCCTTACGATCGCCTTGGCCGAGGTGAAAACAAGCCGACCGATGAGGGCGTCCCATCGGATGATTACCAACATTTGAAAGACAATTAAAACTGAGGGTTTTGCCAAACTTCGTCAAGATTAGAACACGAAAAGTTGGCATCGAAGAAAGACCTTGTATTAAGGTCAAATATTGTTGGCTTTTCATGCTTACCAATTACACAGTAAATATTTAGTATGACATGATGACCTACTACATGTATTTGTAGTTTATAACATTGCTATTGTGTGGTTTTTAAAGTGTGGTTTAAAGAAGGCCTTGCTAAGGCTGACATATCAGGCCACTTTAATTTGGTGATTTAATAAGAATTCCTTTTGGTGAAAATTTTCTGCATCCAGTGTGCCTATTCTATGAAGGGATGACTGCATATTGAGATAAACGCATTAAAAATATAAATTTGTAAGCCATTTTTTAAATATTATACTTTAATGCAATAAATGAAAAAAAAGGCACACATGTAATATGCGAATAAATGAGATGGTAAGTGTGAATGCACTGTAGAAAGTGTACATAAACGTACATTATGTTACATCAGACCAATATTAGTCTTAGCTGTAAATACATGTAGCTAAAACCCTAGTTATCTGTAGATTTTTGCCTGGAAAAGGTTACTCATCACCAGGTTTTCTAAAAAGCGGGCATATGCATTGCATTTTACTTTGTATGAAGACAAATTAATTTACACTTTTATTTCCCTGTATAAATGTACATTCGCTAGCAATCAATGGTGTAATATCCAATGCAAGAAAAAAGTTGTGCTTACAAGACAACGCAAGGCTGGTAAAACTGGTTCCCGAATGCACACAATTCTATGCAATCGATTCGGAATGGCTTTTCACTGGAGGTCTTTTAATGCAATTGGCTATTCACAGGGGACCGGATGTAGTCAAAGCCATTAGCTATTCTGAGATATGGCGGACATCAAATATTGCAATAGGGGGGCACTATTTGGTTTGGGTAAACACAAAGAAAAGTAAGATTTGAGGCTTTGCATGGTGGAGATACTAAATAATGAAGGGTTTGCGGAAACACCATGTGCGAATAATTTCTCAACTAAGAGAATGGTTCTGATTCTCTTCAGAACCATTCTCTTAGTTGAGAAATTATTCGCACATGGTGTTTCCGCAAACCCTTCATTATCTAAACACAAAGAAGTTTGCCCAAATCAAACAGCGCCCTCCTGCTGTGTCTGCAATATCTCAATTATGTTTTTTGGGCTAAGGTTATCGAGACTTAAGCAAGTCTAATTCACAATTGACAGACTGTACAGTAAGTGCTGAGTCAGTCAGTCTGGTGCAAATAGTACTGTAGCCTTGCCCCTCTGGTAACAACAAAAATAACATTCATTCCAAAGAACTGAAAACACTGTTGTCAATGTTTATCACACACGAAACCGGAACAACACCAAGGCTAATTCCACAAAGGATGGACAATTAAATACTCCGTATCCATGTTGCTAAGTGATATATTATAAAACAAGCATTCTATTTTTAAGCGACAAAACTGTGTAAATTGGACATTCTCATCATCGGCATTAAATTAATGTAAAGCTTTTGCAAATTATATGAGACACTACAAAAATGATTGAACAAATAAAGAACAAGCAATGCTAAATTGTACAGTGTTCTTTATATGGAAAAAACGGATGCGTAAAATATCAAAGATGTTTAATTTCATCCTGTCGCCAGGTATACGGTCAGATTAGACTGGTCCCCGCCCCCATAAATATGGGGACCGGTAGTTAGTTTCAATTTAAAGGCATTGATTGGATCACCTGAGAGCGTGCGCAGTATGAATGTTTATTTTTGAAATGTTTGTTGCGCATGGATAAAAGTTAAACACATGGTTATCAAAAACTCTTTTAAAGTTGACCATAAATCAATAAATATTTACCCGAATGGAAATATTGTATTCGTTGCTGAAAAGCTAATGAACTATACTCTCCAAATAATCATGTATCGACATTTGTGATGTATTTTTTAAAGCTGTGAAAAAAGGGGGCTTTGAGGGTGTTTTTTTTTTGGGAGGGGGGGGGGCACCCTGTAGAAGACGCGTTTCCAGTTTAGCAAAAGTACAACTTGCCCTTTCATCATCAAGTTCGGCTGGGAAAGTAAAGGGAAAAACCGCCATATCACCATTGTCAAGGCTAGTACAATAAAGAACCTCAGCAAACATATTGTTATTCTTATTAGCTTTTGTGTCAGAGATGACAATTGTCGGCATCAGGAACTGGTGTGTATTTTCAATGGTTTACTAGTCACGGTTTGTGATTTTCCCGTGGCATGCGTGCAATTTATTTGCCATGATCAGTTTCCTGGTTCGTCAATACTGAGAATCGTTCACTGACGTACATTAATATAATACAGTTACAAACAGCCCAGATAACGTTTAAATCTAACACCGCAGACGGCTTGGTCATAAGATTTTCTCACACATCACATAGCTTTAGTAACTGTTAGTATAATCGAAGCAGCATTGGAAAGATGACACTACGTGGACCGGCTTCGCACGGTTTCCCTGCGTTTATTTGGATTTACTTGATAAGTATCGGGTTCTTTTGCATGCGGTGTACAGTTCAACAGAATCCCCTTCCTGTCGATCGGATGAGGGATCGCTTCTGCAAGAAGTATGTGTTTATATTGATCAATACTTTTATGATGGCCGTTGCAAAAAGAAACATGCAATTTGCTAGTGTTGACTATTACTTGAACCTTTGAAGATGATTTCGTGAGATGTATGTAATTATGATAGGCCCTACTTTTGCAGAAAGTTTTGACCGGACTAGATTTTGTGCGGTAAAACCGCCGCGGCGGTATATACATGTAGTTTGCTATCAATAAGAAAAATCAAACTTATTCTTGAGAACTTCGGCAGTATGCAGCTTTATGCACGCGCGTGAGGTATGCCTGGCATTTCCTGGGTAGCTGCGCCAATGTTCCCAAGACTGGATTTAATTCATATTGATGATAAGTACCTCTACTGCTGCAGCATTGCCGCACTTATATGAAAACCGGCTGTATTACTGTTAGGCGAATATATTACAAATACAGTCTTTGACCAAGAATACATTGTATATTTCATGACAGTGTTCCTATCAAAGGTATGCCTAATCATTCATTTAAATTTACTTAGAAGTTCAGACGGAGGGTGATAGGATTTCCATTTTCGAACGGACCGTTGTAAGTTGTTTAAAAACATTGTTAAAATATGTGCATTATTAAGTTGCTTCAAACAATTCAGATTCATTTCGGGTTTTTGGGGCGCGCGAACGGGCGACTAATACTCGGCTATTATTGTATTCATACAACTCAAGTATTACAGTTTTGCATTAGAGCTTTGCATTCGAAGACTGGTTTTGCAAACACTGCTGCGCATGCGTCTAATTTGCATAATTTTTGCATATTAGATTAAGCCCCATTCCTTTTCGTTTTCTGTACTCTCAAGGTACCGGTACGGCTCGGGTGCACGCACTGCAAAAACTGTGTTTAGAAATTAATTTTTACAAACTGAATGATGTTTAGAGTAAGGATGGATAGTGTTTAGTAATTGAACATTGATGTTTAGGAATTGACGAATAATGTATAGCTCCTAAACATGTTCACAAATTGAAAGCAAGATAGTGTTTAATTGCTAAACAAAGTTTTCAGAGTGCGGACGGTGTCGTATATAAAACCGTCTTCACATGTTACCCTGCCTCGCTGCTACAGCCGCCGTGGGTTGTTCCACTTGGTACTTGTATATATTAATAACACTCACTTTAATTGATGTTTTATTTGACAGTTGTATGCATAACGCATGGTGTAACTCTGGAGATGACAATCACAATAGGTGTATTATGCATTGCGGGAGAATCTGCACTGACAGATCCCCGCCATGCTGGAATGTCACTGGTAAGTTATTTCAACACTCATCACCACCGTGACAACGCAGAACTGATCGCCACCATTAGGCCAAAAAAAAATAAAAAATAATAAGTCCGTCTCTGGTCAGCGTGCGCGTCGATTTTAATCATGCACGCCAATCTTTTTTTCTTCTCCAAAATGTTCCGCGGTAGCTCCAACAGCGCCCAAGGAATGGGAAATTGCACCACGGCAAATGATCGAGAGCACCAAAGCAAATTATGAAGGACACCAATGTACATGAGGACACCAAAAAGCAAAATAGTACCCCACCTTGTCTGTACAATCCAAGCTTGAAGAAAAAAGAAAAAAAAAGCCGCGTCGCCGCGTGAATTCCGGAACTTTGGTCTGACCAGAGACCGAATTTTTTTTTTTTGCCTTACATACAATGCATGATAACAACCACACACATACAGGATTTGTTAGGAAAATTAAACGACTGAATAAAAAATAAGGTCGGTTCATAAACTTCTTGCGAATGTGATGTGAATTTGGGTAAAAAGCAAGTCTAGATTGCGACAAAAATCGGCGGAGCGTGCGAATGACTCACCAATTTGCGCTCCCTTTTTTTCTACGAATAGGCACGGCATTAACATAGGGGCTAATATTAATTTATAAAAGGACATGAATGGTTCTTGTTATTTTTAACCCAGTAGAGTTCGTGGTAATGTTTTTTGTTACAATGATTTTTGGGGTTGTCGCTTTATCTTTCACTTCAGACAGTGGGTGTGATATCATGCCAGGACGAACTTCTTGTGACTACGTTGACATCGCGGTCTGTCAAGCTGATACAGGCAATGCCGTATGTGTTTTCTCGATCTGCTCTGAAGATTCTGCAGCCTGCACTAGATTGAGAGAACTGTCATCGTTGCCCGCGTATGTATTATTTACTGTCTAAACACAAATCATTGTATCAATATCCGAAATACTGATTATTTAACATTCTATTATTACAAATATTGTTTGGAAGCGTTACTGACAGTCTCTTGAATTTATTACGCAACACTTTTCAATCCGCTTGCGCGGTTTTCGATTGAATCATCTTTAAAAAAAAAAAAAAAAAAAAAAACATTATTGGTAGGGGGGGGGGGGGGGAAGGGGACCAAAAACCCTGAATAACATGGTTTTGGGGGTTTTGGTATATTTCTTTTTCATCAAACCAGAAGAGTGAACACTTCTCCTTTTTAATCGATCCTACACCAATTACCTCTCCTTCTTTAGATTTGTGAAATACTAGAGAGATTAGAAATAAGTTTAATGAGCGCCCCTAGCGGAAAATGGAGTCCAGCTCCCCTCTCGAATTTGGAAAGGCCGGCTGGCATGTCCCCCCCCCCCCCGAAAATATGATTTTTGATCTGCCAATCATCCCACTTTTCAATGTAGCACTTATCGTTACTTTTGGTTTTAACTCCCTCCCTCAAAAAGTTGCATGCGGCCCACGTTAACAGCCACAGAAGTGAACTTGATAACCACCGAGGATGGCCAATCCACCAGTATGGGATCGTCCACTCTTCGTACCCGTCGTGGCGGCCGCGGGGGTTCTTCCAATGCAGCCACCATTGCCCTCGCATGTGTCTTATCCATTGTGCTTCTTCTTGTGATTCTTGGGGCCGGGGTGTGGTATCTAAGGCGGAAGGGGAAACTACCGGCTTTCATGAAGAAAAATCGGTGAGTAAAACCCAGAAATTCATTTCTATAGTGGACTGGCCCCTTGTTGTACCACATTGTAGACAAATGATCATACATAAGCCATAAGATGCAAGCTGTTACTGTCTCCAAACTTCACTTTGATTTGCTATACTCGAGTATTCCGAGCTGGCAAGTCTACAATTTTGAAAATAGCAATGCCACTGTTTTCGAACGGATGGCTTCATTTGACACGTCGGTATTACAGTTATAATTTTATTTGAGAACTGGAATTTTAAACATACTCCACGTTGAGCAACTTGTCGAATTCCAATTTTAATACCATTTAAAATGTATTAATATTTGTCTATGCGTGTACTTGTAGGAACCCAAGAGAATCTGCTACCGAGTTGGAAGTACGGGGTAAGTTCGCTTAAACCGACAACAAATTTATCAACGAAAGTTGATTCATTCTGAATAAAGACTAAAAATCCCATTTACACACACACCAACTCAAACCGTTAAATCACTCGCCTTTCAATTATCTCGAGATCAAATGGTAACGGTGTTCGCCTCATGTGCCATGCATGGTACGTGGGTTCCAACCCCGACTGGGAACATGGTGCTGGTGTTCTTGGGCAAGGCAATTACTACGATTGCATCTCTTCATCCAGGAGCATGAATAGGTACCTGCGAAGGTAGAGACCAAATTGCACTGATCTCGAGCTGTTGCAGAAAAATGGTCTCTTTCCTGATAAACAGGGATACTAGCGATTTGAAACCCTGTGTATAAAGCGCTATATAAGCACCATAAATAATTAAAAAGTTAGTCAAGATTAACAACAATTTTTTTGTATTTTCGTATTTAATTGTTTGTTGTTGCTTGGTTTAGCTGGTGAAAGAGCACCGATACCAACCCCACCGGCACTGGGCAGTGCTGAATATTCGTACGCATACGGACAGAGGCCAGACACCGGGGGAGCCAAGCCAATGAACAAAGACGACGATGAATATCATTACTACTCCAGCCTAGACAAAGATGGCAGAGGAGAAGAGAGCGCCCGCCACGTGAAAGACGGGCCAGGCTCGGTTAAAGTTCCAAGTACGGAGGCTCCGAGCGACCACGACTATTTTGCGCTGGAAAAGACGGACAAAGATGAGGACTCACACGTGCAAGATGGCGACCATAATCAAGTTGGCTCGTCACCAGAGGAAGACGACGACCACGCTTATTTCCCACTGCAGAAAACGCCCAAGCGCCCGTCTGGGAACGCGAACTCTGGTTACGAGGTTGCGAAGCCAGCTCCCACTGGTGGCAACGTGGGTGAGGAGGCCTCGTCCCCCTACGATCGCCTTGACCGGGGCGAAAACAAGCCGATCGATGAGGACGTCGTATCAGATGATTACCAACATTTGAAAAACAATTAAAACTGAGGGTTTTGCCAAACTTCTTCAAAATTAGAACACGAAAAGTTGGCATCGAAGAAAGACCTTGTATTAAGGCCAAATATTGGTGTTTTTTTCATGCTTACCAATAACACAGTGAATATTGAGTATGACATGATGACTTACTACATGTATAATTAGTTTACAACATTGCTATTGTGTGGTTATTAAAGTGTGATTTTATAAAGAAGGCCTTGCTAAAATTGAAATATAAGACAAGATTAATTTTGTGATTTAATAAGGATTGCTTTGGTGAAAATAATCTGCATCTAGTTTGTCTTTTTCTATTAAGGGATATGTATACTGAAAAAAGCGCAACAAATATGTAAATTTGTAACCAAAAAAATAATAATTAAATAATATACTTTAATGCAACAATTGAAAACTTGGCCCATATGTAATACGCGAATTAATGATATGGTACGTATGAATGCACTGTAGAAAGTGTACATTATGTTGTCTAAGACCAATATTAGTCTTAGTTGTAAATACAGCATAAAGCTTTGTTGGTTATCTGTAGATTTTTTTCTGAAAACGGTGAGTCGTCTTCAGGTTTTCTAAAAAGCGGGCATAATGCATTGAATTTTACTTTGTTTTGAAGACAAATTAATTTACACTTTTACTTTCCTGTATAAATGTACATTCGCTAACGATCAATGGTGTAATATCCATTGCAACAAAAAGTTGCGCTATAAGACAACGAAAGGCTGGTAAAACTGGTTCCCGAATGCACAAAATTCTATGCAATCGATTCGGAATGGCTATTCACTGATGTCTTTTCTTGCAAGTGACCTACACAATTAAATGGACCGGATGTAGTCCCAGCCATTAGCTATTCTGAGTATGGCGGACATCTAATATTGCAATAGGAGGGCGCTGTTTGGTTTGGGTAAACACAAAGAAGTTTGCCCAAATCAAACAGCGCCCTCCTGCTGTGTCTGCAATATCTCAATGGCTTTTGGGCTAAGGTTATCGAGACTTAAGCAAGTCTAATTCACAATTGACAGACTGTACAGTAAGTGCTGAGTCAGTCAGTTTGGTACAAATAGGACTGTAGCCTTGCCCATCTGGTAACAACAAAAATAGCATTCATTCCAAAGAACTGAAAACACTGTTGTCAATGTTTATCACACACGAAACCGGAACAAAACCAAGGCTAATTCCACAAAGAATGGACAAATAAATACTCCGTATCCATGTTGCTAAGTGATATATTATAAAACAAGCGTTCTATCTTTTTAAGCGACAAAACTGTGTAAATTGGAGATTCTCAGTATCGCATTAAATTAATGTAAAGTTTTTGAAAATTATATGAGACACTACAAAATGATTGAACAAATAAAGAACAAGCAATGCTAAAGTGTACAGAGTTCTTTATAAGGGGAAAAAAAAAACGGATGCGCAAAATATCAATGATGTTTGATTTCATCCTGTTGCAAGGTGTACGGTAAGATTTGACTGGTCCCCCCCCCCCCCCCCCCCGATAAATATGGGGTCCGGTAGCTTTAGTTCCCATTTAAAGCCATTGATTGGATTACTTGAGCGCGTCCGCGGTGTGAGTTTTTATTTTTGAAATGATGTTTACAATAGTGCGCATGGATGACCACATGGCTATAAAAAAAAATCACTCTTCAGCAAGCAAAATCGCCATAGTGTCTCCACGAAGACAGCTTTCAAGCATTTCAACTGCATTGGTTTCAAATACTGTAAAGCAGTGCCCCTCTCTTTATTGATAGTTGCCAAAGACACTTTCTAATTCAGAGAAAATCGAAACTCATCACCACACAAATTTTAAATAGTGGTAGCCTTGTTGCCATTTTGCAAAAGGCTGGTTCCGCGCTTACATTGTCGTTGTGATTTTGTATTCATGGGCCGGGAATCATACCTAGGCTAATTTAAATAACTGTGGACTGGGAATCAGACCTAGGCTAATATACATGCCCGTGGACTGAATTCCCTCTCCTATAAAATGGGTCCGAAGGACAATGGAGGGACCAGGAACCAGCCTATAGTTATGCATGTAATTTGCATAGCGTTTTCAGGATTCATTGCCCACTACTTGTCCTATTCATTCGAAGTCCTCTTCTGTTTCAACTACAAATCTGCATATACTGCTGGCATGGAAGCCTGGAAAAGCCATTTGAAAAATCCTGAGCTGGGAGAGCATTAAACCAATTATGTGCTTCATAATGGAGTCATTACTTTGTTCTTCAGTATGAAGGATATATTGAATAGTGATTTAACATTAAAAATCGAAATTTAGGGTGGGTTTGTGGGCTAAAACAATTTCAAAAAACATTGACTAACTATACGAATTGATTATTCAAGCAACATACACGAGGTGGTTGGCCAAATTATAGTATTCGGGAACGTGATCATTTAGCAAGCTATTGAATACAAAGTAAATGCACCGTGGCGGATTATAAGTTACCACAATGCTTTTCCCGTTGAAGAGGCCTTTGTAAAAAACAAAAAACAAAAAAAAAACCAAAAAAAACCTAGTTTAGCGTGCGGGGAAAGCCAAGGGAAAACCGCCATATCACCATTGTCAAGGCTTGTACAATAAAAACCTCAAAAAATATATTGTTTTTCTTATTAGCTTGATGTCAAAGATTGTCGTCATCAGGAAGTGGTGTGTATTTTCGATGGTTTTATACTAGTCACGGTGTGTGATTCTTCCGTGGCATGCGTGCCATTTGTTTCCATTTGTTTATGCTGTTCAGTTTCCTGGTTCCGCAATACTGAGAATCATTCACTGATTTTATTTAAATTGCATGTACCATGAGGTGGAATAGAGTAAAGTAAAGTAAAAGTGCATATGTTTAAAGAAGAATGCCCAGATAACCACCAACGAGTTTAAATGCAGCACGACAGACGGCTTGGATTTAAGCTTTACTCACATATCATATCAACTTTAGAACAACTGTTTGGAGACTTGGAGCAGCATGGGAAAGATGACACAACGTGGACCAGACTTGCACAATCTTGTGTTTATTTGGATTTACTTGATAACTATTGGATTGTCTTGTAGGGCTCAACAAGTTAACCTTGTTAACGCCTTAGTAGATGACATGCAAGCCCATTTTTGCAACAAGTACGTACACATTACTGTAGCATTTACAATGTGGAACTTTGTAGTGCGAGACTGCGAGACATCATTTAAGCCACATGAGACTGCATGATTCGTTCGTTAAATGTTACCATGAAGGGTTTCAGTAAGTGTGTTATTCAGCAGAACGGCAAATGATACACTTGAACTATTGGAAGGAATCATGCACTCAAAACCCCTATTGGACAATATTCCTTCTACAGTGCTAGTGTATGTCTGTGCGTGAAGAGTGGAGTCGACGAGCGCTTTGCATAAGGAAGCTATAGGCCTATTTGGGCCTCATGGACTTGATTCGGGAAATTTCATGAAGGAATTAATGTATTTAGCATAGGGCCTATATATACAGGGTTTTCAAACTATTGAACCGGTACCGGTTCACACAAAAAGTCTGTGGTAAACAATTCTCTTGCTGCAAAGTGAAAGTCATTATGTTCACTCACGAAAGAACCCTGTATAGCCATTTCTTATTAGTCAAAAGGATCGGAGCAGTGAGTACAATTAATAATTGGTACTTCCCCCCCCCCCCAAAAAAAATCGTTGCATTGTTTTTGTTAACTACATTGTCCAAAATAAGATGCGGACCCCCTCGAAGATTTACGAACAACTGAACTTAAAGCAACTTTACTTCCCTTTTACAGTTGCGTCGGGATATCTGAGTGTAAGAATATGAATGATCAACGGTGTCCGCTTTGCCGGCAAATATGCAAGAACGGCAATGACCGCTGGGAATGCTGGAATGAAATGGGTAAGTTAAAGAACGAACATTTTCAGTTAACCGTTATCACTCAATAACGGTGTTGTGCCCCTTTTGTCCATTTTTTTTTCGTGTTTGTTTGCCGTAATTTTGATGGCAAGCGTTTCTCGCCGCAGTGGTCACCTCATGTTATAATTTTAATGGTCATGTAATGAAACAATTATACAAAACAGTTACAATTAAAATAAAATGTACATGAATAATGAGTCCTTTCATTGAGCTAGAGACATGATTTGAGTGTACATATATATGTCACAGGGAAAGTTCATTCAAATCTATTGTGAACTTTTGCAATCAGGTTGGGGGATCAATTTGGGGGATCAGGTTGGGGGATCAATTTGGGGGATCAGGTTGGGGGATCAGGTTGGGGATCAATTTGGGGGATCAGGTTGGGGGATCAGGTTGGGGATCAATTTGGGGGATCAGGTTGGGGGATCAATTTGGGGGATCAGGTTGGGGGATCAATTTGGGGGATCAGGTTGGGGGATCAGGTTGGGGGATCCGGTTGGGGTCAGGATTGGGGATCAATTTGGGAGATCAGGTTGGGGATCAATTAGGGGGATCAGGTTGGGGGTCAGGTTGGGGGATCAATTTGGGGGTATCAGGTTGGGGGATCAGGTTAGGGGATCAATTTGGGAGATCAGGTTGGAAGATCAGGTTGGGGGATCAATTCGGGGGATCAATTCGGGGGATCAGGTTGGGGGATCAGGTTGGCGTAGCAGTGCTTTCCTCGCCTTCCACCGCTGTCACCCGGGTTCGAATCACGCCTGGGCCAATGTGTGGATTGGGTTTTCAGTCCCTACCTGACTCCGTGGGTTTTCCCCAAAATATTCTTCTGGGCTTTTCCTCCCACCTCTAAAACTGTAATTTCTTTTCTCTACAGGTTTCGTCAAGCTTTTGGGCTACAGTGCTTTGGGCACTTTTGAGGAATCTGGTAATGGTTTCATTACCAGAAAGAAAAATAAAATAAATTATAGAATTTATGGTTTATTATTGTATTTTCTCACAGATACTATTTGCAGCAATGGAGGATTCAGCACGACCGTTTGTGGCTATCGAAATGCTGTAGTCTGTCAAAATGCTAGCGATGCCTACTGTGTTTTCAGGTTTTGCTCTAATCGAGTCCCATTCTGCACTGACTCATTGCGAACACCGTATAACTCGAATCCTGAGTGGGCACGAAATAGGTAACAATAATTCCAGTCATGCTTCCCTGAATTTCGTCTTTGAATGCCATGCAAAACATAATACTGTGATCTAGGCTATAGATTCTAACCAAATGAACAAACTTAGATGTAGTGGCCACCAATATCACGAGACTATTTAACATGGCAGCCTTGTGCTAGGTTCCAAAAAGACCCGAATCGAAGTTTCCGAACTGCCTTGAAGGAAATAATGTTCGCATTTCCGGGTGAAAATTGTCATAGGTCTACTTTCCAACAAAACATATGCCATATCATGCTCGTTAAACTCCATTATAATGTAGTTGTGTCTATAAATAGGCTTCCGTCATTGCTGCGTCATGTTTTAATGTGACGTCTAGCTGACCTTTGATCTAGAGACGTCGGGGGAGGGGGCCCGGGGGGGGGGCAGACTAAGTTTGGAATAATGTCGTCAGGAATCGTCAGGCAAGGATAAAAACCAGCTTGATATTCAATCACTTTTGACAATACTGAAGAAGTGGTTTGGAATAAAAGTTCCATTAATAAAATCAACTTAAAGAGGTTGTGGAATGCTTGAAGACATTTCCGTCATTTTTTGGGTATATGTAGCCTAAGGTGTGATGAAATAAAAACGACTATTGTTTCTGTCATGAAATGAGTATAAAGGGTACTTTTGAGAGCTATTTTTCAGGTCCTGTTTCGACCCGAACTTGCAATTTGTGTAAAAGTCGTCATTGGGGGCAGCAAACAAAACATAGTAAATCGTGACGTAATAAACAGGACTCGTTTATGCTACTCTGCATCGGGAGTCCTGTTTATTACGTCACGATTTACTGTGTTTTATTTGCTGCCCGCAACGACGACTTTTACCCAAATTGCACGTTCGGGTCGAAACAGGCATGACAGGACTTGAAAAACAGCTCTCAAAAGTACCTTTTGTACTCATTTTATGACAGAAACAATAGTCGTTTTTATTTCATCACACCTTAGGCTACATATACCCAAAAATGACGGAAATGTCTTCAAGCATTCCACAACCTCTTTAACTAATAATGCAGATACAGGCCCAGTGCTGAAATAAAGACGTTCTATCTCAAAAGATGCAACGTTTATAGTTGTACATAATTGCCGCTCCTTTTACCCAATTAGGTGCATAGAGTCAACGACAGAAGTGAATCTCATGAGCACCGAGGATGGCCAATCCAGTTCTCCAGGCTACCGTAGTACTACCATTGCCCTCGCATGTGTCTTATCCATTGTGCTTCTTCTTGTAATTCTTGGGGCCGGGTTTTGGTATCTAAGGCGGAGGGGAAAACTGCCTGCTTTCATGACGAAAAATCGGTGAGTAAAACTCAGAAATTAATTGTTTAGTTGATTGGTCCCTTGTACAGGTTGTATCACATTGTAGGCAAATGATCATAAGTAAGCTATTAGATGCAACCTGTTACTGTCTCAAAACTTTACTTGCATTTGCTACTTGAGTATTTCTAAATGCCAACTGGCAAGTCTACAATTTTGAAAATAATAATGCCACTGTCTTTGAACGGATGGCTTCATTTGCCTTGTCAGGATTATAGATTTAATCCTATCTCAGAACTGGAATTATTTTAAACATACTTTGAGCAATTTGTCGGATTAGAATTTTAATACCACTTAACATTTATTTATTTATATATTTATTTATTATTTTTTTGCCTGTGCTTGTAGGAACCCAAATGAGTCTGCTACCGAGTTGGCAGAGAAGGGTAAGTTCGCTTAAATCGACAACAACCTTGAGAACATACATCAGCGAAAGTTGAATAAAGACTATAAAAATCCCATTTACATTCATACATCATACGCAACAATAAATCGCTAACCATTGAATTATCTAATGTAAATCCAAGTCAAAAAGTAAGTCAAAATTTACTACTTATTTTTTGTATTTTGTTATTAATTTATTTGTTTGTTTGTTGTTGCTTTGTTTAGCTGGCGAAAGAGCACCTATACCAACTCCACCGGCACTGGGCAGTGCTGAATATTCCTACGCATACGGACAGAGGCCAGATAACGGGGGAGCCAAGCCAATGAACAAAGACGAAGATGAATATCATAAATACTACAGCCTAGACAAAGATGACGGAGGGAAGGACAGCGCCCGCTACGTAAAAGATGGGCCAGGTACGGCGAAAAGTCCAAGTGCGGAGGCTCCGAACGACCACGATTATTTTGCGCTGGAAAAATCTGACGAGTCACACGCGCAAGATGGCGGCCATAATCAAGTTCACCCGTCACCAGAGAACTCGGACGACGACCACACTTATTTCCCACTGCGGAAAACACCCGAGCGCCCGTCTGGGAACGCGAATTCTGGCTACGAGGTTGCAAAGATAGCTCCCACTGGCGACAGCGAGGGTGACGAAGCCTCGTCCCCCTACGATCGCCTTGACCGAGATAAAGGCAAGCAGACCGATGAAGGCGCTCTGTCAGACGATTATCAACATTTGAAAGACAATTAAAACTGAGGGCTTTGTCAACCTTTTATGACCTCACGAAAAGTTGACATCGAAGAAAGACCTAAATTTGATTGGAGCCAAATAGGTTTTGTTATCAATGTAGGCCTATATCCATTACCCAGTTAATATTATGTGCCTATAACATGATGACGCATAGGCACGCTATTCCTACATGTACTGTTAAAGTTTATAACATTACTTTTGTATGGTTAAGTGTGGTTTAATAAGGATTGCTTTCATGGTTGACAATAATCTGCATCCAGTGTGCCTTTTCTATGAAGGGATTACTGCATACTGAGAAAATCGCAACAAATATGTACATTTTGTAACACATATTACTTTTTTGTTTCAATATTATACTTTATGCAATAATTGAAAACATAGACCCCACATGTTAGGTGAGAATTAATGAGAGGGTAAGTAGAAATGCATAGAAAAATGTAAATACATAATGGTACCTACAGTTTGTTGTCTCAGTTGTAAATACACGCAATTTAAAACTTTATTAGTTATCCGTGGATTTCTGCCTAGAAATGACCAACCATCTTCAGGCCTTCTATAAAGCAGGCCCTTGCATTGAATTTTACTTGTTAGAAGACACATTAACCCTAACAGTCCTGAATCCTCAAAATTCAATACGATTTTGCACACCTCCTAGGAAGGGTTAATTGACAACTTTGTGTATAACATCTTCACTCACTAACAATGGATCACGGGTGTAATATGCACTGCAAACAGTTGTGATTATGACAAGGCAATCCTGGTAGAGATCAGTGGCGCACCCAAGGAGGGGGGGGGGGACGGGGGTTCCCCCCCCCCAAAAAAAAAAAAAATTCTGCAACCAAACAGTTTGGGCAATTTTTTTTGACAACAAATTAAATTCTAGAAATTTAATTTGGGGAGAAAATTGTGAACCCCCTCCCCCCCCAGCCAAATCCTGGGTGCGCCACTGGTGGTCCCAGAGATGGTCCCAGAGGATACACAATTATATTCAATGTATTCAGAGTGGTTCACTTGAAGTACTCTAAAGCATGTTGCCTACACAATAGGCAAGATGCAGCCCCTTCGTTGCCCTATTTCAAACTTTCGGGCCAAGTGAGGCTTAGGCAAATCTATTATGATAATTTTTATAAATTGTTTTCAAAAAATTTAAGTTGTAATGATTTGTTTCTTCTTGAACCAAGATGTTCACTCGTATGCAACTCGTCAAGGCAATCTCATCCATTTGCAAACCACTTGTATGCTAGACATTGCTTCTGCTAATAAGACATGTTTTGCCTACAATTTTTAATTCTTTCCTACCATATTTAAGAAACGATTGAGTAAACTTGTCAAAAAAAAGTGTTTATGAAGCACTTAAAAGAAAGTTCAGACAGGTACAGGGCTTTTCTTGGTGGCAATCTTAACTGCTTGTCCATAATTAGCAAGGTTGTATTTATTTGCTATCCGTTACTTTGTATTCATCAAACCCGGAAATGAGATCATCTTAATTTAAGTTATGCTACCGAAATAGATTGTCTAATTATATATTTTTGTAATTTGACAACAGTCTAGGGTGCTCCTCTACAGAAAACTTTGTCCTCTCGGATGTCACCCCCATTCATATAATAAGTTGCTCCAGATGCAATATTTGTATGATTAATTTTGTTATTGTATCATTTTGTGTTATTTTTATCTTTATTTTATATGAATGGAAATCAAAACCAACAAACAAACAAAATCACAAGTAACAGTCAGTACTGTGAGCATGAGTCAGTCAGTCAAATACGAAGAGAACTACATGCTTGGCCCCTCTGGCAACAGCTGAAATAGCATTGACTCCAAAACATTGTTGTCAAGGTTACTACGCACGAAACCGGAACAAAACCAAAGCCAATTCCACAAAGGATGGACAATTAAATACTTCATATCCCTGTTGACAAGTCAGTGATATTACTATGCAACAAGCACTGCATTTTAGAGCAAAAACTGCCTTATGTAAATATTTGGGCCGTTTCAGTATCGTATTAATGTAAAGCTTATGGATATCATATGAGACACTACAAAATAACTGTACAAAGAATTAAGAACAAGCAAAGCTGAAGTGTATTGTTATTATACAAGGATATGATTGAGGGTTTCGGTTTTAAAGGGTTCATTTCTTTGAAAGGAATGCCAATGTATATAATAATTATGTATCAATGTAGGCCCGTGTATCATCTTCCTTTATATAGATTGTCCTTTGGCAAATAATTTAATAGTCATTCTGACAGATTAATCAATAGATTTATAAAAAAAAAAGTGGTTGTTATGATATTGTTGTATACCTTATATTTGATTTCGATATTACATGTATATTGTTACATGGCTGTTATTTAAAGGCCGTTATATGATAAACCTTATTAATTTTGGAGGCTTGGAACGCTTGTAAAAAGCTAGTGCGTGACTCAGTATAATATTTCTTTCAAATTCGTTATTATTCTTGGTTTGTAATAAAACGTGAGTTTCTTCCTGGTAATAAATTTAGATTGCAGAAATTCTTTTTAGAAAATATTTGTTTTGGCACTCGGGATTCCCAGAAATAATCCAGAAATACTGTGTTGACGTAGTATAGTTTGGGGAACAAGAAACCGCCACTATGACAAAAGTCAGTTTCATGCAAATCATATTTCAAGGGGGCTGTGCTGAGGTGTGCGTGTTGAAATTGTGAAAGTTTACAATGTACAGGGCCAGTAAAAAAAACACAACGAAACCCAAAGGTCGGGACCATATTGTTTTAAGGGAGTTCTGCACGTAGCACTTACAAAATCGAGAATATAAAAGCCCAATTCATAAGCCTTTTTTTCGTACAAGAATCATTCAAATCACTCATGTAATTTTCAAGTTTTAAGAAGTTTGAACACAAACACCATTTTAAAGTTCTGTCCACGGATCACAAAAAGGTAAGTGTTCTTTCATCAAAACGAAAACAAATAGCACAAGGATCTGTGAGAATTGTTTTTGTTTTGCTGAAAGAACGCACGCCTTTTATGTGATCCGTGGACAGAACTTTCAAAGTGTCGTTGCGTTTAAAATTCCGTAACTTGAAGAGTACACAAGTGATTTGAACGATTCTTGTACTAAAAGAAACCTTATGAACTGGGCTTTCGTATCCTAGAATTTGAAAGTGCTACATGCAGAACTTCACTAAAACAATAGTCCCGACTTCTGGCTTTCACTTTTTTTTTAACTCACCCTGTACATGTATAAAATTCATGTAAATCTGGAATTATGAAAATTAACACAAATTTTGGGAAGGAAATAACATGGGACGCAACAGGGCATTTTAAAGCCATAATGCACCGAACACACATAATGCTGATATCAATTAAATGCCAGGAATTTGGGTCTTTGTGCCTGTCTGTCTGACTCACGTGTACCGAAATAAATCATATCAAAAGAATAGCAAGGCTTAACGCTTGCCGCCTAACAGCCACAACGAAACGACCTTCACCTCATCGCGTGTACTATGGTACAAAAGGAGCATGAAACAACCTCGTTCGCACTTGCAGTTTCTACATCTAACTTCGTCCTAATCTATAACAATTCACCCGGGTGTGGGTTGAGATTTCACAGACTCTGATTGGCTACCACGTTACAAAATGAGCACGGAACAACCTCGTTCCTCTTTTTTTCCCCTCTTCATCCAACTTTAGTCTGGACTGCATGTATGTGACATTTTACCCTAGAAGAGAGGCCTTCACTGAATCTGATTATCGCGTCGCATCATTCACAAAGAAAAGAAATCTACGGTGCACTTGTTGGTTAATTCTGTTTTAAAGGTTCTGTTAAAATTGTTTCGGAACATTTTACAACCTTTCACAAACTGAATCCAACATGTTTATACAATATTTTGTGTTACCACTATAGAGCTGTATAATAAAGATACGTGACCTTGTCGTGACCTGTTGATTTTTTTTTTAAAGATCAGTTCCCCTTTCTATTCTTAAACTCCACCTGAGCTGGTGTCTGGTGAAAATTGGACTCTATGACATACGTACTCATCGGTTGTATTGCGCATGACTGGAAAAGGGGCGAGTCACGTGAGGGGGTTCGAGTCCATATAAGGTAAAAGGCGACCAGCGTTTATAGACGTTCAGACTTCATATGACACCGTCATGCATGATTGAGTTAGTTCAGTTGCCGAAAATAGCACGGTGTTAAAAATGGTTCTCTGTTTATTACCCCGACCCCTGCACTATAGTTATTTAACTGGAGTTTTGTACCTGGCTCAGCAAATTTCATGCAAACGCGTATGCATTTTTGCGAGACTAGGGAAACAGGGGTGTCTACTGCCTGAAAGCCGTGAGAATAAAGCTTATGCAAAGTCACATACAAACCAGGAAGTTCAGAAGTAAAAAAAAATAATAACAGCAAGGCTTTTTTTTTTACACAGCCACAATAAAATATACTTGAGGAGGCCTTGCATGTTAATCTGGCATCGACGTGTGTTTATCAAGGTGCATTTTCAATATCTGAAATAATCTGTTGCGGTTCGAGACTTCGAGTATGGATAGTGTCACGGGTGCTCCACTGCTGAGCACCACCGAGGTGGTGTTAGTCTCTTGCTTGTCCTTCGTCGTTCTCATCGCCGTCATCGTCGTTGTTTGCTGCTGTGTGCGACAAAATGGCCGTCGAAAGTGCTGCGCGGGAACAGCACAGTACGTATGACATTCCAAAACTTTTGTTTTCATCAATAATACTCGCGTACTGTAAATTTGACATGAAAAACCGTGAAAGTCTCTCGACTCATTTCCAGTTGAACTCCTGGTGGAAGGTAGGAAGGAAAGTACAGTTGTAGAGGTGGGAGGAAAACCACAGAATGTTAGGTCGTGTCTGAATCAATTGGCTGTGGTTTCAAATCACACACGAGTCTGAAGTGACTGCAGTCGCTGCCATGCAGACTCGTGTGTACCATCAAGCTGAGGCGGAGTAATTCGGACTCGGCCATACCCTAGCATGTCGAGAGAAAACCCACGACATCAGGCAGGGACTAAAAACCAACATGAGTGCTAGGCCAGGCAGAAATCACACCCGGGTTACACTAATCGATGGAATATATCAACCCGATCCTGTTTACTCTCTCCAAAGAGTGAAATTAGGGACAAGACGTTTTAGAGCGAAAATCACCCTCATTTTAAGATTGAAAAAGTCTGAAAAATAAAAGAACCACTTCAGTCGAAGTTCGAGTGAAAACTCTCTTTACGGTTGAAGGAATTTCACTCTAAAACGTCTAGTCCCTAACTCTTTGGAATTTAGAGAGTAACACATACTCAGAAGTCAACGCAAGGAGCTAGTCCAAATAGACACAATATCACACGAGTTATAGGGCCTACTTAACAGCTGAACTGTTGAAGGTTTCAAGTTTTCCATACACAAAAGTGAGAGAAAAATGAAAATGCATTTTGTCAATTGTTTACGGTTCACTCTTTTTGTTTTCGTAGGACTGCTTCCCCGGATTTAGCAGCCATTGAAGCTCAAGACACAACCGCGATAGGTAAGCAAGAGCTGGTTTTGGTAAAGTGACAATAACATTACCTATTTATAAATATTTGACAATATATTCGGCACAATCCAGAGCGCACAACACAAAAAGGGGTTATGATTTGATCATGATGAATTCTAAGGAGTGATGGCTTCCTTGAACAACCCTCATCAGCCATCAACAGGGAAAAGGAAATAACCATGCTCCAAATTTGGCCTCAGGCCAAATTTCGTGGAGCTGCAAGACGAACGTATAGTACACTGTGCAAAAAGTACAAGCTGATTTTTTTTTTTGGCCAAACCACAAAAAAAAAATCAATCTGGGTTAAGTATGTCACTCACTGATGAGCTCAATATTGAACTCGGACCTTTGTACGACTAAGTTCTGAAGATATAGAGAAACAAGTGCGAGTGCAAATTAGCTCTGGCCATCTTGCATGAAAAGCTTGCATGAAATCTATCAAAATGATCCCTGCCAGAGCTTAAAAATGCGACGCCCAAAAATGCCATGCCGATGCCACAAATGGAACACCATATTTAGACTTATACCTAGATGTATAGCAATTTGTGATAAATACCACGTGACTCTAACATTACTGCACTTATTTTGACTCCATTTATAAACTTTTCATAAACATCTTTCCGAATTGTTACAAAAAAACTTTGATTAAGTATTTAATTTTTGGTTTGCTTTTTTTGAAAATTAAAGGTTGGTAATTATATTTTATGGGAAACTTAGGGAGACTTATATTTTGGTAAATTGTCCGGGGACCGTCCGACCACCAAGTGACATGTAGAAGCTCCTGCCAGAGCTTTATAAACAATACCTCGATCAAATGTGGGTGTATGTACGTAATATGGTAAGAAGATTGTTACTGTACTGCAAAATTTACATCGTATCCATTTTTGTCGATCAGTTTCAGAGCCCGATGAGGAGACCTCCGAAGTTCACCAACAAATTGTAACCGACGATGACATGGAGTACGCATACGCTGCCATGGGCAACGAGCTGCGGACACCAGCAGGTTTAAAACCGGGGGGCCCGAACACATACACGAACGTGAATCTGGACCAGAGAAACGGAATGAATGCCCGTGGTGTGCGACCTGCCAAGAAGCACGAACCAGCCATCACCGAGCAACTTAACATGAATAGGAAGAGCGACCCCGAGGATGATGATGACTCGCTCGAGTATGCCCAACCAGACCTAGATTACGAGAACATGGCGTCTAACAAACAACCTGGAAAACAAGAAAGCGAAATGGAGCATGAATACTTCGACCAAAAGAAAATGCCAAACACAACTGGTCCCAAGGATGCTGCTGCTGATGACGACGACGACCTTGAATATGACTACGCATACACTCACCCGGGCCGGGTACCAGGCAACCCTAATCCGAGGGAACACCACCCTAGATCGCCAAGAATTCAGAAAAATATTTTGGCCAGAAGTGGGGCTGCGGAACAGGAAACAATTGAACATGAATACTTTGACCAAAAGAAACTTCCAAATTTGGGTCCAGAAGAAGAAGGTGACGACGATGACCTCGAATACGACTACGTATACACTCACGCTCTCCGGGTACCAGGCAGTCCTAGACTGGGGGACCCCCACCCTAGATTGCCAAGCCATCAGAAAAACACTCTAACCAGCAATGGGGCTAAGGAACAGGAAGTTACAGTTGAACATGATTACTTTAGCCAAGGGAAGTTTCCAGACATAAACGGTCCCAAGGAGCACCCGTTGGTCCCAGCCCGCTTCAGACGGGTCGACAAGCCTACTGCAGATGATGACGACAGCCAAGAGGATGAGGATCACGAGTATGTCAAACCACCGTCGCCGGTGTCCGACGATCTCGAGTACGATTACGCTTGCGACCACCAGCTGCGGGTACCAGGCACACCTAAATCGGGGGAATCACATCCCAGATCACCACGTGATCACAACCAAACCCTGGATAGCAGAGAGGCTGATGTCAAGCCAATCACAATTGAACACGAATACTTCAGCAAAGAAGATTTTCCAAACACAACTGGTCAGAAAGAAAAACCAGTGAAACAGGCTGCAAAGAATTATCAATCGAAGTTCGAATTGTGCGAGCGTTCCGTTGCGAAGACTTCAAGAGACCAACTTGACAGCGACGATGATGAACATGACTATGCCGACCCGCAATCACCAGTGTCCGATGATTGCAATTACGACTACGCATACGGTTACCAGCAGCGGGTAGGCACACCAGGCAGCACTAAACCAGGGGAACCACACCCTAGATCACCAAATGTTTACGAGAACTCTCCTCTTACTGGGAGAAGGGGTGAGAAGCAGGGCTTCACAAGCCGTGGCGAAAACGAAGCCTTCGAACTTCGAAACCCCCCGAGCCCCCTCCATGGACACAACAAACCGTTGGTGTCTCCCCGTGTTAAACGAGGTGGTATTAAAACCCCACATTCGCGCTTCGAATTCAAGCCCTAAACAAAGCATTACCCCCTCAAGACCATACGTATACAAATGAAGAGTTGTATGCCTTAATGTAGCAGATATCGTCAGTGGCAATAAAAATGTTATGAACCCTCAGTACTTGGTGGAGAAATAAACGTTGGCGAATTGAACCCTATTTAATGTACTTTTGAACAGTTCAAGCCTACAGACCAGTAAATAGACAAATAGTCATATACCCCCGTGATAATTACGCTCACTTTATTATTTTTAAAAAGAATAATAATGAATTATTAAAACATCTCTCCAAGGTTTTTGAGATACACTTCAACTAAAGTTATTCCATCATCTTTCATTTTCCGTTAAGTTTTTTTGGGAGTTATCCAATGACTTTATGGAGAAAATCCCATACAAAGATGATCGACCCTAAAAGCGGGGCTGAAAACAATCGCCATTTTGAAAACGGACGCCTACGCTCCATTGCAAAATGTTATCTACAGGCACGTTTCACACTTATACGAGCTTGCAGTCCTCTGCACGGCTTCTATCTTTCGTTTTTTTTTACAAACCCTCGAGTTCATGGCCCTCAAAATGTTCTTTTTTAGTACCGGAGAATTTGAGGGCATGCAAATCGTGATTTGGCCAGCGTAAGCAATTTCGGGCCTACACCATTAAGGAATTATCGATGATCAAACACGTATGAATCATCGTGCATTCAAACTTGTGAACTTTTTTGAGTTCATATGAAAGTGTTTTTTTTCTAAATGTAAAGGCAGATCAATGGAAGGGGCCAAACAATAGTGACGCGTACATCCGTGCTCGCATTACAAATGGTCCCGTAGAATTTGCAACAAACACCTACTCGGTGCATTCTTCTCAATAAAGCCGGCTCGGGCACTACAATGGCACAGATCCCGAGAGTTTGGGATATGCCAAGCCTCATATATAGTGACATCACTGATTGTATGCATATGCAGAATGAGAATAATGCTTATCACATTGTATTATCAAAATAAAATACGAAAGACTGTTACAAAAAGTAAATTCAAATATTAAAATGGTTGTGGGTGTAGGCCAAGCATACAATGTATTTGTATATTTCGTATGTGAAAAACAATAAAAACAATATTTCTTATGGAAACAATTACATTGTCTTGGCAGTTTTAAAATCCAAAAACACGACCTGGTACTCGGTCCGTAAGTCACTACGTCATAATACACGCACGTACACCATTGATTACTGGCGCCCATTGGCTGAACTCGCCACTTTGTAATACTTCCGGTTCCAGTGGTTCTAATACTACTCCGTGGGTTGCGGGCGTGGTTTAAAGTTGAAATGACGTCACACTTACGAACCGGATTATCATACTAAGTATATAAGGGTACACAGAACTAATTGAAGTGAGAATTTCTATACGCGAGCTCATTAGCATGAAAGTGCCCCACAACTTTTTTTTGAAAAAGGAGACCGTTAGGCTTGAAAAAGGGTGGGATTGTGTAAATATAGCCGAGGAACAACTCCCTGGTTTGGGGGCTTCCATCTGAGGGCAGACTTGATAAAATTACGGCGAAAAATGGTTAAAATGGGTCCTATTTGCCTGCGAAAATGGAGGGATGCGATTTATAAAATGGCCGCATGCGGGCTTGGGAAGTATCACTTTTCGGCTGGGAGGTCAGTTTTTGGTGTCAATATTTAAAAATGTAATTGGCTAACCCACCAAAAATTGAAAAGAAACGGGAAAACGAGGGACTAGACAATGATTTAATTTTTGTTTGAGAAACCCCAGTGATGTCGGCTTGCATGTTATGTGGCCGTGATCTTTATTGATTTTACACTGTTTTCAATGAGGCTTGAATTGGTTCGGTGCAACCGTGGCACCCTCTATTTGTATACCGCCTCTGTGTCATGCCACATATACCTTGAACTCTGCAGCCTATGCTAGCTAGTTGTGACTCCACTTAACCGAATCAAGGAAAGAAAGACCGCCCGTTTTGAATATGAAAACGCCTACTGAACACAATATTATTCATTTCACAATAATATTTCACATGTCCTTCACACTCAGTGACCCTGACTGGGGCAATTAGCAACACAATACTGGCGTGCGCGCACTGTGATATTCGTGTTAGATGGGTTTGTACGCGATTATAAAGTGCATAGATTTATTTCACACAAAAAGTGACTCAGCTGTTCGATTGAGCTTTGGAAATTGGCCCGAGTTCGCGTTGGATTTTGTTTTGCCATTATCGAAAACACCATCATGGACCGATCACTGTCCGTTGGTTTCGTGGACATGACGAGTAGAGTTCCTCACATCCTACTTACACTTGGGATGTTTGTGATAACATGTCTGGCGGATATGAAGACACTTCCAACGGAGCTTACAGATGCGCACATATTTGAAGCTTTGTGTCCGAACAGGTAGGTTCATTCTCTATCACATGGATCGCGATATCTCGCTTTCTTTATATAACAACCTGCCTATATATGTGGTTGTTGGTCAGTACAAAGGCCAACGTACATGTCCTCAAATTCTCCGCTATTAGAACTTGAGGGTTGTAAAACAACTTGTGGAAGCCCTGAACAGAGCCATGAGCTTGTATTTCTGTGAAATTTTGATGAAATTGGATCCTAAAATTGCTTCATTTAACAATGGAGTGTATATAGGCATAATTTTGATTGCGAATGTGTCTTGTTTCGCCTTAAGTTCAGGGGTGATCACAAGTGCAGACGTGCCTTCGTACATCATCACTTCGGCCAGTACAAATCCCCAAAATTGCCCACGGCTGTCCAAATCACGATGTGCATGCCTTCAAATTCTCTGCTATTAGAACTTGAGAAAACAATCAGGTATAGGAGCCGTGAACAGGACTGTGAGCTTGTATTTCTGTGAAAATTTGATAAAATTGTCTCCTAAAATTGCTCAATTTTATAATGGAGTGTAGGCACATTTTTTTCAAATGGCGATTGGCTTAGGGGTAACTTTTAAGGGTGGTTATCTTTGGAGGGAAAATTTTCCCAAAAAGTCAACGGATTATCCCATAAAATATGAACAAAAGAATTAAGCACGATGACATCAGATTTAATTTGATGTTTGTCTCCCTGGAGAGTTCTGAGTATATTTCCAGATTTTTGGAAGAGGGGGTGTTTATCACTGTGGACTATGGCAGTACGTATAGTGGTCACAACCCTATGCCGATCCGAACTCCCTTAACAGCATTCCCTTTTACAGTTTGTAATTTTTTTGACGACCAGTAATGTACAGGTTGTCTTATTATAACCTGCAGGTATGAACTATTCTATTGCACTTTTAACTGTTCATAATTCAACATAATCCAATAGCACTAGACCGGTCCCAATAATCTTATTTGATTATCACAAGTTCTGCTCTCAGTTACTGTTCTAATGGAGCATATGATGACCTCTTCTGTTCGCAAGAGTGTAAATCTCTGCAATGTTCCACTGACCAAGAGGGTGAGTTGATAAACATTGGTGTGTGACATTTTTTTTGTTTCCAGTTGATGTTCCACGCAGCAAAATTTTGTATATTGTTAATGTCTCAATCTGCTGCTGTTGTAAAATTTAAGTATTTTACACGATTCGTCACATAATTACCATGTGACACTACACAGTAACAAAATGGGGGAAAAGCATCGGAATTAATTGAACATTTAGATCTCAATAAAACGATTCTGAAATACGATGAAATCATACTGTTTATTAAAAATCTTCAGATAGCTTCAGAAGCGATTGATTTTAAAGTTTTGCCTACGGTGACAAATTGTCTTTGACTCGCATATAACAGATGTAAAAAGACAATTTTCCCTGTTTAGTCCATGATCACCCATTAACACCAAACCTTCAAAACCCACATGTATAAACTGTGAAATCAAGATGACATGTGGCGCTTAGGATTGCCTCTTTTTTCCGGATTGGGGCACTCAATGGATTCTGAATGATGAAAATCTCATTTTGCCTTGCCAGACATTCTGAGCATAGGGGTATGGAGACGGGATGGGGAAGGAGACAGGCCCCATGTCCCCCACCTCTTTGTTTCCATAATGGATGCTTTTCAACGTCATGATGATGTTGAAATGACCTTCTCTCTCCTTTTTTATAATAATGACATAGAATATTCAAACGATGGTCCCCAGTGCACCGTGCACTCCCAGATGTTTGTTTGCGGCTACAAAGACGCCGTGGTGTGCGCGAACGGGCTGGGGATATGTGTTAACAAGACACATGGCAATCGATCTGAATCTCACTGTGTCTGTATGACTGGTCATGGGACGGGTGACTGGTTACCTGGTCTCCACAGCAAGTAAGTATATCATGTATTCTGATGGTTTCTCGATTCCCACCCCACCCCCAATTGTTGGCCGAGAGCAAGTCACGTGGTTTTCACAGTTCGGCGATTTTACCGAACTCTCCCGGAAACGCTATCATGGCATTGCAGTGAAGTCGGACATGTATTTTTTTCTGATGCACTTTAAACGGCATTTCAGAGTTAGATTCAAAAGACTGTTATGTTGAGGGGATGTTTAATGAACGAAAGTTTATTTTCAGTTGATTCAAAACACGATTATTTTCCTTTGTCGGTTGTAGTACGAGAACTTGTCTCAGACAGAGCTCTCACGTCAGTGAGTGCTCACGAAGCGTCATCTACTGATAATTTGCGGAGCCTACTGTCTGTTACACCAAAACACTTTTTTTTTTTTACAGTAGCCTATAGGAGCTGCGGTATCAACTTTACATCCATCCTCGTCACGATATCAGTGATGGCTTTCTTTAAAGGGCCCATGCAATGTAATTTCGTTAATGCAATCCTTGGAAAATGCACCTTTGTGCCCCATTTAAACTTATTTTTAATTTTCGTTTTGCCATTTTCAGGGTTATTTTGGCGTCTTGTTTTTTTATGCTAATGCGAATTTCCATTTTCATTATGTTATTTCAGGCCGAAACCTCAATGTTTCAGCTATTTCAGCAGCATAAGTTGCCAGAATTTGGGTTATTTTTATTTTGTAAATGTTTTTATCTTTGGTGATTCGTTGTGTCAGTACATGGCAGTATGGCAGTAAGCCAATAAGCAAACCTTTATCACAAGTGATTTCAGTCAACACATTTTTTGGGTTCACAATTTAAACAGAAAACCTCTCAACTGAAGAACGTCTTTCTGAAATGATATCACAGCAACAGTGCTCTTAGTTCGCCGGAAAAGCATGGGATTTAAAAAATAATGTTTAATGAAGTGCATTTTTTAAAAAAATTAACCAAAACAGCTATGTCAAAAATTGTTTTCATATACATTCATGAGGAGTAGAAAGTTAAACAAAATGATGTACATGTATTCCTATCTGAAAACTTCATCGTATGAACCCTTGAAGTATTTTTAAAGTGACATACTTACTAAGTTTTGGTGATGATTATGCTTTCAGCTGCAATTCTTCCAACCTGGACATTGTATCTCTGACAGTCGCGTGCAGCCTCTCTGTCATTCTGATCATCCTCGTCCTGGTCATAAGCTGCTGCGTCTGGAAAAGAGGTCTGCCTTGTGGACGATCTAAGACGAGGTAATAATCAACACCAGATACGTCATGCTCTAATTCTGGTTCTAGTCCAGTCCAATCAAACACTGTTGTTCTTGGGCAAGATACTTTGCCACAAGTTCTCGTCCAGATTGGTGTCATGTAAGGTTTACATAGGTCTAATACAAAAAAAATGTCAGAATGGAAATTTTTGAAAAATGGTCAACATTAATAGGCTTATTTAAGGTGGAATTTTGCGCCGGGGTGATATAAATCGGGTTGATATAAATCATATTAATAGGCTTCTTCATTCTGAACATCATTTTATTTATATTGTTGGTTCTAGTTTCGGCAAAAAACTGTGTTTGTTTTTAGCTGCGGGATAGCACCTCAACAAATCATCATGTCTCTCCGTTAGTTAGTTAGTTAGTAACAAACGCCGACATTGTCTATTGCTCCCTACAAGTTTTGACCGATTTCAACCAAACTTTGTCAAAAGTATCAGTAGCCCAGCCCCAACAGGTCACATGACCAAACTGGGGTCAAAGGTCATCATGGGGTCACTGGGGTAAAAAATCTAATTCATTTCACTCAAAACACTACCCCTTCAAAAAATTACATGGCACAACCACGTGACCCATGCATGAACACGAACTCGTTGGCCCGCAGCTTCTGGGTTATTTCCGATCGGGCTTGTTCCTGAGCAAGATATCTTGCCACGTTTTTGGAAGTACTATGCAATCACACATGACGACACAGAGGTATGGGCGTGAATCAGAATTACAGATATCAACTTACGACCGTATACGTTGTGGATATAAACGTATTCTCATATCTTACTGATCGCATCATCATTACAGTTTGTTCTAATTAAACTCATCTAATCCACCTTGGTAGGTATTCCATCTTAACCCAAAGCAGAATGAGATAAGTGACAATCATTATTTATTTTTTTTCCAACTAGATCATCATCACCAGAATCCCGCGAATTGGGCTCAAAAGGT
This sequence comes from Patiria pectinifera, assembly GCA_029964075.1. Lineage (NCBI taxonomy): Eukaryota > Metazoa > Echinodermata > Asteroidea > Valvatida > Asterinidae > Patiria > Patiria pectinifera. The sequence goes on along the minus strand of CM057147.1, from coordinate 5,179,475 downwards.
AGGACATGCATCAACTAGCTATGGTTACGCAAAGCATCTACTTTAACTCTCCTGCTATTTAAACAGTCACAGACAGTCTGCATTTCCATCCACTTCCCCCTGCTTTAATTTTAACACAGGCTATTCACCAAAAGTCAGATCATAATGTCAAGCAAGCACTGTAACTAATCAAATTCAGTCAATTGACCATGAACAGACAAAGCAGGCAAGATGAGGGCACAGCTGGCTTATCCATCATCCACAGTAAAAGCATAGCTGTATCAAGTTACATAAACAGTCACAGACAGTCAATCCTACTTAATGAATAGGCTGTTGAACAGCTTAACTGTTTGAAAACGGTCACTTGATTGATTTTTTACTGAAAGGACAATTTGGCACAGAATGCATGTTTGCATAGGAGGGTTAATGTTAAGTACAGTTAAAGAAAGAAAGCAGGCCTACAATATTCACATAGTGTTTCCAGTGGCGTTTAGGTTTGACTAAATTTGCTGAATATTATGAAACAATGCTGAAATTAATCGCCCCCATAGACAAAGTTGAAACCACTTCCAGAAATGAGCACATGTCAAATTAAAAATGTTTGCTTTATTGGACACGTGTAATTATTGCGATTTTCGCCATTTCATCCCTGAAGGAACTGACCCCGAGGCACAAGCCAACGCACCCGAGCAGCTGGTACCCGAAGACCTTGAGTACTCGTACGCCTACGGGCACGTGTCACGGGCACCAGTGAACGACCCTAAGTTAGAAGAGGGGCCAGACTTGGACGAGCAGCAGGAGGACCACTACTACTCGCGGCTTAAAACCGACAGCAATAAGAAAGGCACAGGCGGCAAGGAGAATGGGAAATTGGGAACCCGTCCGCAAACTGGGCACCTGAGTAGTGATGAGGAGACAAAGAAAGAGGTCAAGGTTCAACCCGGGGAAGAGACACACAACCAGAGCTCTGGGTATGAAGTTGCTCGGGTTAAGCGTCCCGGGGACGTCACACCGGAACCGTTCAATCAGGGCTCTCCGGGGGCAGAGGCTCGCCCCGTCGCCCGAGATTCCGGGTACGAGATTGCAACAGTGAAACCGGTCGAGGACGACGAGCGTCATAGCTACTTCACACTGGAGCCAACCGCGGAGAATCGAGAGTCTGGATACGAAGTTGCTCGAGTTAAGGGTTCAGGGGACATCACACATGAACTGCCCAATCAGGGTTCTCCGGGGGCAGAGGCTCGCCCCGTCGCCCGAGATTCCGGGTACGAAATTGCAACAGTGAAACCGGCCGAGGACAACAAGCGTCATAGCTACTTCACACTTGAGCCACCCGCGGAGAATCGACCGCCTGTAGATGACTCTGGTTACGAGAAAGTCACCGAGTTGAACCAACCAGAAGTTGGGGGCGCCCATGATATTGTGTCGTCGGCGGATTATGATCATCTCCAGCGACCTGGCCCCGATTTGTCGACAGAGGGCGCGAACTCCAAAATGTAGTTCACGAAATACAGATTGCAGAACGAAGTTTGGCTATCCTTTCACTTGTCATTATAGTCATAGACAAGCGTATTAGAAGTACACCTACGCCTATACAATTCTTTCTTAGCAACTTAAATGTCTTCCAATTTGTATTTTCAAATGAGTAGAAACGTTTGGAAAGGTATTTAATTGATCGAAATATTACTGAAGGCTGATGACATCCCGGGTATGGGCTTAATTTCCACAAATTTTCAATATGCAAACATATTTTGGCATCAGTTTTCATTTCTAGGATTTGGCTTTTTTGCACTGTGTCAAATGGAATTCGGACGTGTTTAAAACTGTGTATGTGTCATGGCCATTCGCGGTATGCCAACTCAGAAAGCCTTTGTTTGATTGAGTGCAAATTCAAACCAATTGTTCTTCCCGCCAACCAGTTCCAAGTTGGTCTGCAACTTCAACAATAAACTGAGCAATTCTCATATTCAAGAGTTTAACTTTAAAGTACGTATATTTTAAAGGATACATATTATTTTTGAAAGAATTTTACTCAGACATTGAACTATGCATAGATATTTGAGTGTAATAATTATAAGGTAATAACCAGCGATTACGATTCTTTTACTGTAAAACAAATGCCATTTTCGGTTGTAGGTTTTTACATGTATATATTTACCCAGGTTGATAAACATTTTAACTGAAATAATAATAACATCTTCGAACAAAACGAAAACAAATTAGGCAACTAGGCCAGAGCATAGCTGTGCAATTATGGACATCTCAACGGTCAAACATGTGGCAGCATAGAACTAGAATTTATTTTCAAAATAATTGCCGCAAGGTTCTTTTCCATATTGGACTCTATTTGATATTTTTCCCTATTTTCATCTTGTGATTTTTCTTTTGGATTCAGTAAATTTATGACCTTTTCCTGTGCCTGCTCGGTTTTAAACTTTAAAGACATGACCTTTTATTTTCGAGATTATTTCACACTAGAAGAGTAACAGTTATTATCTGTAGACGTACAATAATAAACGTGATTAACTGTCACTCAAGAACCACCGAATTTAAAAGAAATTGTTGTCAGGTTTGATTAAAATAATGAAAATCGTACAGATTCATTTATACAAATTCACGAAATTCAAGAAAGAAAAGAAAACCGTCATGTACATATATCCAGTAGCGGCGCCAAACTCTAAAATGGGGGGGGGGAACTGAAAGGGGGAGCAAAGAAATACTTTTGGGGGCAGTCAAAATAAAATCTTAAGCCTGTGCACTTACGCACGTGCCCATTGTCAATGGCCCAGAGATCTGAGCCACTACAGCAACTTAAAAGTGTAGTCGTGTTTATGAATGAGAAATGTATCAAACCGCAGAATGGTGTATAAAAAAATGTATAACAAATATACAAAGACGTTGGCTGCATGCGCTCTATCTACGGCTATGTAAATGCATGTGTGACGTGTTTTGTTTACCAAAGTACCGATGTTTTCAATACTTTCAATGGCCCAAAATGTGCCCACATTCCATGAATCTCAACAGCGAAGAAAATAAACATTGTTGATAAAGTGTTTGAGAAAACTTAGGGCCAAACCGGGGGGGGGGGAGCGCTAAATATGTTTTGCACATCATGACCCAGTTCCTATTATGGAAAATCGCAAACAAACCATAAGGCATTGTACTTTTTGTTGAGTGCCTTGGAATACAATGCAATTTGGGACAACACTGAATACACATCAAGGAAATGATTCGTGCAAGACCTTGAGCACCATTTCCTGACTGAACGAGTAGCATTTCCTGACAGTTGAAAGAACTGGTAATGGACAAATCACAGGTGTACAATAAGTATAAAGTCACCTCTGCACGCACATGTGGTTTCCGCTGAACCAAGTTCACCAGAATCCACTTGAAGGAAAGAAATGTCTTCAAAGAAAGAAACGCATTAAAGAAGGTGTAAGACAGGACGACATACCATAGATACAACTGAAATTTAGGATAAACTCCGAGATCGACAAACACCGCGAACATGAGGCAACTGGCTGCCGAGCACCGACCCGTGATCTCGGCCGGATGTGTGCTTGTATTCCTGCTCCTCGGAGGAATCCCTTGCACTTCTGGTGAAGGCACATTTTATCCTCTGCCGCGTGTGTTGAATGCAAGCCTGAGTGAAATAAGGGACTACTTTTGCGACAGGTAAGGCACTTTAATGATAAATATATGTATGACCCATCCTTGCTTTCACTTCAAGATTTCATTCTACGACCCTGCAGGTTTATTTCCATTATATTTCTAAGTACAGTTCCAACATGGCCGCGGCCGGGGATGGGTGGGTACATGACAGCCCCAATAATTTCTCAGTCAGCATGTAGCCTCAGTCGGTGAATGAGCCTACGGGTGTCGCTGTGAGGAGGGGGTTTGATGGGTGATGTCACACCCTCATAATCATTTTATTTTATCGTCCTGCACAGTGTGTCGAGAGTAAAATCAACGATTTTAGTGCGTTTCAGTGATATACAAATTTAGTGAAGCTGCATAAATTTTGCTAAGCTATTAATTCCCTTCCCCTGTTTTATTATTCAGTGACAAGTGTGGGCTGGGACCTGGATGCCAATTATGGGCGAACTGCAGACAAGACCGTGATTATGATGCATATTGTCAGAAACCACGTGGAGCCGGAACATCAAATGGAGGTAAATTGGTTACATATACATCTCAGACCAGAGGATGGTTCAATCGAGGATGTTATACCCCAACTGTAGCAATGAACCACTTTAGTTGGGACAAACCAAAGAGAAAGGACACACCAACTACATTGTATAGTTGGAGTAGTCCCAATTATAGTCAGCATTCGGACCATGCCATATTTCGGACTATGTTAGCAGTGAGGGTAGAGTTGGGGCGTAACAAGATCGATTGATCAACTGTGGTTGATAAATGACATAACTTACGCCTGCGCACTAAAAGGAACGTGCGACTTCCTCTAAGCAACGATGGCCAAAACGTCATCAAGAAACTTCTTCATCCTGGCTCCCTGCTGTGCATTATGATGCGTGCGGCGATTGTAACCAGCGATGCGATCAAGCACGGTATGTCCCGAACGGTCGACTAGACGTTTGTCTGTTTGTGGGCTTAATCTCCCCCAGCGGTGTATCCGGCTTTTTAGGCCAGAGGGGAAAATTAACACTATACAGTATCGACGTATCGACGGCACCAACAGTTTTAAAACCGTCTAAATGTTTTCTTGAAAGCTCCACCCTCTCTGAACTGTGACAAAGTTGACACATTTTTTTTTAAACAGATTGCGATTGGGACCAGAGTCTGTACTGTGTATACGACGATGCCAGCGTGTGTGTTTATGATGAGGACTTCTCAAGCAGCTGCATGTACTACACGACGAGACTTGGTACCTTAATAATATATTGCGTCTGCGATGGGTCTCAAGTTCGCGGGCTAAGGTACACGTTTACATCATATCACTCATTTTCACAGCATTTCCCTTCAATAGATTTGGCACACCTTTTCCTGTGGTTGTTTCCTTTTTCATGGACTTATTGTATAATGCAGTAATTCGAACTGCGCGTGCAAATCAACATTCGACGATTTTAGTTCCGGAAAATAAATTCGACGTATGCATGAAATCACATAAAATAATTTCAAGGAAATCGAAGGAAATCTCTGTATTAAGGCAGGTGATACTTTTTTCCACCTCACCAAGTTTCAAAAGACAATTTTCTGCACTTTAACTGCGCGAAAATTGAGTGTAGATTTTGTCGCCATCGCTCTGGTCCCACAGACATGGGCTCATTGATTTGTTGAAATTGCAGCTGGGCTCAGTCTTACGAACTGTACGGTCTCACCTTCTTTCAATCTCAGCTGTAGTGAAATGACAACTTCAGCACCAACACTGCGGACTCGTAAACCCACAACGTCGACCCCAAAAGAAGCAACACCGCCCTCATCACAGACCAACGTGGAGGCGATAATCATCGGGTCCGTCTTGTCGGCTGTTCTGCTTTTGGTTTTACTGATCATATTCTGGCTGTGCTGGACAAGGAAACTGACCCTCCGAAGGAGAAGCCAGTGAGTCAAATATTGCTACACAATCCCACTCAGAAGGCTACAAATGAATACATTACTTTACTCCGGGTAGCGGTAATATAAAATGGAGTTAATTACCTTCAAGGAATTGACCCTTCCTGCCTGTCAATCAAACTTTACGCACTGATCAAGAAGATTTTCAAGACGTGGGTGAGTTTGCCACGAAAGAATGGATGAACATGTTTGCAACAACTGAAAAAACAAAACCATCATACAAAAACAACACACGTCAATGTGGCTGCGACTTACGGCTATACATCCAGAATGGTCCAATATTATCTATGTACTCAACAAGTTTCACGACGATCGAGCATTATCTTACACGGTACATAACAAAATCGCCTTTTTACGTCATAATGACGACATGATCACGTCACACACTTCTCACGAGTCTGCCCCAAACGAATGTAACATTGTTATTTGAATGATTGAAAGAGATTGTTTAGGCACTAGAAGTCGAGATAATTACCTATTAGAATTCTGACAAATGATGATAGAGATGACATCATTGGTCATGGGATGTATAATCATCTTAATGCCTAATGAAAAAACGTTGAATACTATTGTAATCCATTCCATTGTATAATAATTGTTCAGCTTATTGGGACCCCGTGTAAAATACGCTTTATATATTCATTGCTATTGAGAAAACTTTAAACCATTGAATTTGTACGTTACTGTATTTCTTTTTTTGTTTGTACCACAGTAATGCTGCTAGTGACGCACCTGACGGAACGAATTCAAAAGGTGAGTCATGAAACAATTTTTACTTGGTTTTGGTTCCCTCCAAAAGTAAAACTTACTTTATAAATCTTTGAAAAGGAGCGACTGGCAATTACGTCTTACCATTTCATTAGTTTTTTTCTCCAAACGTACGTTAATCTGAAAGTTCCATCAAAGAGCCTCAAGTCAAATTCAGCATGGGTGGGGAGATTTTTGGTCAGGATTTAATTATTTAGGCATAATTTCATACATGTATCAACCGAGTGACACCAATCTAAAAATTATTATGGTTTATTTTATTTAAGAAAAAAATTGATGTTATTATAAAACTCCTTCAACACTTACAAATTTAGTTACACATGTACTTCGTGCCGCATTGTTTTAATCACCTAGATAAAGATCGCCCTCTGAAGTTGCAACCACGAGAACTCGGGACAAACGCTGATCAAAAGCCAGACTCACCAGGCTTATTGAACCCCACGTACTCCACGTCTTTGGATTTAAATCAAGACCATTACTACTCCAAAATACGGGACGAAGGTGGCACCCCCGTGGAGGGGCGTAAAGGTCATGCACAGGACGACCATGTTAGACCTTCAGCTCCGCCCATTGATACGGAGGCCCCTGCCGACCATCATTATTTTGTCTTGGAACGGGATGGTGAACGAGTGAAGACAGACGACCAAGCAGGGTCCCCCGAGGAACCGAACAATCATGACTATTTCGTGTTGGAGAAGGACGACTCCCAACACGGGAACGATTATGGGGAAAACGTGAATGCGACAGAGGGCGCAACCTCGAGACCAGGGGCCAGTGCAGACGTGTCCTACGATCACATCAGGCGATCAGAACCCGGACATTCTGAAGACGCCCCTTTGAGCCAGGTCACTGGGTATGATCACATCAAACAGCCTGGTCAGAATGTATAGAGGGAGGGCGTTGCAGGCGATGCGGACGGTTCTTACGACAAATTGTAATCTCTGTAAAAAAAAATTGTAATCTCTACGAAAACTTTACAATCATTAATGTACTCAAGAAACAAAGTCAATAGCTGATAGTACAATCATTACAACTCAGTGTTAAATCATTGTGTTTGGAACGTTTGCAAACCTGTCCAATCAGTGTACCAGCAGACCTATACTGTTAATGTGAAGTAGAAATATCACTGAGGATATTTTGTTTGGGTTTCATTTAATATTTCATCAAGTACATATAACTGTGTTGATGCAATTATTGTCACTTATACAGAGCCGTTCACCATATTGCATTTATCCAAGTTAAGACTTTGCATGACAAATTAATTAAATTGAAACCATCACTTCACTACCATTAATCAGTAAGTAAACTGAGGCCATATTTTAAGTATCATGAAAGGGTACACACTGTTACCAACTACCCTTTGTGTGGAATGTATAAAATAAAGCCGATGGTTTCAGTCTTTCCGTACTTATAATAAACATGGCTTTCAGTAGTACCATTAATGACATATTTTTGTGTCTGATTTAATAGTGCAGTGCTCTCTGGGTATTAAGACCGGGGGGAGATAACTTGAAGAAAAAAAAGCCTTCCTGATTACAAATGTATGTAGCTAACACCCTTCAGACATCGTACTACTAGGAGATAAACTCGTTCTGGTTATTCGCTAAACCCTCCCTCCGAGGGGGTTTAAGTTGCCGTTTTATCTTCGAGTTGAACTCGATTCGGTCTAAATAAAAAAGCGTTCAGACATCGTTTTAGCGAGAAAGTTACACTGAATCGAGTTCAACCAATGTTTTAAGGAAATATAAAACGGTGTCTGAACGACCCCTAAGCGAAATACGCAACCGGATAAGAATGTATTTATTTACTTAAAGGTACGTGTGTGTGACTTTCTATAGTCGTCAGCCCTGCCTTTAAAGACTACTATGGGTGACTTTGCAATACAACCTGCTATTGAAAAGCCGCAAGGAAGGAAGACTGTAATTCAGCTCCGTCCTTGGACACCATTTCCGGGTTGTGAGGGTAGGGTTATAATAAGCTTTGAATGTACAGAGATTTTGTTTAATTCTTCCTTTGTACATTGTTATTTTTATTACGTACGTAATCGTCTTCACCAAAGTGCGGAAAGGTGACTCGACACATCGGGAGAGGAAGTTAAATGACAGTGCGGCCTACTCATCAGGAAAAGGCCCGCAATTTGGCAAATGTTGAACTGGTACTACTGAACAACTGCAGCTTCACTTCTGGCACTGACGTAAACTACTCTATAGTCAAACAGACTGGGGCCATCCTTATTACAAGGATCAGCTGCTAGTGAATAGACTGATGTCATATTTTGTTACATTATTGCCCGGACAGTGTTAAGAGACATCATGAAATTCAACTGATCGGTGAGGTGAATATTCGTGTGTCCTAAACATAAGAGCCTCAACTGCCGTCAATCCTGAATTAAGCCTATACAGATTTGTTGATAACTTCGCGTGTTTAAAGAGACACAACCCCAAGCCCTGTACAGACAGATTGCAAAGTACTGTTGGGCTAACTTTTAAGCAAGCAAGTCCATGAACACGGCCTTTGATTTGGCGTATTGCTCTGAGAACTTCATCCAACAAAATTGACGGGAGTTTTAAGATGGAACTACCCCATCAACTCGTCCAGCCCCGCACTGTGTTTCTCGTGCTATTTCTCGGCAGTGCATTTCAGTGGGGATCTTCCACAGGTGACGTTGAGTCACTTCCCGATGAACTTCTCTCGAAGATATCCGATTTACAGAGATACTTCTGTGACAGGTATATGTTTACAAAGTTGTAATATTCTGTTCGTAACGATTATGTATGTTATTGTTCCGTTCTAAACATTCGTCGGATTCCATCCCACAAGCAAAGTCTGTGCTGAAACTCGCATCACATTAAGACGGAAACTGTTTGGTTGTCTCAAAACATGTATTCATGCTTATTGAAACGTTTCCATCTTGACTATCATGTTTTGTTTACACCGGCTTACACCTTCCTACCCTGTTCAGTTATTTGAACGATACCAACGTTTAATAATAAACACAACCCAAAGATAATTATGGCTAAAATGCATCAACTCCACGCCCAATTTCGCCGTCCTTTGTCAGAAAGCTCTCATCTCTTCAAACTTTAACAGCAAATTGAGATAGATTCTCTTGCTCATGGACATAAGCACCTCGATCCTCTCTGGGCGCAATCCTTCATCCAATCATATAGACTGGTACAGTACAGGAAAATATCACAACTCGAGTATTTTTCTCTTTAGCTGTAACGGTTCGTGGAGATCCTGCAATCCAACCGATTCAAAGAGATGTCCATTCTGTCAGCAGATCTGCCAGCCCATTAAGCGTGGGGAAGACACCGTGGATGCTGAATGTCACGAAGAGTCCTGCAGTGACTACAGTGAGTAGTTTGGAACGGTTCAATTATGCAGCTCTTCTCATGCTTTCTTAAATCTTTACCTGGATCGCCAACATAACTGTTTTCAATGTTGTGCAAAAATCTTGACTCCATCAAAAGAACCATTTAAAAAAGTTTTCAGTACAGTGAAAAAACTTTGTTGGATGAAAGTCATCAAGTTCAAGTCCAAACATTCACATTACATCAGAGTCTGTATAGGAAGAACACTAGCCAAAAGAACAGCATAGCACCACCAAGAGGTCAGAAACGATTGCGCGTACAATTTCACCATAAGGTTCATCCTACAAGATATCAATGACAAATATACACCCACTTGCACAACTGCTAATCACGATGTTTGCCTGTGGCGGGCTGTAGTACTACATGCCGCATTGCCATGAAAGACCAGTAACCCGTAAGTGTAGTGAGATTTATCAGTGATGATTGTGAATAAGTCGTTGGTATCCTTGATTGGGGTTCTCCAAACTAATCCTGATATAAATGTTTACTATTCTTCCTCAGCATGAGCAAAAAGAAAAGACCTGTTAACTAAATTACAAAAACGACGCCTTTAAACATAAGCATACACAAATTATTCAATTTATTTTACCGGATAAAATGTTCATAATTGCTACACATTTTGTACCAGGGGATTTATGAGTAATAAGCAGTGCATTACAATAATGCCCTTTCCAGGACACCGTACAGTCCCATGCTTGTTTGTACCATGGAGGAAGATCCTCCATGTGTGTACATAATCAAATCGTACGTATTACTTTGAACAGCATTGAAGCCTTAATAACTGCACCCCTAACTGTACACTAACTACACAACACTTCCTTAATCAAGCATTATCCCCTTCGTCCTGGTGCATTGTAAACTCTGCATGAAAAGAATTCGCAAGGAAAGTTGACCGATGTTCACCAGCCAGTCCACAAAGAAAATAACTTTCTCAGGAGTCCATATAGATTTAAACTTACTGGATCGCGATAAACATAATATTCCCGGCAAGAAAAGCAAACAGATTGTTGTGCATTTAAAAAGGTGATTTATATCGTTGTTTTCTGTGCTCTCTTTGTTTTCACGATTATTACAAAAACTTGTTTATTGACAGGTGTATTTTTTGTTGTTGGGGGAGACAGTCGAACTTTCATGTTGCCTTTTCAAAAGATAATGAAACTGATGACGTTGTTTTCAATGTCTAAAATTAATATCTTAAATGGCGGTAAATATGTTTTGGTTAGCAGGATCTCTGTGTGAAGATGAACAGTGCGACATTTGCCTTTTCACCGATGCCTATGTGACGGAGTGCGAGTTCGACAATGACGACGACATCTGCGTGTTCGACACCAACGAGTCGAACAAAGTCTTCTGCATTTGCGAGGGTATACCGGGAATCGTTATGGGCAAAAGGTAGCTAAAATGCCGACTCGATCAGATCTCTGTGTAATTTTGTAATGCAGGTTAAACTCGGGATATTATCATCGATTTCATGTCCTTATTGCAGGACGCACTGTCTCTATTTTGAAAACCTACGAGCGAAGATACTCAATCTGCAATGGTATTGATATTGTAAAGGAGGATTTAATTGTGTTCTCAGTACTGTGCACATTTTCGAAAGGTATATAGGGTTGATTTATAGGTCAAAATAATGATGATGAACCTTTTTCCCTCATAGGAATAAAAAAATCTCCATTTATTTTAAGTTCAAAACAGTTTGTCAGTCTTCTGAGTTTTTCTCCTTCATTTTCAATTATCCAGTCACGTTCAGAGGCCCTTTGGTCCTGGGATTTATCGATGGAATCAGCCAATAGTTTTTTCCAAGACGCAACCCAAACAAATAAGAGTTCAAAGACAAAATCCCCGAACAGGTGTTGCTCAAAAATCTGTTATTAAACCTTTGAACGACCAAAGCTTTAAGAGTAAGAACCAGCCTTAAGCAAAATTTACCTTGGAGACTTGTCTTGAAGGGCCTGGCAGGTCAGTTTCTTTTCGAACACATGCCCACTCGGTCTTGCAAAAGTAGTTTGCATTATGTTTAACCGATTTTGTTTTTGTTGACAGTTGTAGCGACCGGCGAAGTGAATTGTCTACCAAACAGCCGCCTTCGGGGCAGGTCAGCACACAGGCATTGGTTCTTGGCAGTATCCTGGCCATAGTGCTTGTTACTGCATTCCTTGCTGTGATTTGCTTTTGCCCGAAAAGCAAGCTGATGTGCAAAAGGCGACCCAAGTGAGTCCTTTATAAAATTAAAATACTAAGGTTATTGGCTTTCATTATAACGTCCTCATGAGTCATGAGACGTTATCATAAAGGTGCGTTTTTAAAAGTCCTATATCGGGAGAAATTAGCAGTGGAACTATGTTCTTACATATATAACTTAGGTTGCCCTATTATCGCGGTACTTATCACGTTCTCGTTCGGAATAGAGATTGCCCACTAGCCTTCCCAAATTGTCCTGTCTTTTGTGTAGTACAACTCTTCCTTTTCCAATTGATATTAAAAAATCGGACGGTGGTGTGGTTTATTCCGTGTGCGATGCCTGTGAAAATTGACATGCTCGGAGTGTGCGATCGGAGGTGGACTCCCTATTATCGCGGTATGTGGGAAGTGTTTTTTTTTTTATAATGATCTCAACTTTTTTATTCATAGTTAATGTTTGACCAAAACATCCCCTGATTAAAGTCTGATATTTCCCTCGTAAAGTTCAGGTCGATTAAAGACTATATGCCTGCAGGATGATTCTTAAGACCCTGCCCTTCCCCCGAGAGGAGAACACAAATCACTGAGGCAAGTCTATTGATTGGCGATTGGGGGCGCCATTCACTTTACACGGTGTGCCGTTTTATTTTTGTTAAAGCGCTGTGTGCTTATTTTGATCCCGTAAAGGTTTTTACGATTTCGCGGTGCAAACATCGTCGTTTGACTTCATTTTACATTTGCAGCTGAAGAATGATAACCAGACGATGGAACTTTAATGGACAGAGCACCATTAAAGATTTATGTTAAAATATAGACGGTACCTTTTGGCAGACACGGTGAGGGAATATGTGCAAGTTTTGGAAAACAATATTATTTATTACAAATCGTTAAAAAATACCGAAAGACACAACAAAAAAGTCCTAAATGACTGGTGAACTGGATAAAAATCGCCACTTGAAGAAGTTTTTGCAACGCAAAAAAGAGAAACTTCCCATGCCGCGATAATAGGGATGCCGCGATAATAGGGAGTCCGACTATATACCAGACATAAACTCATACAAAAATAGCGTTATGGGAAAAAGCCCTACATATGTTCTGTTCATCGAACAGACATAGTTCTAGTTTTTTTCTCTAAATGTAAGGTTTTCTCCTTCTAAATTTAAGCAAACATGCACTATACACACATTTTATTAGAGGCAACAGCTGAACTTTCGAAAGTCACGTAGTATCAATTACACAAGTAAAATTTTATACCTCAGCAATCTTCAGCAGTCAAAAGCAGACACAAGATATTGAAAAGTAAGCACTTCGAAGTTTTTCTATTCTTTCCCCCAAAAATGTGAAATTGAGGCCAATGGTCAAAATACTCTGTTTAAAATCTTTTTGATGGCATTTGGCAAGCCGACTTTAGCCCAACCAATTCAGATTTGAGACCGAGAATGAGTCAGGCCTGGTATTCACATTACAACTATTTATTGTTTTCACACTTTGTTTAACGGAAGATTTCAGCATGGACATTTGCACCTGCTCTATACGTACCGTACGTATTCCAAAATGTCATTTCTCTGCAGTAAGTTGGTATAGTCAAAATGTCAAATTGAATAAAATGTTATGGTATAAAATGTATTCGACTTTCTGTAACTGTTTCTTTCCTTTTCTTTCCTTTAGTGGAAACAACGCCACCACTGATGGGAGGAGACAAAAAGGTAACTTTAGTGAAGAAAACCACTATAAAAAACCACCTTACCACACTATAAACTACTCATCTTCAGAAAAGCATTCTCAAAGGTTCGTTTATACTTCTATATTGCAAATCTTTACATGCAGGCTTTATAATTATCCTCGTATCCTGAAGTTAAAATACTTGTTGTCTGTTGCTACAATTGCGCATGTCGTACACAAACAGTTTCAATTTATGAAACTAGAAACTCACTTTCCTATGTTACATTCCTGTATCATTCTTAACCCTTAAGAGAGCAACAACAGACCCTCGGAACTACAGCCAACGGTCCCCCTAAAGGCATCCAATCTTGGACAATCGGTCACGAATGAGCAAAGCAACCCTACATACGGCATTCCTCTTCATCCTTTGGATGACACCGAAAGTCGGAAGTTGTCCCGTGTAGATGTTGAACGTGGTACCCCCGGTCGGGGGCATGGCCGCGCAGCCAGTGATGGAGAGCAGGTCACGCCATCGGCTCCGCCTATAGAAGAAGCGGGTACGAAGGCCTATGAAGGACATCAGTATTTCGTTTTGGAACCGGAACCACCACTTAATGGAAAACACAGTCCAGATACGGAGTCCCAACATCGCAACGCGTACGTAACGGTACCACAACACGGCCACAACTATTTCACCTTAGAACCACCGTTTGGTAACCATGACGATGAGACTTCAGATTCAAAAGCTGAAGAGACAATTACCTCGAACCCAGGAGTCAGCAAAACAGGAGCTTACGATCGCATCGATCGATTGCACGGCGCGCATGCGCACGAGTCTTCCGAGCGTTCGAACTACACTCATTTGGATCCACAACCCGCATACGACCACTTCAGCCGACCTGGACAAACACAAACTACAAAGGGCGCTGTGAGCGACAACGTGTACAGTCATCTGGAATCCCATGATGAGAAATAGTCTGTGGTGAACCTACGCCACACTCATCCCAACTGAATTACGAATTCTTGACCACTTTCAAAGAGGCATTTCATATACTACATGCTTTGTCATGTGGCCTACTTTTCAGTGGTGGTCTCTTAAGTTATACTTTGGATCAAACCCTAATTCGGGTCAAAAGTCTACGTAACATTGTTGGTTCCTCATACTTTTCAAGGCTTCTTGAATTGATTCCACGTTACATGGTTAATACAGCTGAGGGCAGGCTGACCTTAATTACACTAGCGGATTTTGTTGTAGAGATTATACCATAAGGAGTTCAATAGTTTTTGTGAGGCCACTAACATGTCCGATATATTCTTACTGTATTTATTGTTTTACACATGTTTTATTTGGAGACACTGCTAGTTTTTCAAAGTTGTTATGCACTGTATTAGGACGCACAGGCACCTTAAAGAATCCGATGATTAGGCTAGGTGTAAATAAAACTTAGTCACCGACATGGTGTTGGTAATATTTTTTTGATATCTGTACCAATAATGGACAAACTTTATAATACTTTAGCAACAACTTGATCGTTTTATTGGCAATAACAAGTTAGAACTAAAAAATCAGCAAGTTTAAAAAACGCCCCTCAACTTGCGTCCATTATACTGATGACAAGTTGCATACGTGTGCGTTGATAGAGTTCGGTAACTTACTACTCCAGTAAAAAAATGGCTCATAAAATCTACGATTGTAATGGTAAACAGGCTCGTAAATGCTTATACGACAATCGTCGTAAAACAAAAACCACTGTATACGAATTTCATAGTTTATGGCCCTACTGATGAACAATTGCCCGGTTGTATAGATTAGTCAGGGTGCCTTTTCAATAATTTGTTTTTAATATTTCTACGCTCGTAATTAAAGGGCGATTAACGCTCTGACAACAAAATTTACATATCGCCTGATGCATCTAGTTGGAGTCCATAAAATGCCATTGCGCAGAGTTTTTATTTACTGTACATTTCCATCCCAATTTCATCAGTCCAACGAGTACGCAGTAAGATAGCTCGCTCTCCAAAAGATCAGACAGGAGAATTTTGAACAAGGTATGTTGCGATCTTGTTATCTTCTACCTAAATTGGGCTCAATGTTTGAATGTCATTGTTTTCCAAGAGCAACTGGGTATTTTCTCTGGGACATTATTTTGGTTATGGATCAAACTGCCAACTATAACTACAAAGCGATGGTCAATACATTAGCGAAGTCCAGAGAAAGATATTTCTGTTTTGTTTCAACTCGTCAGTATTCCTGATATATCTTAGCATAAAGGTAATAAAGATACACTTCACAAATAGCAGTGTAAGATAAATAAGTATATTAGTTCTACACCAGGCTATTAAAAGTGGTTCACTAGAAACACCACAAAATGTATAATTAATACAGTGGTTTATTTTCTTTTCAATAAAGTTACAGGCAATTTATTAAACAAATTTCGGCCACGAATATATTTAGAGCGCACAATCATCATGACTCTGTATCTGGGTTCAAACAGTGTAGGCGTATACTCGACTGATTATTGGTGATGCTACGCGTTGCGCTTTAATAGATCTTTTCTGCAGAGGTATTCTACAATACTTTCTCCGTTTCAGTTTAAAAAACAAACTTAGAGTATGCCTCATGAAAGAGTTAAAAATATACCAGCCACTTTCAGCCAGAGTTTGTCATTTACAAGTTTGGACGTTGTGGGCAATTTAGGCCATCTGTAAGTGAACTGTTCTAATCCAATTGCATAAAATAACTTGAAATATGGGTGGTTATTAAAGTTGGTCATTTACTTCTGAATGTGGGGGAAAAAACTCGAGGGAAATTCTATGGTATTCGGTTTGACTGAAAGCTGTTTGTCAGTATATCATCGCCGGTCTTAGAATTTCGGTTTCATGAGACCCTGAACTTCAAACTGTTCCGACTTCAAACGGTTTCAATTGTCTTCAAAATCGGTGGAAGTTTACCAACAAGCTAGCAACGTCTTAACTTTGTTTATACCAATAGATGATGGCACTTTTGATTTTGATGGGAATGCTCGTGGTGGGTGCGGTGGGAGAAGACTGCTCCTTTGAGAAAGTCAATGGCAAAGGTAAGCGCAAATGTTCTGACATGGAAACCATGTCATTTTCTTTACATGTACATATTTTAAATAATCTGTACAAGGCATTTGATCTCTCCTGTTCGATTTTGAGACAACGTTGATGCATTTCACTTTGACACGCCATTGATATAAAAAAAATCAAATGACATTTTTTTATAAAAAAAATACTAAGATTATACACAAAAAACAGGTCCTTTTACATACCCTATTCAGGGTACAATAACCAGACAATTACCAGGGTAAAAAGGTTAAACCACACACACTACAATAATTTCAAAATACGAAATTACCAAAAGACACCTCATGTAAACCAAGAAAAATCCCACAAATACACACATTAAAGTACACCTGCATTAGTAATACAGCTTCTCTTTTTTTGTTAAAAACGGGTAAAACGGGCGCAAGAACTAAATACACCTAACTTTTTCTAGAGTCTGATATTAACTTGACGATACAAAACCTATAAAATAAAATTAAAGTACACTTTAACGATTTAACTAAAAACGATGTTTAGGTTTTAAACACGTTTAAAACGTGTTTACAGTTAAATGCGTTAAGCAATGTGATTAAATGCTGAACGCTTTTCCTTGCTAACGTCACGAAACTAAACGTGCTTAGCTTTTCGACACAATATTTACATATTTGCATTGAATGCGGTTAGAGGAGTGTATAAAATACTAAACACGTACCCATTCTAAACACCACAAACATAAACATGTTTATGGAGACATGTTCATGTACAGAGAATCTCATTACGCAGCAACTGACCAATCAGAATGCACGCATTCGTGCCAAAAGTTGTTTAAATTGTGGTATTTTGTCCAGAAACGCTCTTTCTTGACTGTAATGTGTAATAATTGAAACAAATCCTTGATCAAATTTCCAGTTTTGCAAACATCAGTGGAAATCGCATTAAAAGCTCTGTTCGCATTTAAACATTGAAATTATTCATGGTGAAACCGTGACTTCATCATGCGGGAAAAGCTGAATATAAAGCTCAACCATAACATTAGTATAGTATAGGCCTATCGAAGCATTCGCACATTCTGCTTAAAGTAATGTGAAATAAGTAAGTTCCCGTTAAATTCTGTAAATATGCAGTTACTTTCTTGAACTCTATAACGTACATCCGACATTGTTCGAAAGTCGTTTAAACGTGTCAAAATTTAAACATCTATTTGCAAAATCTAAACATGTCGTGAGCTAGCATGTGCAAAAAAAGTGGGTACAAGATACGTGTTTTAAAAATGTGTTTACACTCTAAATGGCATTTATTACAATGTACTTTTAAACAAACAGTAGCATTTGTCTAAAACATTTCAAACGGTTCTCATGGATTCACTTTTCACTGATGTTGTTCCGTGCAGTGCCACCATTATTAAGGTATGATTAAAAGAGGCATGACTGCATAATGCTCCTATTACTTTACCATGCAGAACTGGTAAGAGCCACGCTTGTCAACCTGGTTATATCCAAACTTAATATAAAACGGACTTGGAGGAAAAAGTGACCGTATATTTATTGAAAAGGGCTAATCTACTTTTTTTCTGTATCCCTTTTGGTATGATCTTAGACATTCCAATTGCGTTCAGAGCGCAAACCACCGAAAGTGACAGCGACTGTTCCGATTGTATCATGCAATACTGCACCACTATTCAGCTACTGGCTGCTTATCACGCCGGCTTTTCGTCTGACGAGTGGTTCTGGTATGTTGGTTACGAAAAACAGGCGAAAATTGGCACCTGCGATGAAGGGGTCATGCCAGACGATCAACATTGCACATTCACAGATGATAACCTTATCCAGCTTAAGGAGTCCGTGGGCGACACTGAAGTAGCGAGAACGGCCTGCTGTCCTCTGATGGAAAACGCTGCACTGAGCCCCGATAAATACGCGACAGCCGACCTAGGCTCCGATGCCTGCTGGGCCCGGATGGCCAAGCCCTGCAGCTGGAAGTACCTGGAGCGCTTAGTCAAGAACGATGAGGAGCTGCTGCCCACTGTCCGCGGCTGGTTCGACAGGTTCGGTGAGGTCGTAAAACCGAAGTTCAACGCCAATTGGCTACCAAACGGCAAGAATATTAGGCAAGGTAGGAGCTACAAGCAATTCTGCTGTGGACGCCTGTCTTATCTCACCACTGATGAGATACACCTTGACTTAGGTGCTGAGATCGATGGAGCTGGCATGGCATCGAAGTGTTCGGATCTCGGCAGGGGCGTCCATCCGTGCAACCTAGAAGAGCTCCATGAAGCCTTTCGTCTCGGGCACCTGGTCGTAGACTGGACGCTCTTCATGCAGCCTGGTCGCCTGTTTAAGATGGCGGGCCCTCAGTGCAAGGGCAAGGCTCAAGAGCAATGCTATATGGACGTAATTGAGACCAAACATCGTAGCCTGCTGGACAAAACGGAATTCAGACTTGCTTGCTGCGGCCCTCTGTAGAATGGGCCTCCTCGTATTAGTCTTGGTCTGAGACTTGATTTGGAATTTGTTTCCATAATGCAGTTAGGGTGCTCTAAACAATAAAAACTGAATCCATTTTTGGGAACATTGGCGCTCGATTGAAACAAAAAAAAACCGCGCTGAATCAAGCTTATTCGCGAGTAAGGTTTGCTCGGAATTTTTAGAGTCCGAGACTAAAGCTCCCAGTGGACTATATTTTTATTTGTCTTGTTAATGGCGCCCTCTATCGACGCAGGGGATTCACACCGGCTGCATTTGGGGAACAAAATCCAAATGTAGTGTAGGACTAAGACTAATTAAACCCCATAATATCGCGTTGATGCATGACCTTTGTGCTGTCGCTCTTCGTTCGCAAACATTTTCCTTCTTGACTCAGATATGATACACAGCCACAGCAAAAATAGGAAAAAACGTGAACACACATAAATAAAAGTCACGTATTAGTCAACGTCTAATGAGAAGAACGTAAAAGAAATTGAACTTGTAAAAAATGTTTAAACACATATACCGGGTACATTAAAAAAGTTCCAAATGTCATAGAAGCACTGCAACTTAACGCACAAAACCCAAACTTAAAAAAATAAAACACAAATTATCATTACTGAAGACAACCACTATCCGAACTACCATAGGAGTATGGTTATGTTTGTACCATTTAAAGAATATAAATGTTTTCAAGTACATAAATACAATTTTCTTTCAGTTCATGTGCAAATCAACGTAGATGTTTTGGGTAACCTTTTCAAAAGGTTGAACATAATAATGGATTGGAACGGAAAATGACACGACAATGTATTCAAAATAAAATCATGTTTTATGGTGACGGGGTTTATCAATGGTTTAAAATTCAATTTTTAACTTTTTAGGATTAGTTTTCAAGATTAGGATTTAGTTTTCGAGATGCATGCTTTTCAGATTCAAATTTATTAAAGATGTATTACCAGCAACCAAATACCAACATCTTAGTGCCACACTTAAACGGATCCAAGAAGGCGAAGGAACAACAAATGCCATGCCCCTTAAATATTAATAAACCATGTACAAAAATTCAAAGACCGTCCGATGACCGTTTTGTGGCAGACATACCTTCATCTCCTGGATTCGTTTACTTCCAGTGGTTCATTACTAGATCATGAAGGTGTGATGACTCCAGTCAAGGCTAACTGATGAACCATGGTATTCGTAGGTCATGGTTGCATAGTCTAAGTTTATTTATATGTATCTTCAATTACATAATTCAATTTTTAAGAAGGTGGAGGGCTTTTGGTGAATAAATTATGTTACCAGCAAAGCGTATAGAGTGTTCTGCTTGGTGAGTTCTGAAACCTAGTTTTCAAGCCACACTTGAACAAACAATTGACAGACGGGCCATTAATTTGTACCTTCAACCTAGATTTCTCACTTGTTTTTGTTCAATTGCGAAATCTTTTCCATTGCGTTTTTCCCATTTTGTTGTGTGAATTGTCACATTTCAGTTTATATACCGACCTGTGTGTCCTGCAATATCATACCAAAGGGCAACCAATGGGCAACAGACGGGCAACCCAAAAATTTAAGCATCTTTTGCATGTTAGTTTGCGCTTTGCCCACGTCACGATTTTTACACCAATCACATTTCAAGAGATACACATGCAATACGTGCAGAAGAGAACATTTTGCTTACATTACCACTGCATAGATTTTGTAAACAAATGTCACATGGTTTTTGTGAGTGTTTTCGCTATCAGAGGCGCGAGTATTTCCTTATTATAATAGAAAATCCCTGTAGATTCGGGAGATTCTATAACAGAAAATGTGTCACCTCTGATACCTACAAATGCAGAGTAGCACCGGAATGCCCTCACGCATGGGTGGGGACTTGCAGCGTACATGGAGCCCAGCAGTTAAATGTCTCAACTAAGCCTGGAAAGAATATAAGACATAACCGTAAGCTGAAAGTCTGATGCTCCTAGGAGGATAGGTCAGTAACTTTATGAGATCTCTGGGCTGCAGATCAAGCACCTGTCTGCCCATGCATCCTATCTTCTGCTGCAGGACAACTCGCAGGAAGCATGATGTAAAAGTGGATGGGTTTTTCCTCACATACATGCTGCCTGCAATTTCCGATATGGCCACACCCTGGAAGAGAGCCCATGCTGTCATATGCTTCAGGATTGGTGGGCTTGGGGTTGAAATGTTCGTTGTTTAGCCTGGGAAGATGCAAGGTGCATCTGTGGCGGCTGGTTATCTAAGAAGCTTGGCGCAATGTACACAGCTATCATGGTGCCTGCAGTTCTTGTAGGACCGGTCGTGATTCAGCCTGGGAAGATGCGAGGTGCATCTGTGGTGGCTGGTTACGAGCCTGGCTGAAAGGGGATGCGGCTCTCTTGAAGCGTGTGGCGCTAGCTTGTAGGACCGGTTGAGATTCAGCCTGGGAAGATGCAAGGCGCATCTGTCGCGGATGATTTGTATGAACGTCAAACTCCAAAGGGGACGGAGATCCTCCATAAGATCTCTACATTTGATCTTCCTAAATGTCCTATTCTTGGTTTTACTAGGCTCTGACACTGTCTTTGCAGAACTGTCGGAAATATAGTGTCCAATAAGCCTGTATTGTGCAACGCTTGAGCCAACAAATTTGCGTGCACACTCAGCAGTCCGGCGCACTGGGGGAGAATTATCATTAGGATTCTGGGACATGTAGTGTGTGCCTGCATGGTGACGGAATGTCCTTTTTTTGTTATTGCCAGTGGAATTGCTTGCGCATGCGCATTGGAAATGCATTTATCGGCTGTTACGTATTTTCTGGAATTCAATACATGCTATGTGCAACAAAAATCATCTCGGCTGGACACCAGCAAGCCATCTGCACTAGGAGCAGCTGTGTCTGGCTGATGTTGAAGAACTTCTGGGTCGACACTCTGCAGTGCTCAAACGGGTGCAACGGAAACCTACAGATAGGACAGCAGACCTCAGCAGGTACGTGATTCGTGTTGGCACGGCTGCCCGCTGCTCCGATATGCCGCTTGTGGGCAGACCTGTACTGAGAGCTCACCTGGATCACTGCAGGTTACATATCCTCCCCAGGGGCGGAATTTGGAGGGGGCATTAGCAGGCTCATCCTCAGGGGCAGACTCTAGATGGGCTCCTACACACTTATAGGGCTTGGTCTTCGAGGTGGTGCCCTCTGCTTTGTGGAAAGCAGTTGGTCGTCCCTCTGGCTCTTGTTTCTCTATTATGAGGAGATCTGGCTCTTGTTCTCTAATATGACTAACACATCTGCCTCCTCGTCCTAATCAGGTTGCGCTGCCAAAACACTCCACAACACCCTGGCCCCGTCAAATTGATGACATCCAGCATCTGGTGCTTAATTCTTCTTTATCCTGCATCCAGGCTCTACTGTCCAGCAGATCCTTTGGATTGAGGGTGCTTTCCATCTCCATCTAGTACACGTTTTGCCAACTAAGGTCTGTCAACACACACATCTTGAATTTTATTTCTGCCTTTGACAATTGACGATGAAGGCATCAGCTAGCCCTTCACATCGCTGACTGATTCTTGAATGGATGAGTCATTGGATGTCTATGGCTTCCCCCAAGCTCTCCATGCAGCTGCCTTCCTGCAGCGATGTAGCTGATTTTGGTGGGGTAGTGGAGCTGTCTGCTGTGGCCTTACGGTCCTCCTTCTCAGCCCACAGTTGCTCCATTCTTTTCATTCCCAGTAGTACTCAGTAGCTAGCAGCTCGTTTCGGGGGTTTGTCGTCTAATGTGTCATCGAAGCTTCAGCTCATCCTTGAGTAGGGGTAGTTGCAGAGTACACCACCATCCTGTCTACGCCGCCAAATAAGACACAGAGGAAATGAGGCACGACAAGGATGGTGTACATTAACTGGGTCTCGTTCTTTATTTGCATTTGCATCATGGATCCTATCTGAAAAAAGGTTAATGGTTATAAAGTCTTGTTGGGACGCGTCACCCGTGCACTGAATGAGGTCAATGAATGAGGTCAATGCACGACTCATGTATTATGCATTATAAGCTTCACAGTACACTCGTGGCCAATACCAAAGAGTCCATTGGGGTAAATGGGTAAATCACAATGCGTAACTCCAATAAACAGCAGGTGTTATATCATCATGGCGAACTTTTTCTGTTGTCTGCTGGATCCAACAGTGCCCAACTTGGCCTTATTATGGGCTCCGTACGCTAACAAAAGAGGGCGCCCTTTACCTAGCAACGATGTCCCATGGGCGGGACACATTCTTTTCGCTGGTTGACGCGCGCAGCGATCCTTGTGTGTGATGCACGTACACCAGGGGAGTATGTATGCAGTGGCCGTGCTTTGCGGCAAAATATTGCAGTCAGTCAAGATGGCGTTGTTCGGACACCCCCAACTGTACTTTGCTTGCCGGTGAGGGGGTACTTGTGAATGGATGGATATCTGTACAACATACATTGTAATCTGATTCTGAATATGTTTTCAGTTGCCTGCTGAATCCAACCGATTTCAAAATACGAATATATACACAAGGGGTTTACGTATGGCTCAATCCAACAGGACCCAGCAGGTAATGTAAAAAAGATGGTTAGACCATCCTGTTGGATTGAGCAGGGTTAGGGCTAATGGAATTGAGATGCTGAGCAACTATCATAAAAAGGGCCATTGTTAGTTAATACATGTGTATGTGACAAAATTGTACAGAAACATATGGGTATCAGTTTACGAAGAATGACGCAAATGCAGATTATACAAATTGTTTAATGAGTGGAAATTTGAACTTCTATAAATTTTAATAACTGTTTTTATCCCCTTTTAATTGTCGGCAATAACCAAAGACTTGAGTTTACGCAGCAATCAGAAACCACCCATACTTCAAGTAGCTCAATCCTCTAAAACTTAAAGACTGAAATCGTACCCTTTCGTCATATTAAAATTGTGATAGCTTGTACTACCAAACCAATTTACATAGCCATGGGCATACATGTGAGAATTCCGAACCAACTATTTTGCGATCCGATTTTGCGATTTTGCAATCATCTTACTAGCCACTTTCTAGGCTACTGTCAGAAAGACAACCGTTCTTTAAAATGCTTTAAAGGGAATATATACATCATTTTCTTTTGCTGTAATTTTCAGAAATGGATGGAATTGGGGGGTTGGAAATATATAGCAAATATAGTTACACTGACTTTTTTGAGGTTTTGGGTTCAAAAATGCTATAAAAACCAAGAAAAACAATCATTTTCCTGTAGTCTGGTTCCCTGACTCCATTTAAGAAAAAACAGAGCAGTTTACATACATTGGGGAATTGTAAGGTCAGGGAACCAGTCTAGCTGGCTTGTACCCGTTCATAGGTGTGTAATCGATTGCAAACAAGTGCAATGGTCAATTGGGGCCTGTATTTGAAAAAAAAGCCAGTTTTTTCCAACGCTGGTCGGCCGTTCAGCGTTGGAAATTTATACAAAAATACCACTTTTCTTGAAAATGACAGTATACCAGGTGCCATGATTTTACAGGATGCTTTAGACTGTCATTCACTAACAGTCCAGCAAGGTATTTCAAAATGATTTGGTAGTTTTATTTTTTGGTGTTTGCAAATGTTGTATTTTCCCTTTAACGTATACATGCAGATACATATGCGACCCTAGTTAACTTAACAAGGGCTTGACATCATCGTTCTTTTCTCATGAATAAACAGAACTTTCCAAAATAAGCACGAATTACTGACCCGTAGACTTCTGCAGAAAAACAACATTCGGACAGGCCTACATGTACATCTATGCTCGGTCTTATGTTTGGGGTACGATTGTCAGTAAGAGCATGTATTCTATCACACAACTTGAAGAATTAGAGACGGTCATTTTTATGTTTTGTAGACGGTTGATCTTGGTAGCCTACAATTCCACCCCCCCCCCCCAAAAAATGAATTTTTGAATATTTTCAAAACTCAAAGATTTACAAGGTGCCCAGACATTTTGTCGGTCACTTACCCTTCATTCTTTTGGGTAAAATTGAAGGTTTCAATCCGATTTAAAAGGGAAATATGCTTGCTCAAAATTCAAAGGAAATTAAGGTTGAGGGAATCTACATGTAATGAGTAATCTTTTGAAGATTTTAAATGTTAAACTATTTTATTTATCGTATGATTTATATGCTACTTCACTGTCAGTTGAACCGAATTGAATGAATGTGGTGGTCTACCCTATTGTTAGTTCCGGGGGGGGGGGGAGTCTATTTAATAGACCGTGGCAAAAGCCTATATTTTTTTAACAGATTCGCTGATTAATTACATAGAAAGCGCCCGCTGATTGGTAAAAATCTAGAGGTCAAGATGCAATTGCCAGACAGACAATATATCCGAATGGCACAATAAGACCGACAGCGGGCGCAATAAATTCGCGAGTGATTAGGGTTTTAAAATTTCTACGCAAGTCATTTACATAAAAAGTGACCCCACAATTTGTTGTAAGAACCGAGACCGTCTAGTTTACAAATCAGTGGAATCATGCAAATATAGCAGAGGATCATCTCCCTAGCTTTTGGGCTATTATCTAAGAGCAGATTTGATAAAATCAGGGTCCAAAAATTGGCCCTATTTGCACCACAAAATGTAGGGATGCCACTGGAAAATTTGGCAGAAGCCAGGCTCAGGCATTACCGGCAGGCTTCAAGCATTACAGACACACTGTTGCAAAATTTTCAGTCAGCTTTCTATGCAACTCCTTACATGGCCGAGGGTTTTGTGCATAAACCTTTATCAGTCAGTCGATCACGTTCCATTGACTTCTGGCAAAACCGCATGTCCCATCATAAACAATAAGTTAACCGGACAATTTTGTCCGAGAGTGTGTCTCTAATGTGAAGCTTTTTCAAACCAAAATATCCTTGACCCTCAGTTATCTGCACAGATAACGCTTGCATATGTGGGTGTGTTGTCACACACAGATTGAAGGTAAATGCGTAGAAAAAGGACCTCGTAGCTTTAGGGGGTCTGACGATTACTCAAGCCTATCTAATCTTAAATTTTATCTTTTTAAAATGTTTCCTTCAGAAACACTGATCTATCATCAGATCCCCTAGGCCAAAAAAAAAAAGCTCCGGTCTCTGGTATGGAGCTTGCCCAAAAAGTGGTGCGGCGACACAGCTTTTGTTTTTTACCTGTTTTTTTTGCTTCAAATGTCGGCTGACTGCAAATGGTGCCCGACTAAACTTAGTGCAAATATATGGGAGTCCAGAGAGGCCACATAAAGCTTATTCTCGATCATAACCCCATCTAAAAACTTATTAAAATTGTGCAGCAGCAGGATTCCAGTAAGACCAGTGAGTTTGGTGGTGTTGAGATATCTTATATTGAAAAAAAAACTTGTTCACATTCAACATTCAATTTGTGTGCGACGACGCGCGGGCGTTGCAAGCGTTATTGTTGATGTACCCTAACATGGCGCCTGTAGCGCCTATCTAGAGCAAAAGTTTTAACTGAAATTTCACAGAAAGTGAAATTTCATCAAGTTCTAAACGGACTGTTCATAAATCGCGAGTTTAAAATAATTCAAATTAGGATTTGCCCTTCACCGACGTATAAACACTGTAGCCCATACTCAGTGACAGTGTGTTACCTCCCAAGTGACAATTGGAAAAAATCAAAAAGACGCAAAAATTCCATCTTATGAAGAAAACAATTTTCTGACAAACATCTGGCTGGGTATGTAAGTAAAGATAATAATTATTTATCAGAATTTATCAAGTTTACAGAAATTCTTAAATGTTAATTTGGAATTTTCCGAGATTTATTTAAGTGCGCCACGTTATGGAACACTCCGCCAATTTGCAGATTTGTGCCCAATTTCCGGACGCCACCGTTTTTGAATTTCGGATTAAATTTTATGAAACCGAAATTGTTCACAGAGGTTAAAAGCAAGCATTAATAAGGTAAAAGTACCAGTATTTCACTGCATGAATTTGAGGTTTGTCAAGAAAGAGGTTTGGCAACACTACACGAGGAAAGTTGGGTAAGCTTCGAAGTGCGCCACGTTAGGGAACACATAGCCCAGTGTACAGTCGTAATGCAATAAGGGCGTCGTCCAACCTGGGCTACCATAGAGCAAGGAATTTCAGCATTTAATAAAACCTTACCCTTATCATTGTGGGGAATCCATCCAGGCATCGAAATGTGACTGTGAGGCAGCTTCCACGGTACAACAGTAGTCTCTGAAATGTTATAAATTAGCGGTCAAAAACCTTCAGGGGAGACCAAACATAGGCACGCAAAACGCCATGTTCTAGCAGAAAACAACCCTTGTTGACCGTCCGCAAGTAGTTCCCAAGATTCTCGAAGAAACAAACTAGTAACACATATTGTTTCGCCTTCAATGTCGACGCCGTGGAAACTGTTTTATATCCAATATAATCTCTTTGACAATCATATCTCATCCCACTGTATGCTTAATATACATAAATAAATGTGTTAGTCTCAATATTTTGAAAATGTGTAAGTGTGTAATGTTTGTTTACATGGGGACTAGACCAAGGTCGCGGACGCGGATCATTGTGATCAGGTCAGGTCACATGCAAAAAAGTTGAAAAGGTTTTCTTACACCGGGGAATCCCCAGCAGCACGCAATGCGTTGACCATTATACACACGGCACGGACACAAACGTTGAAGAAAAACCGAATGCCCACATTAATCACTTCTTTCTTGCATTATTATCGGGTACAATTAAAAAGGCAGATAATAGTTCAAGTCGGGAGACACACGACATTTTAACGGGGAATTTTCGCACCAATAAAAGACAGGATCTCGCTAAACCATAAATGCACCATGTACAACTCACAAAACATTACACAAGCGTAGCCAGGGCAACCCTAATATTTTGTAAAGACGTACTGCCCTTTTCCATTTAAGTGCCCTTTTCCACCAGTGTTTACCGCCCCAATATTTTTGAAAAGTTCCCTTTTTTTACCAGAAAATGGTGTCCTTATTCGTACCAGCAGCCCTTACGATTACGAGTGCCCCTTTTAATTTCGCAAGTGTGTCGCCCTGAAAAGTGGCATACATGTATAGTTATAGTTAACGTTAATTGTGTGCTAATTGTTGGTTTTGATCAGCGCCCACATTGGGAAATGGTATCAGCCCCCCACCTCCAATGCCGAGCATTTTGGATGCAATTGGGCCCGAAAGTGGCGCTATTTAGCCATGTTGCGGAGGCCTGAATAACTCTGAGAGTTCTGCGTATTTTTAAAAGTTTGTTGGAAGTATGACAATTTGACACTGATGGCTATGGGAATTTATTTGATTGGCTGTACCCTCCGAAGGACAATGGGGACAGGGAACCAGACGTGGGTGTCCAAAGCGAGATGGGGTATTTTTTTTTCAAAGTTACATACTGTAAACTCGCGAGGACAATTTATATGTATTCCACATTATGTATACATATCTGTGTATATATACAGACTCAGAATATATACTCGTTCTCGGAAAGTCAAGTGCGATATTTCGTGGAAAAGTAGGCCTACTTTTACTTGCATGCACCTTAACACACACTCGTGGAAAAGTGCACCGGAGTCGTGAAAAAATTGGTAAGGCCTATAGGCCTACTCGTACTATACTTGTGCTCGTACTCATGATGACAAAATAGCTGTTGGAAGACATTTTGTTTCCCATATCTTGTTATCCTTTCTTCCTATATATTAAACTCTCAAACTCCGTAGCGTTTTCTTTATGGGGCATTATATTTCTATGAAGACTGACTTGTGGAGTCTATGTGGGGTATATAAATTGTTCTGTTGTGAATACATACTGCCTCACAGTCGTGTTATACTTATGAGTCATATTGTTCCCTTCGTTTGTTCATATAGTTGTACTTTTTAATTTTGTTTGCACTTGAAAATTTTCGCTATATCTCCTGTAAGGTCACACGAAAACCTCCCGAATCGCAAATCCCCCAACGTAGGTACACAGCGAATCCAAATTACACTAATGCTAAAGCCCTTTCCAAGCCAGCAGATGCTCATTACATTAACAACCGTGTGCTGGAACAAGGTAACGCCTGCTATAAATTTTCATGACTGGATTTTTACAGTACAAAATACGACCGTAAAGGCCTAAACACCATATTGATTTTTTTAATATCCGTTTATCTGCCGCCAATAACCAAAGACTCGAGTTTAAACTGTCCATCATAAATCATCCACACTCCAAGTATCTCCCGTAAAAATGTAAAGACCAGAATTATATCTCTCTACCTCGGATGATAAAGTTGTTGATAGTTCAAATTTGCATAACCCAGCGATCCCTGTTCAATTTTCATAAATTGCTTTGGTTGTCAGTGTTTCTGTCAATTTTACCATCTGAAACTATCAGCTCAACCACTGAACGTCGCGTCCGGCACATAATCACGAGCTCCAAGTGAAAAGACTGCAGGTCTTCAGAAAAAAGGTAAGATACATTAATGTAACATTTCACCATCATTGTTGTTCTTTTTATCTTCGTCCCTACAAGATAAGACATTCAAGAGCTAGCTAAAATTCTCTTCTAAAACCTCTAGACTGGAAAACAAGTGTGTCGTAATGATACAATAAGGGTGCTTCAATGTAATAATCTTCAGGGACGTAACAACGCATAATTCAATCCTTCAATAAAAGAAATCGATGAAGTGTCACACTATTGTTAATGTGTATAGTTATTTTCACAAATATTTCATTCATAGTAAATTGTTAAACGCAGTGTAGATTTCAGGAATATACAACACTCTTACTCCTTAGGGGTGATTTACCAGGAATCTTCCTCATCCTTGCATATCCCAACACCATTATAATAAACTTTGCACATAAACAGTTGGACTTATTTGTGGTATGCCTAATCCCACGAAAAGCACAGTCAGTTTACTAGAGCAGCTTATCCTAACAGATTCCAACAAACCCTGGTGTTCGGGATCGTTCGGGTTAACATTGACGTAGAGTATAGCCTATGTACACTTACTGTACATTATTTCAAGAATCAACAGTTATCTACGAATCTACAATTTTCAATACGGCTTTGTTAACATTTGAAGGGTACACACGGGTCGTGACGTTTTAAGAGCACTCTCGGTGGAGCTTCAACTTCAGAATATTAACATGGGTGTGTTTACTGAAAAAAATTGCCAAAAAGAGTACATGTAAAACCTTCATTAAGGGTACATGTACGTGACGATTTGTGTGCACTGTTGGTGA
Organism: Patiria pectinifera; assembly: GCA_029964075.1. Lineage (NCBI taxonomy): Eukaryota > Metazoa > Echinodermata > Asteroidea > Valvatida > Asterinidae > Patiria > Patiria pectinifera. Next base: position 5,149,197 of record CM057147.1, on the reverse strand, counting down.
GCATTCAGAATAAGAATATTAACAACGGGGTATTTACAGGAAATTCTTGCAAACAGAGTAGATGTGAAAGCTTTTTACATTTCCATATTGCAATTTTGCAATTGTTGTCATATCGCAATCGCCTAATTTTAAAGTAACTTGAAATGCTATGGAACGATGCAAAGAGGGTAAATGTTGCAATGAACTTCATACTCTTTTTTTATAACCGATGTTCCCATTTATTCACCTTACTGTTTTATGCTAGTTTTTCACGACTTTCATTCCAATGTCCTCCGTGCACAGGCCTATTTAATTTTTGTCATCAATATAGGGTAGCACGTTTCACTTAAGTTGCAATTTTTACAATACAGTATACTCTACCCAAAAGCACTAATTCTGTGAAATGTCACAATCAGATTTTTCTTAACCTTTATTTATTTATTTAAAGTGCTGCTATTTGCAAGTACATACATGACTGTAGATATCAGCTAACTTTCAGAAATTCTTTTTGTTTTCCATTTTTGGGGGGAATTTTCCTTATTATAATTTTACGCTTAGATAAATTCTTAACCCTTCATGTTGATTACGACCCTTCTTCATAGTTTTACCACTATTCCGAATGACCGATTTCAATGTGTTTAAATAAACCTTGCATACACAAAATATATTTAAATATCAAACAAATAACATGAAACATGAGCACAAATAAATAAAAATAACCACGAGCACAATAAACTCACCTGTAAACACTCCACAGAATTCCATCGAAAATGATGCATCTTCAAATAATCACGTACATGTATCGTATTTCCAATTTGCACGCCAACTTGTCAGCATCATAGTTCTCTTAAATGAGTGGACAGCAGATTTCAAGTTGTCCAAAAATGAGCTGCTCGTCAAAATTCCCACGAACATCCTAGTTCACAGTGTATAGGAATTCCTGATGAACGCCGTTTAGCCACAAGAACACAAAACCTGCAAATTTCCTTCGCTGCACCACATGAATGTAGACATTATGTATCCCACATTTTTCGCAACGAACGATCTCAATCATCATCAGTCAGTATAGATTCGTCCTCATCAGCCAAATTCAGTGTCAACTTCAACCAGTATCTAATGAAACTATAGGCCTAATACGTGCAGCCAGATACCATTCTGTTTGAGGCAATGAGGTTTGTTTTAACGAGTACTTTTGTGTTAAGATAGAAAACACGTACTGTTATTCTATGGGACTGAGATGGCGGTCTGTGACTATTACTCGTATTGTGTTATGCAACTTGAACAAAAGTTATACAAACGCACCTAAAACGCCAACAATTGTAAAAGAAGTATAAGCGCATTAGAAAACGAGCAAAAGGAAATGTGAATAGACCGCAAGAATCTTCATTAACTCAGGAACGTGGGGAATGAATTTCCCTGGGAACTCAATTGAATAAAGTGGTTTTTTTTTTTTACAAAATACATGGTGTGGTCGGAGAACTGACCATAACTGTATCTCGTGAGATTTAACCTTTTTAAGACAGTCGAAAACCAGTTAAATAAAGGTACAATGTATATTGCATGTGAGTTTTGGAAGATTTTCAAATTATCTCTTAGAGGCAGATAACCAAAAAAAAAACTACCATACATTTTTATTTCATTCAAATCAATGCATTGGAACAAACGCTATGCTTCATCGAACTGTCAATGTTCATGAGCAAGTTTGTCAGTCTGTCTGTCTGTTTTTGCTTCTGTTGGCTTTATTCCAGCGTACCCCACAAAACATTCATTTCCTTTTTAGTTAACTCAAAAAAGTTTTTGTCTCTACCCATTCCAGATGTTGGCTATTCTGTTGACTGTGTGCACGCTGCTGATGGGTGCGGCTCTTGCAGCGGAACATTGCACGGATCCCGTGTCGTACATCGGTATGTCAAAATAATGTTGACCGAATTAGAGGCCCCGTTATAGTAACTTGCATAATTTTTTAGTAATAGTTTTCTACAATCTTCGATTTAAAAAAAAACAACCAGAACATTTTCTCCCGTTTTGAACCCCAATGTTACGTCGTTAGCAGGGGCGTAAGTGCCGTTGGGAAGGGTATGTCCCCTCACTTTTTTACCATTGGGTGGGCCACGTGATCAGATTTTAGTGGTTATACAAACCAAAACATGCCAATGTAAATTTGTAAATTTCCAACGGTCAAACTTTGTTAAAAAGTTTTGGGGAAACAAAACAGAGAACCATCAGTACAAAAGGATTCAATGTGGTGCCCCCTCCCCGCCCGCGATTTTTTTCTCCCAAATGACATCCGCATACATGGTTGTTTAGCGCCCTCTGCGATACTTTTACGATACGCACGCAGGTATTGTTTCCCTGGTTGGTTTACTGAACACGGAGCTAGTGTGGTTTTCGCGATTCAACTGCACAATAAAACACAGTAATACGCCAGACGACGACAAATCCAAAGAAACGTAAACGTGAACGTTATTTTTGTTCCGACTGAGACACTGATAAAACGTTGCAATCAAATTAGTTTTTTTCGGAGGTCTTGTTTCATCAAGACTCTTGCCAAAATGTCACAGTCCTATCTGATAAAAAAATTGTAGTCTTTTTTTCTGTCGATTTATTGTCATATCTCCAATATCAAAAACTTATTTGTAACATAAACAAGTGATTGAAAAGACGTCTTACGGTGAGCTGTTTTTTACCCCAAAAGAGACTGGATACAATTCGGCCACAAGAGGGCGTGTTGTACGAGCTAAAGCACGGACATGCGCACAAACCTATTAATGTTGCCCTGAAAACAGCGGTGTCTCGTCATTGGTACGGTAGATTTGGTCAGTATCAAATCAGGGCATAATGATTATTGTGCGCATGCGCAATTAGTTACACCGCCCCTAAAGTGGTAACAAGCATTTTGATGGACATTTGAAAAAAAAAAACCAGGGTGATAACACCCTAAAAGCTGCCACCACTGCAATGCTATCACATATATTCCAACTCTGGAGGTGTATACATTGCCAAAAAACGCTATGTCGATTGTTTTTCTTATTTGGTACCGGTGGCCAAAATGTTGGACCGAGGCTGACGGCCTAAAGGGCGTTGAACACATAATTATCACAGTATGCCATTTATTTCGTGCAAATTCCGTCGAATTTTTTTTATTGTGCACAGGCAAGGCCCAAAGTTCCTATAGCAGCATATGTGAATATACGTACTGAATATATGCTTCAATTAACTGATTATCATTTTAAGAATGCAACCTGATTTCCCACAAAATTATGATGAAAACTTATCAAGTTGTTGACTTTTTTTAACCGCGATAAGCCATGCAGAGATTCACGTGAGGGCGCCCTGAACACCGCGACTCAGCACTCTAAATGGCGGCGGCTCGGCTCCATGACGAACATAAACACGGTGTTAGTGTTCAAAATTCCATAACTTGAAAAAGTACACGAGTGATTTGGATGATTCTTGTACTAGAAACTATGTAGTCATACAAGACCAAATAAAATTTGGTCTTGAATGACAAGTTTTGGTTGAATTTAGCAGCATGATGTTACATTTTGCTGGAGTTAAATTTCATTCCCCAGTATACATGTATACACTTTTGGTTGTGAGGTGTTCGACACATACCTTAAAAAAGTGTGTGTGTGTGTGTGTGGGGGGGGGGGGATAATATACCCCCATCCTCCGGGATTTACGCTCCTGGTCTTGGGCCTTGAAACGCGGTTAAAGGGAATATACATCATTTGCTTTTGCTGTAATTTTCAGAAATGGATGGAATTGGGGGGTTGAAAATATATAGCAAATATAGTTACACTGACTTTTTTTTGAGGTATTGGGTTCGAAAATGCTATAAAAACCAAGAAAAACAATCATTTTCCTGTAGTCTGGTTCCCTGACTCCATAAAAGAAGAAACAGAGCAGTTTTCATACAATGGGGAATTGTAAGGTCAGGGAACCAGTCTAGCTGGCTTGTACACGTTGATAGGTGTGTAATCGATTGCAAACAAGTGCGATGGTCAATTGGGGCCAGTATTTGAAACAAAGCCAGTGTTTTCCAACGCTGGTCTGCCGACCAGCGTTGGAAATTGATACAAAAATACCACTTTTCTTGAAAATGACAGTATACCAGGTGCCATGATTTTACAAGATGCTTTACACTGTCATTCACTAACAGTCCAGCAAGGTATTTCAAAATGACTTGGTAGTTTTATATTTTGATGTTTGCAAATGTTGTATTTTCCCTTTAAACACACAAAGGGTCAACTATAATGGTGCAGCTTATCAGTTTATCATGTGAACAAAGGATTTTTGGAAGAACAGGAGATAAATAAGATTTGTGATTGCTGTACTATCTTTTAAACAAAACATCTTATAATCAAACCAACTAAAAAGCATTTGGAACGGTATGCAACAATCCTCAGCAACAATTAGACATCAAGTTTGAATACTGCCCCACTTTTAACAAACGTGCCCGATTCGACATTATGTTTTTTTTTGTGGGACAGACAACCTGTACACAATTTCTTCCGCCTAATTAAACATGTGAAACAACAGTCCTGGAAATTTGGGGAAAAGAGGATCAAGACATGGAGAAATGGGGTGAGCAGACTCTCCACCGCTGTTCCAGAGGCTCACATTGCTGAGGGATGCAAGCGCACAAGTTTTGATTACATCTGCATTTTGTCTTGTGAACAGGAGTAGTCACTTTGGTGCCCCCCCACCCCCCCGTTTTCCGAAATTCCACGACAGGCCCTGCGCAGGCTTTTGCGTTACGGTCATTCCGCCCCCCCCCCCTTGCCGACACGGAGTTACACAACTGGTCGTTAGATTCCCTTATTTGCTCAAATATAATTATTATTAATGGGGGGGGGGGGGTCGTTATCTTGTACAACCATAATATATTAAATAATGAAGGGTTTGCGGAAACACCATGTGCGAATAGTTTCTCAACTAAGAGAATGGTTCTGAAGAGAACCAGAGGTATAAACTTGACGTTCCGGTCAGTATGCTCTGACCGTCTTCAGGAGAGAGCATACTCAGACGGTCAGAGCATACTGACCGGAACGTCGAGTTTATACCTCTGGTTCTCTTCAGAACCATTCTCTTAGTTGAGAAACTATTCGCATATGGTGTTTCCGCAAACCCTTCATTATTTAGTATCTCCACCATGCAAAGCCTCAAATCTTACTCATAATATATTACGTACGCTGATAAAAAAAAAACCTCACTCAGGTTTATAGAACCAAACAATTTGACTATTTTGACGAAAAGGTGGGTGGCAAATATCACGTGACCAAAACATTTATATCAAAAATATATATTAGGTAAAGAGGATGGACCTGCACCCGATTTCACCAAACTCTTCGTAACTTACGATGCATCGCAGCGCTGCGACGCGTCGTATCTCTACGATGCGTCGCAGCTGCGATGCGTCCTGCGATCCATTTCACTAAACACGTCGTAAGTGCGACTCGTCGTAGGTGTATTTATAGCACAACTCGGTGACTGTTTTATGTCTTTAGTCAGCGTACAGTAAATAGTCGTCTGATATTCAACAAAGAGTCGTCGGATCTCAGCTCGAAATTTGTTAAAATGTAAAACAAAATGGCGGCCGTGCGATGCAATTTTGAAGAAAAACAAGCTCTCATTGGACTGTATAGCTACTTTGAAACTTCAACTCTAATATTCCGGTCTAATTCATAATTATTCAATGAATTTTCTATTTACAACTTTACACACATTGCCTAGGTATTATAATCTCGTTAATGTAATGTTTGTGGCATAAAACTGGCTTAGAAATGACTCTTCTTATTTTGCGATGACCACTAGACACGTCGTAACTTGCGACGTGTTTTAAGCCGTTGTCAAGGAACTTGCGACGCGTTCAACACATCGCAACTTTCGTGAAATGGAAGATACGACGCGTCGCGAGTTGCGACGTGTTACACGTCGTAACTCGAGTTGCGACGCGTCGCAGCGTTTCGTGAAATCGGGTGCTGAGTTCACAGGAACGGAGTGCCCATCACTCTTTCGTTAGCCATTGGGCCAGACTCGAGTCCATGAAATGCTGCTGTGGAGTCGTGCACATTGCAACATTTCACTTTTTTTAAGAACACAAAACATAAAGTTATAGGGATCGACCTCGGAAAAAAGGCGACACATGCGATCCGCGGATTACTTGTATAAAACCGTCGACATTCATCAACGGATAGGTATCACACCCTTCTCTTTCATTTTTGTTGTCTTGCAGACGTCAAACTGTCCTTCACTGTAGGGATCAACGATCAGTGTTCGCAATGCTCGTTGCAGCCGTGCACCTTGCTCCAGTTGATGGCCGCCCATAGGCAACATGCATGGAGTTTGCAGTGGCTCAAGTATTCAGAACCCGGCAAATTGGCCTGGCTGGGAAATTGCACCGACCCGACCATCGCAGATGACATCTTCGACTGCTTTTACAACGACCTCGCCACAGGCATCAACGGAATCGCCTACAAGGCCGACCCCAACCCAGTTCACAGCATACAGCCGTACGCCTGCTGCGACTTGGTGGAGAATTTCTACGTGAGCCATGCGACCTTCCCATCGGCAGACGAGGGGGCCTCAGCCTGCGAGGACGGCGGGGCAGTGGCCTGTAGCTACGAGTACCTGCAGCGAGTTGTCAGTAAGATGCCGGCGGCCACGTTCGTGACGCCTTACGCTTGGTATAACAAGTTCAACGAGGCAACGCGCAGGGAACTGGGCGGCACGGGACTCGCGCCGTCCGTGCAGGTAGCCGTCGGTGGGGTGCACGAGCAGTTCTGCTGTGGGAAGCTGTCCCTTCAAATGTCCGACTACGTCGACTATACGACCTCAGGCACAGAAAAGCTGGACAACTGCACCGCTAATATGGGCGAAGGGGTCCACGTCTGCAACCTGAATGAGCTGGACAGAGCTTACGAGTTAGGGTTCCGCTATGACCACGAGTGGGCCCTCTTCGCCCAACACACTCGGGCTTTCAAGGCTGGCAAGGCCAACTGCGGCGGCGCAGAGGTCCCGCAGTGCTACCACGATAGAATCGCGGTGGATAAGAATACTGCTATAACCTCGCAAAGGCAAATGCGCATCGCTTGCTGCGGCCCAATCTAGGTCATCGTAAACGGATCGCTATGTAGGCTTGTACTCAGACTGGATTTAGAATGTTGTTCCCCTATTATGCAGCGATGATCGAGCGCTCGGTCGAGCCGTCCCAACGGAAGATGGCGCTATGAACAAGATGACGTCTGATTCTTCTCGGGGAAGTTTGGCATTCGACCCTAGATATTCATCTTGTTGACAGCTTCCTCGACCACCGTGGTGGCTTGTCCAGGCTTGCCCTGTATCGGCTGCATTAAAAGGACCAACAACCAAATCCGGTCTTCGTCTCAGACTACCAATTAACCAGTCCAAAATCTAGGAAAACGCTGCGCCAACACCGCAACATAAAATAGCCTACCGCAAACTTTAGCTTCAACAAATATATATGGATATCATTTTTTCGGAATCTTGCCACACAGCGAACATAACACAACAAAGTGAAGTTTCTGGTGGATGAGGCCTATTCACGTGCTTGAAAAAAAAATATTTTCTAGCGCTTGGTGGCGCCATACCCCAACCCAGGCCAGCACCCGATTTCATCAAACTCTTCGTAACTTACGATGCATCGCAGCGCTGCGATGCGTCGTATCTCTACGATGCGTCGCAGCTGCGACGCGTCCTGCGATCCATTTCACTAAACACGTCGTAAGTGCGACGCGTCGTAGGTGTATTTATAGCACATCTCGATGACTGTTTTATGTATTTAGTCAGCGTACCGTAAATAGTCGTCTGATATTCAGCAAACAGTCGTCGGATCTCAGCTCGAAATTTGTTAAAACGTAAAACAAAATGGCGGCCGTGCGATGCAATTTAAAGGAAAACAAGCTGTCATTGGACTGTATAGCTACTTTGAAATTTCAACTCTAATATTCCGGTCTAATTCATAATTATTCATTGAGTTTTCTATTGACAACTTTACACACATTGCCTCGGTATTATAATCTCGTTAATGTAATGTTTATGGCATAAAACTGGCTTAGAAATGACTCTTCTTATTTTGCGACGACCACAAGACACGTCTTAACTTGCGTCGTGTTTAAAGCCGTTGTCAAGGAACTTACGACGCGTTCAACACATCGCAACTTTCGTGAAATGGAAGATACGACGCGTCGCGAGTTGCGACGTGTTACACGTCGTAACTCGAGTTGCGACGCGTCGCAGCGCTTCGTGAAATCGGGTGCTGAGCCTTGATCCCGACTCAGTATGCGACGTATAACATTGGATAATGCTTTGTTGGTTTGTTGAAGGACCGGGAAAGGGTATTCTGCCACATAACTTGATTAAAAGAAGGTCGTTTTGAATTTTTGTACATGGTTGATTTTTAAAAAGGGGTACATGCCCTTTCCCCTCCCGAAAACAAACGTCATGCAGTTTACAATATTTTCACACTCAATTATATTTAAGGTGAGGGGACATTATTTTTGTGGGTCATTTATAAGTTGGCCCGACAAATGTTTTGAGTAAAATTGGTGATGGTTTCAAATTTGTTTGAAAGGGTGAAGGGTTGAAACAGTTGTATTGAAAACATTCTTAAAAATTTATGGGATTAAAAGCAAAACAAAGAAAAAGTCGTTTCTTGTTTCTGTGGGAGGGAACTTGAAAATGTGTAATTTTTCATGATGTTGTTTTCTATATTTTTGTCGATCCTGCCAACTTCTTCAGAATGGACCATTGTCATGTTGCGGCCATCTTGATTTTTCCCCATTCAAACCATCGTTCCAAAGCAAGGCTGGAAGGAAAGAATAGTTTGGTTCCTTTTTATCATGCTGCCACCATTACTGTCATGTTCCCTGTATCCAATAACAGTACTGAATTGGTTTTTTGGTGCAATAAGGAACCAGACTATTTTTCCTTCAAGCCTCGCTTTGGTTACGTTGAATTGAATGAGAAACAATCAAGATGACCACAAGAAGATAATGGTATATTGCAATGTCACTTTCAACTATGTCAGTAACTTCAAAGACACCGATAAACATTCAAATGCCACGTGTTTTCTTCGAACCAAAATCAAAAGCACCGCTGAAAATTGAAGTCATATCCTGATTGTAAATATGCGGTGTAACAGCCCTTGACGAGTCAAAATGAAGATGTACGGCACGGTACATATGGACCTATATTTGGCTCTCAAGCACGTTTTACCTGATGTATTTTGAAATAAATCGCTGAAATTGATACCTGCAAAAAATTAAGAGAGACCGACACTTAACATGTACGGATGCATGCTACGTTCATTCCATGACAACGAGAGTAGTTCGCGTACCTCGTTGAACTTTGAAACTTTGTAAAAAAAAAAACCGGGGGGGGGGACGCATACGTTTTCATATTTCCCCGCGATTGGGAAACATGTTTTTCTTCTGCCGGCAGGTATAGTCAAAAACAAATAAAAAACTATGGGTACGTACGAGTAAGTGAAACTTACTCGAGAGCGTTCGATTTATAGCCATCACGTGATTCTCTTGTCTGCCCCGGTGCCAACCAGCACTGCCCCAGCTTGCGAGCGGGTGGCTGCCCGAGTGTGTGACGTAAGCGGACCGTTTCGTTGATAAGATTAAAGATGACGGGAACTTGAATACGAAGTTAATACAGTGGAAAGATTTATGACACAAATATGAGCAATTTATTATTAACGGCGTTCAAATGAATGGAAATTTTTGATAATTCAGAGCATATCCTCCGACTTCAGCAATTCTTAATCCGGTTGCAGTGATAAAACTAACTTGACAAGTCAAGCAGAGGACAGCAGGCTATGCCTGGTGAGTTAGCAGTTAAAAGTCCAGCCCCAAAATAACCTTTGACCTTAATTTTCAAGAATGCCTAGGCAAATACAACGCCTCATTTTGTGGCTTCCCCGCGTGTAACCCATGTATACACGGGGAAGCTAATCGAACGCACCCTATACTACACATGCGTTAAACATACCAGGTGATTGAAACTTGTAGATCACGTGATTTGAAATGACTTTAAGGTTTAAGCCAAGACACCATCGCCTTGTGGTAACTGCAAGCTTCTTTTTTTAATACACCCTACTGGACGCCGTAGCGCCAAATCCCGGCGGCTTCGTTTTCCCCTAAATGTGTAGTTTCTTTCTTTAATCGTGACTTGCACCAAGTACCCTTTTCCCGTTTCATGGCTCTGGAAGATTTTTACCGCAATAAAGCCCGAGAATTAAGCAACTGACGCATGCGCAGTATGTTCAGTGACAATACTTGGTTGTAGGAAAAAAGTAGTTGAGGTGGGGAAGTCGGTGCGCCGTTAATTGAGCTTGCTGTACGGCGCGAGTGTCAGTAAGACTTGCGTGCATGCAAGTCAAGTTGTACTTTAACCGAAGGTGTATTTGCGCAACAAATGAACATGGCACACACACGACATACAAGTCTTTCGAGACCATGATCCAAACTCTCGTATCGGTTGACAGTACTGCATACGTGCTACGCGTTAACTGTGGATATTGGAGGTTTACTCCCGATCGCTGTGAAGTGAAATACGGAAGGCCATCTGCATGAGTAAGTTTTTTTTTTATTGGCCAGGACTCGCGACAGAAATGCTGAAAGTTGAGCTTTTTCGACAGTAGAAATTCAACTAAGGAACGCCTGTTAAAGACGCGTCTGCCGCAGGGCCGGCTCAACAGCAAATGGAAAAAAACCTAGCTCGGTTTTGTTTGTTGTTTTTTCACAAAGTACCAACCCGGTCACTGTTTCTGAAATTATAGGATCTTCCTGAAATCCATGGTGAGGACTTCATCGCTGTTGCAGTACTAAGAAAAAAAGCAGAACCAAAAACTTCGAAATGTATTCCTTGCCACTTGTGTAAAGATTGCGCTTGATCAAAGAGACGTTTTACTGCGGCGTACGCGCAAAGCCCTAAGTTGAATGGTTTAAAAAAAAAAACTTAAGTGAAGTTTCAAATTTCCAGAATCTTCCGTTAATTTAGATAGGATTTGTTTATGAGACATACTATCTGAATAACTGAGCTGGATTTAGATAATACGATCTAACTTTGGAGTCATGAATGAAACACCAAACGAAACCACTACGTGGAGTACGCCTACGGACCACGTCGCGGTGACCAGGACCAACGAGACATGGGCCAGCGAGGTTCCGGTGCTATGGGCCGTGCCTCCCGGGGAGGTTGCCCTCCGCGTCACGCTGCTGCTGGCGATATGCGGAGTCGGGGTGACTTTCAACGTGCTGAATGGGCTGATGCTACTCAAATCGAAGCGACCCACAACCACCATGCACCTGCTCATGTTCAACCTGGTGGTGGTGGACCTGACTATGTCGCTCACCTGCATCCCGCTGTCTGTTTTCTTCTCGGCCAGCAACGGGGCAGTCCAGGTGCCCGACGAGCTTTGCAAAGCTTCTGGTAAGTAGGCCTACTTGAGCAAATACATCACAGTAGTAGTTTTTGTCTACCAGTGGGCAACCGTAAAGGCAAAGCTAAAAAAACAAACTAACTCTCTGTTTTTCATACACTATTACAACCAAAGGACACCGCTGGAAACCAAATGAAGATTCAAATATCTTAATAGTGATGCATGTAAAAGTGTGACATTTTTTGGCAACATCTGTTGCCAACCATGGTTTAAATTTATGCCATTGATTGCCACCAACACAAAATGGCGCTCTATGCTTAGAGACATATGACAGTACCTCCATTTCAGAGTAAAATATTGGTAGTTTATGGAACTGCAGATATTTGAACAAGCTTTTGTCAGTCAACCGAACATTTTCTCAAAAACGAGAAAAATCTAAAAAGTCGCAATATTTTGTAAGTGAAATAAATTACAATAAACAACCGTTTTTTATTCAACAAGATGTTGCAAAATTTTAACGATATTTTATTAAACTGACTGGATTCGCTGTTTTCAAGCTCTGGCTGGAGATGTTACATGTCACTTCGTGGTTGGTCGGTCGGTCGGCCCGTCGGTCTGTCCCCAGAAAGTTGACCAAACACGAGTCCCCTATAGTTTCCCATAAAATACAAAATTTTAATTTAAAAAAAAATAAGAAAACAAAGTAAATGACATACTTCTCAAAATTGTTTGTAACAATTCGTGAAGTTGTTTATGAAAATGTTGTAAGTGGAGAAAAACTGAGGGCGCGTGGGACGGCGCGTGGGATGCCGCGGCCCGGGCTCGTATGTATACGCACAATCTCCGGTCAACGTTATAGACTTTCATGCAAGACGGTCATGGCTTATTGTGCAATCGCACTTGTTTATTCTCGTTGTACTTGAATGCAACCGGTAGTAAAGTACACTTATTTTGGATGTTGACATAATTTCAATACGCATTGTACATCATTTTCAAACTTTTAGACAATTTAAAAGTTTTGGAAGGAAACTTTAACAAATTATTTAACAAGACTAGGCTGATGCCTTAACCTTTTCAAAAAAATTTCTCCGACACAAGCCTTCCTGAATTTTTAGCCTCGAGTCTTGCGCATCGTTTTATACCATAAACATAGAAATGTTTCGGCGCTTCGCGCCGTGAAAACTGAATTCCCCACATAATGTAGTGTACACAAAGCAGCTTACAATTATTGGTGCATATGAATAATTAATGGACCATAATTCCTAAACCCTTTAACCTATAGTCATGAAATTTCTTGGGTATGTTCATATTCAATAGTTCTATGCATATACAGAGTTTCAAAAAAAATTGTCACTCGATGGCTGAGATCTGAGGCCCCTCCCCCGGCTCTGAGATGGTCAAAATAATCTGGCCCCTTTAGGGTTAAGTCTCAGCTATAGGCATTTTTTTTTGTAGTCAGCAACTCAGTCAATCTGTCAGACAGAAAGTCTGTGACTCAGACAGCAAAAACAACCCAACAATTGTAATTTGCTGTTTGTACTTTATGTAAATTCTTAATGATCGACGGTGGCATTCCATATGCTGAAGGGAGTGGGACCCACATGAGTATGGTCAAGCACGCGTAAGCCTGTACTTGACCTCAAAACCAAACCATCATCAACCAACCCACATATCCGACTATGACTTCCGTGCACAGAAGCAATAAAATTGTCTTTAACTGACTCGGTTGCTGCACAACAGCAGAATGTAATTAAAAATCAACGCTATAGAGATACCGTTTGGATTTTAATTATTGAGAAGCTTCCTGGCTGCAGATGTCGCTTTGCAGTCCTTTTCTGAAATTATGGCTTTTGCTTTTGGCTCCATTAGGTGCTTCAAATAAAAGGTTTGAATAGAGCCTGTGACTTCAAACACCGAAGCCGTTTTAAATCGTGTATTACCCGAACGAAGCCATGCTTTGAAAAATGTCCTGGTCAACTGACCAAGAAGAAAGGGGTGTGCCTTAAAGATGATGCACATTCATCCCGAGTTTGCCAAAATTTAGTGTTTTCCCACGCGAAAATCACGCTGCGCTATCGCGCTAACGTATCCCCGAAAATTGACCAAAATAAGCCCCCAAGTTGCCCATGAAATATTATACAAATAATGAATGTTTGCGAGTGCAATGGCAAGAATAATTTCATGAGGTGACAGATGAAATGTTCCATTCCAATCGGCTTCGCCTCGTGGAATGGAACATTTCATCTGTCACCGAATGCAATTATTCTTTCCATTGCACGAACGTGAAACATTCATTATTTGTTTTATATAACACCTGTATAAATCCTTGTCATCTGATTGGTTGACTTTTAATAGCCGATTTATTGCGGTTGAAAACTGTTTAAAAGTTCGACAAGTTCATCATATTTATATTAATGCAAACTATTCGACAGGTTGAGAACAATCATATTCAATTTATCAATTTATCTCGATTTAAAACAGCGCCACCACCAGCAGCAATGACAGCGTGCAATGGAAGTTCTATTCACCGTGCAATATAACTTCCATTGCACTGTGCGCTGCGCGCCACGCGCGCGCCGTGCGTTGGCACGAATAATTCAGTGACATGTGATCAACGATCCTCCAATCAGATGACGGGTATTTATTCAGGTGTTGTATAAAGCGTACTATATAGCGCGGTATATAGAGCGGTATATATCACGTGACTATAACAAAACTGCACATATTTTCCCTCCATTTACAAAATTTTCACAAACCGACCGACCGGCCACCAAGTGACATGTAGCAGCTCCTGCCAGAGCTTAAACAACAAACGGTGCGTTTACATCACGGCAACCATTTTCTAAAAGTTAATATAAAACACCAAAAGATGAGCCAAAGGTGTCAACACAACTGTACCTTAAAATTATGTGCTTTTTATGCAAATATCACGCGATGGATTTTCGGGTACAGAGTTTTGGTCCTCATAAATCGAGCCGTTTTTCTTTCAGTTTAATACACAAGTCTCTTCTCGAAAACGTTGTTTTAAACACAGGAGCTATCACTGTTTTCCCCACTGTTTTTACAGTGAGATGGCACGTACTTCGTGTGAATCATAAGGTTGTGGGTGAACTTAACAGTTTACAGACCGAGGGCCAGGGTGAGCTCATCACGCGTATGCTCTTTCATAAATACATATCAACTAATGTGTGTAACATTCTTCTCCTTTTTTTCAAAATTGGAGACTCTTCCATTATTTCACGAAGGCCTACGGTAAATCAGAAAAGGCACAGGGTTAATACATCATCTCTACAAATCAGATTAAACCAGCATGGAAAAGTACACTCAGGGCACACGGGAAACAAAAATCCGGACCAAACGTTGGTTACTGCACGACTTCTGTTCACGGAATCAATCATACGCATATCAATCTATGTAATGAATCAGTGTAATAAATCAGCTTATCTGCCCAACACTGCCGCCATAAGACCGAATCAGAAGGAAAATGGCAATGCACGGCAGGATTCGAAATCAGTTCATGTACATAACTACCGAAGTATTCTCTTTCGTTTCTGTTTTAAATTTTTTTCCCTCTCAGGTACAGTTAGTTAGTAGATATGACTCTTCGTTAAGCCATGGGATATGTCAATATTAACTCAATGAGTAGGCCCCGAGAATTCTCCGAAGTAACTGATATTTCAAAAATAACGAACGGCTTGGTCACGTACGCTAGGGTGGAGCCGCGTAAAGCGTCGAAAAGGATACAATGATATTGAGAGGCGGACGCGGGTCTCAACTTTTATGGCCAGCAATTCTCCAGAATCAGATATTTGGAAGATTAAAACAGATTATTTTTGGTAAGGTGAATAAACTGAAGTGCGAAAGTGAGGTGCTTTATAAATTCACAACCTGTGAGTGTAGTTCCACATGATATTAATTTTCTACATGCTTTAACTGTTGAGAAAATGTTTCAACAAATCAGTTCGATTCTGGAGTCGAGAGGACCTCACACAATAGTCCGGTACATCGCCCGCACCCATCAACCGTAAAAGAAGTTAAGGCAGTCAACAGTTAAACCACAATTGAACGATTGTGTGACTACATCGACCGTGCAAATGAATTCATAACTTTGTCGTGAACATAAAAATGATACTAAGAAATATGTTTTGCTCATTTGCTTTTTACAGCTAGACATAAACCGTTTTGAAGCCTTTATACATGGCGACATATTTTGCTCATTTCATAAGCACTTTTAGTGTATCTCATGTTTCCCGATGCGATGCCCCGTGAGATGCAATTTATGTTGTGTGATAAATGGGTAGTTTCCCTATGAAGAATCCACGAGGCCACTGTCTTATTAACTCCATAAATATACTGCCCTATTTTTGATAGGCACTTTGTTTGCCCCATTCATCATATTATATATACGACTCGACCAAAACCAGGCTGGATATAAAAGAGCTCACACCGACAAGACCGAGAATATTAGTAAGACATTAACTTTCATGTCATGCATGTTTGATTCATCAGTCTTTACGTCAACACACGTCTTACGATTGATCATTTTGATCAATTGGAGGAGTTAAAAGATACAATATTCGAGGCGTCATTCCATCTTACAGCTAACCACGTGAAGAATTGTGGAACAAATTGCAATAAAAAAGACTGTGCAAGTGGAGCAGTAAATTGGCCCCCTTTGCAAAAAGATGCGCAGAGAGTGAAAGTACATTTTCACGACGTGTAGTGTTAGGAGAAGGGTTCATTTTACTTAAAAGGGGAGAATTTGTTAACGACTTATTACTCTTCGTGACTGATACAAAGGGGCTTTTATTCTTTACAACGCTTTAAGTCCTTTGTTGAACCTGTAGGACCAGCCTATTGACCTCCTTTTGACTGACCGACTTATTGACTGACTCCCCGACTGACCGACTACCCGACTGACTGACTGACGAAGTCATAAATGTTCTAGGCTTCGGGGTCCAGCCTAGTCTCCTTTTCAACTTTCATTTACTTTCATTACTTGTTCCGGGGAAAAATGGAATCGTTATAATCGGTCATGGCAATGTAGCTCACAAAGCCTTAATGAACCTAAATTTGGAGGGAAGACAATGAAACTGTTCAGTTTTAGAAATGAGAAGAACACCCAGGAGGTATGCTCCGTGGATGGAAAGCCCAGCAAGTCTGGTAGGCACTGAAAATCCAATCCAGATATGGACCTGGGCGGGAATATTCGAATCGAACCCGGGTCATAGAGGTGGAAGGTCGAGGATTATGATCACGGCGACAAATTTTACGTAAGACACCAGCACCAAGATTTGGATTTTGTTTAATTTGTCTTGTTCTTTTCACTCCCTTTGTTGCTTGGACATACCAGCCTACCTGTTGCAGACACTGATCATAGCCTCCCTGCTGACCCAGTCTGCCATCAGCGTCATCCGTACGGTAGCCATCACCCTACCAGAGACTCTCCAGAGGCGAATACCGCCGGCCACCACCTGCAAGATCATCGCGTTCGTCTGGATTCAGGCGTCGCTGACACCAATGCTGCCCTTCCTCAGTCACGGTGAGTTTCGCGGAATCAAACATTAGCTTTCTACCAAATTCCAAAGGCGCTTTAGAATTATTTCACCTGTTCATCAACCCATTAGACTGGTTTTCTGCAGCAGCTGGAGTTGGTCCACGGCGCATGGGTGGAGAAAGGCAATTTTTATACCCAAGAATACAAGCTGCATGAACCCTGCTGGGTTTGAAACCACACCATCGTACATCGCTAGCTCCATCTCAAGAAAGAACATTAATGACCCATATTAGTATGTTGGATAAGAATAGCACTGGACCATCTTGACATAAAGGAATTGTAAAAACAAGGAGATAGTGTAAAGCAAGGTATGCTTATTTCTTTATTTATTATGTTCACGGAACACAACCATGTAGAATATGGATCATGGCGAGTGCTGTTGAAATGAAAACGTTTTTATTTTTGCATTTTCATTCACTAGATTATGCTCTGAATGATCTCTTCACCTACCAACCACGCTTCATAGCCTATGCGATATCCGACGGCCACACCAAAACACCACAGGCACTCTTGTTTTCCGTGATGGGATACCTGCTACCCCTGACCATCATCTGCATCAGCTACGTCACCCTGTACGTCTCGCTCCGGCGTCACCTCAAGAAGAACTTCCTTGTCCAGGACAGAGGCAGCCGCCACATGTACACGGTCCAGATGAGGGTGCAGGTCAAAGTGGGTTGCCTTGTTATCTTTGTGGTTTCTAGTACTATTCTCATCTGGATTCCATTTTACATCATGTCGTCTCTCTCCCTCTTCGAAGAGGCCCAGTTCGAGTCGCTGAGCCGAAACGCCTCGGCTGTGTTGATATTCGGTGCTTCATCCGTCAACCCAGTTATGTACGGGTTCATGAACACCTCTCTCCGGCAGGAGTTTAAAGCGTACTTGTCGGCAAAACATCCAAAGATACTCAAGCTGCTTGGTAGAATGAAGTGCTGCCGGTGCTGCTGCAAGAAGAAGGCCAAAGTGGACGCAGTTATCGTCATCCCGAGGGAACAGATCCAGAGGTCTATAGGTAACAAGGACTGCGAGCCGGGCAGTATTTCCGGCCAGTTGGTACTGCAGATCAACCACGAGATTAGCTTGAAACAACAGTCCGTATTTTCTATCAAACATCCGCTTGACCTCCCGGAGACCAACGATGCGCAGCATCAACACACAGACGCACCGACGGGAGGCAGAGGCGCGGTACCGCCGTTGCTCAAGAGATGCTCCTGGTCGCAATCACTGGCTCACAATGCACGCCGGTTCAGCGATAAAGTATCGAGGCGCCGTAGCGGATCAGATAGCACCACCGACGGTCGGAGGCAGCTGCCCCTGCTGGATCTCAACGCAGTCTCGCAACTCCGGGAAGAGAGTCAGGGGCTAGGCACCAACGACTCTTGGCATCTTCCAAGAACACACAGACAATCCAATCCTGAGAGCGTTTTCCAACAGCCGACCGATGACACTAAAACCAAGTACAACAAAACCAGGAATCCATTAACCCCAAACGCAAAAGATCCTTCATCTGGCTGCAAAGACGGGTCGGTGGTTGCTGTGTCTCGGTGCTTCAAGAAGCAGCCCGTGTTTGGTGACATCGTGAAGGTCCGGCGGGTCTTCATCGAGGAAGTCACGCTTGTCTCCGGTAACTATGCTGGCTCTGCGGTCGGGGAAACAGACCAAGGAGCTGCTCATCCGCGGACTTCTCTCTCGTGTCACCGCGAATCGGTGTCTTCCGCAGACTCCCAGCTCGTCACCACTACGACCCTGAAGGCCAGTGAGGATGTCTACGCCACGATGACGGTACAGCTACCTGGATGCATCCAGGCAATACACGAGAAATGACCGGATGCATCCAGGCAATTCACAAGAAATGAACCTTTGCACAATAGTGTGCTTCTTACGGTTAGGTAACATAGAAAGCGCCGACCAAAACTTTGTATAAGGGGACAACATTCCAAGCATTTAAATAAAAAACAAAACAATAATAAAACAGACAAAGATAACACATTATATGCACCGGCCCATTCTCGGAAACAGTTCCTCCAACAAGCTGGATTATTGAATTCAGATCGTAACTTTTAATTTGGATCACAGAGTTATTTCCTTTTTGAAAGAAAACCCCAAAGTTATCAGTTATTAAATGTAATCAGCTTACGTGGAAAAAGTGCAATCTGGCACTAGAATATTAAAAAAAAAACCTCAAAATATGATGATCTCAGTGTTCTCACGAATTATTCCTTACTGCACTCCCACAAGCTTTACCAATTATTTTCTACTTTGTCACGGCCCTCCTGAAAAATAATCTTTCCCGCGAGATCTAAACATCTCTGGCAGAAACTTAATGAAACAGACAGAAAGAGGGACAGGGAGCGAACCAATATCAGACGTGTTCGAGCATAACGCGACTGAGTTTTACCGCGACTGAGGTTTTTAACTGTCAAGAAATGGATGTTAATGGCGCTCCTAAGGCAATCAATGTAAAGTGCGACCGCGGCTTTGTTTGGACTTCGATGCGTAATCGTCGCGAGGAAAGCAACCCCCAGACGTGACTGTTACATGACTACGAACCAGCTCTGAATACAGATGTACATGAATTTGTCGGGGAAAAACGAGTTGATTAAAACCAGGCCTAAAGTCCATCCGACGATTTTTATCTGAAACCAAAGTATTTTGAAAACAGAAATATAGCACGGACTTTGTGTAGGAAGGGGTTATGCAAGCCCCAGTTTAAACTGGCATTCCGTAGTCGCACAGAAACAAAAAAGTTTTGTAGACACGACTTTAGTCAACAAGTTTGATGCAAAGTTTAATGTCTTGTTTTGTCTTGTTTTGTATCTGAAACCAAAGTATTTTGAAAACAGGAATATAGTATGGACTTTGTGTAGGAAGGGGCTATGCGAGCCCCAGTTTAAACTGGCATTCCGTAGTCGCACAGAAACAAAAAAGTTTTGTAGACACGACTTTAGTCAACAAGTTTGATGCAAAGTTTAATGTCTTGTTTTGTCCATCAACAATTATAGAGTTGTGCTTACAATCATGAACGGGTGAAGTGTGTGATGTTGAGACGACTTTTTTAACGCAATGCATGTACAATCCTTTTTATAGACGATGCAGAGTCGTTTCTAACGACTACAACAGTTGATCTGTTGACGTGTTTTGCCAGTGGTCACTCGAAACTGTTTCGCACGTCGAACTTACCAATCTTTAGTTCAGTGCGACTCTTGAACGCCAGTCACAACCAGTTGGGGGAACCTACCCGAACTAGGACCGTTGATCGTCACGCGGAGATCAGTGAGTAGGCCTACATAACGACCCAGTATCCCTCAAAAGCAGTGGGGGTATGCATTTTTCCATCCGATATTTATAGACACACAAACACACATCAAATGATTCTTTGGCCTTCAAAAGTATGTGCCTCCGGTATGGGCATTAAACATGGTTTTGTTTTCCCATTGACAGCTTCCTTCTGAAAGTCTCTATTAAAAGAAAGCGTGACACAGAATAGGGGTTTTAGTGTGATAACGCAGAGATTTTGTCAAATTAAGGTTGGCCAACAGCCACCGATGCAAAGTTTAGTGGCGTGGGTGGGTGTCTCCTAAATATAAACGCTCGTTATACATGCATAATGAAAGCGTTAGGAACAGCCGTTTACACATGTTTTTTTTTCTCAATTCGTTAACACAATGCATTTTCAACACTTTTTATTTGCCGCTATATACAGGTATACTTTTCAATGCCATGGCGACGACGGTGGGTATATCTCTATCACAAGCAAACGCCTCGTGTTTAAAGGTGTTCTATTTCATTGAGAGGTGAAATAAAGTTCAACACTTCAAAATGGGGAAGAAATCACAAAGACGACAGCCAAATTGACAAGGAATCGATCTTTCAACCTCTTATAGGGGCAAACTGGCGTTCCAATTTAATGCAACCGTGACCGAGGCCAAGACTAAATCCTTGATTGCTGATTACGTCCACGGCTATTGATGCTTCCTCCTGGATCGCATGAACCAAAGAAAAAGAAAGAACCCCAAACAGATGTAAAGTTAATCATTTGACAGTGTACGTGAGCGCCAATGTTGGCGATGTCAAGTTAATGGGGTTGGCCGCATGTACAGGCCGTCGGGGTGCTATCTGCAGGCTGGGATCTCCAGGCAGTGATGACGGCGGAGTCTCGTTTGGAGTGGAACACGTGTTGGCTCTTCGGAACACCGGATGCTCTTGTCGCTTTTACTCTCCAGTCAGATTTAAACTGATGGTATCGCACACGGCTAATAAATTGCTCTTTTGGTTGACTTGTTTATTTTATCAGGGAAGCGTTAAGTAAACGCGTCTAGCTTTCAGCAATGTTTTTAAGACAGCCTAGGGCCGTGTCCGAAACTTCCAGAGCTACGGCATTGACTGTGATCTTTTTTCCACTAAACGCACTTAATTTTTGAAGACCCAAGCCATTCGATGAAGAAAGAGAAAGAACGGCACTACATGACCCGCATAATATTTATATATACAAACAAAATAAATACCAAGGTTCAAAACGTTTTCATACAGCCATCCAATCACAGACCATCTTATACTAAAATGCCTTTCAACAATTAGGCTGGGCTTGCCAAGTCGAGATAGAGCGAGAGTCTCAGTTAAAGACATTGTTTACATACACTCGCGTTCAGTCACTCTAATCAGAGGACAACAGACTTGACTAGCTAGCCCTTACGGTGCAGACCAGTAAATACATGTCCATACACAAAAGACAAATCGGGGTAAAAAATCGGGGAAATACTCCACTGCCCAAGGTTTTCAAGACGTACATCAAATTAAAGCTCGATAACTGTTCAATTTTTGTGGGGTTGATCGATGACTTTGGGGTGATTTTTCCCTCCAAATAATTATGATAATAATAATAATTATGACCACACCTAAAAGTACATCGCCATTTATAAAATGATCCATCTACTCCAATGCAAAATAGAATAACTTCTTTGGTCCAATGTGATCCTCGTTTTCTATGAAATTTGAAAACAAGTCTTGATTATACATTGGACCCTAACTTGCTACACACCTTCAGGTAGCAGACCAGTAAATAAACTTCCATAGACCCCAATGGTAAATGCTCCCACTTCAAAAAATCGGGAAAAATACTCACAACTCTCCAAGGTGTTCGAGACACACATCAAATTAAAGCTTATATCATCATCTTTCATTTTCTTTTTTTTTTTTTCAAATAACTGATGACTTTTAGGAGAAATTTCCATCTGAAGATGATCACCCCTGAAAATAGTCCTGAAGCCCATCGCCATTTTGAAAAACGATGCCTACACTCCATTGCAAAATAGAGCGCTTTTAGGGTCCAAATTACATCAAAATTACACAGAACTGCAAGCTCCCAGTCCTATGCACGGCTTCCACACATATTTTTTACAAACCCTCAAGTTCATGGCCCACAGCATGCTCAAATACCGAAGATTTTGAGGGCATGCAAATCGTGATTTGGCCGGCGCAGGCAATTTCGGACCGATTTACTGGTCTGCACCCTATAAGTGCAAGCCAGGGGCCACAAAACTCTCTATTAATAAAGAAAGAAAATTAGGGCATACCAAAGGACAATATGTTTATACTAAGGCAATTTCGGACCTATTTGAAATCCGCAGTGGCTGTTTAAAGCAACCCATACGGCTATGGGGAGGAAATTTGTGATACAAAGATCAGTCCAACACGAGAACACACACCGAAGTGAAAATGCAACTGTGACGTAAAGAAAGCAAGACTATCAACTGGAATCATGGCGGACATAGCAACCGATTGAATAGCAAACACGTCTACTTCATGTTGGCAAATATAGCGACAGCGACGTACATGTACAGCGACGTATCGTGCAGAAGTAGTGGGATAATTAATAGCGTGATAATGGACCATTACGCGCGAATGCGTTTGAGGGATCGAAACGAGTCAACTTTAATATATAATTCATTAATTCAAAGTCGGTCTATATTGGACAGGTTTTGTACTTCCTGATCGATTTTTTGAGGTTTTTTATTATTAATTACGGGAAGCGCGGGAATTCAGAAGTCACTGAATTCTGACAAGTAACTTCAGAAGAAAAATGAGCAAAAAAATAACATTTCAGAAGTTGTTATGGTGTTATTAGTAACACAGTTGATGATATGGTTTCATTTCATTTCATTCACACAAAAACTGTACAATTTCATACAGGCACTGCAATATCAAAGGCCAGATGGCCATTATAAATATATACATGTATTCACAAAAGGTAGTGTGAAAATTCGTAATAAATATTGCTACAAAATACAAAACAGGTGTGAAGAAAAAAAGTACAATCAGGGTTGCTTCATATAGTATACGTTCTGTCCATGCTTGCATAGATAGGCTGAGACAAGCAACTGTTGTCCGGAATTGTGTTTCTACACAATTGACAACTCAAGTGTTTTTTGGGGACAGGTGATGTTCATTTTTGAACAGGTAGTTTTTCCTTTGGAACAAGCAGTGTTTCCCCATGGACAGGGGCATAAATCCGGTGGGGGAGATGGGGTATATATCGCCCCCATTTCTTTGTGACCAGGGGGGATGGGCTATTGAATCATCCCCCCACTTGATGTGATGAGGATTTTGAGGTATTTTCTGAACGTCCCAACAACTCAAATGTATTTAATTGCACTGAAAAGTGGAGAAACAAAGTACAAAAGCTTTAAAAAGGTAAGGGCGAGTATACATCTTGATATACATCTTTATCCTGCAGAGCGCCCTTAGTGTCATATGGTGTCCAGCCCCTCCCCCTCCCCCTTTTCGAATTTACACGGCCGGGCAATTTTAGGGTTTTGGTTATCTTCCATCCCCCCCACTCGCCAGCACAGATTTGCGCCACTGCCCATGGAACATGCTATATGTTCTGTTTGGAATAGAGAGCGTTTTCTTTGGACGAGGCTGTACTGTGTTCCATTCAGAACAGGTGGTAGTGTACGTGAACTATATACACCCCGAGGACAGACAGACAAAGGGAGAACAACAGATTCTTTGTTGTCCTCGAGAGTTCATCTTTTATTAAAAACAGTCCTCGGTCGTGCGTTTGTGCGCTTAGTCTATGGGAGAGTGTTATATTACAGGGACAAAGGAAAAGACAATGCCTTGTCCTCGAGAGTACAGTAAAACACGACTTGTGTGTTCCATCTGGAATAGGCAGTGTTACCCATGGAACTGGCAGTGCTCCGTTTGGAACTGGCAGTGTTCCATTTGGAACAAGCAGTGTTTCCTTGGAACAGGCAATGTACCCAATGTAAACAGGCTCAGATTCTTTAGGAACAGTGTGTTACTTGAGTAGCAGGTTGTGCTTTCATTTGAACAGCCTAGCTTTCCCATGAAAAAGGCGGTGCTCATAACGGTACAGACTGTGGTACATGATCAGTGTCATGTACTGCCACATCTGCACCTCGCATCTGTTCTGGAATGAGACCTCAGTTTTCAAGCAGCCCAAGTGAAGCTGGACTTAGTGTTCAGTCCATATCTTAAAAGCCCTGCATCTTTTAAGTCTGCTCCATAAAACCCTGCTTTCGAATGGACAACCGATCAACTTCCCCACACGATGTCTCTCCCCTTGGTCATTTCTTGTCTAAGATGACCCTCCCTTCCATGTCTTTGACCCTTATCCTCCCTGTGGAATACCTTGTCTCCTGTCGACCATCTGGAAACACTGTCTTCACTGTCCCATCGGGGTACTCTCTCCTCTAAACAAATTAAAGGGAAAATCAATAAAAAACAACCCTCAATACACACAATGAACGTTTTTTTTTTATTCAAAGAGACATATTTACACAAGCGTCTCACAGTCTTCACAGCAGCACCGGGGACGTATCATAAGTCCTACGTCTCTCATAGGTCCGACGCCTCATAAGTCCAAAATTTAGGACTTAGGAGGCGTCGGACTTATGAGGCATAAATTCCGCCTCGTAGGTCCAACGCCTCATAAGTACAATGCCTCATAAGTCCGACAATGGACAAACGCTGATTTGGACTTCTGAGGCATCGGACTTATGAGGTGTCGGGACTTATGAGGCATCGGAGCTATGAGACGTCGGACTTATAAGCGGACCCTGCAGCACCAAGCTGGCCAAGTGAGGGCCAAAGAAATAATTTGGGGGTTGGGGCAAACATACATATAGAAAAATCACGTAGAAAACTTAAAAACGAAAAATTGATATGGGGGCAGAGAGCTGGAAACAGTTGACGCTAAATCATTCATATACCTATTTATGTACATAAAGTCATGTTTCAGGGCCATTTTCGAGGGTTTCCAGTCTAACATATTAATTCAATGTGCAGTAAAATGTAGACTGCAAGTCTCTTCTTTTCCTTCATCTTTTTTTTTCTCTTTTGTTTGAGTTTCTTGGGGTGGGGAACAGGGGACAAGGACGATACTTGGAGGGGGCCAGGGGGGAGCCTTCTTGTACCTTAATTTTTTTTCCCTTTTACTCACCTTGTTTGTTTGTTTGTTTGTTTTTTGGGGGTTTTTTTTGGGGGGGGGGGGGAAACCGGGATACTCCTCTAAAAAGCAGGAAAACAAAGCAAAACTACACAAATACACATAAAGGAATTGTTACTCCCCGAGCCACTTGTACACAAGCATCTTTAAACCACAAGCGACATGTGGGGTAAAGTATTGAAATGTGACAGAAGAGCTTTCACAATGTTTAAGGGTTAATCCACATTCCTTTATTTTCAAGGTTTTTTTTTTTCTATTGCCGCCAAAGTTTGATACAGAATATGTACAGAGCTAAGGATGGAGAAATTACTTTTTGACACGTCGAGAATTTTCACAAAGTTCAAACCCATAATTTCTCTAACAGCTGGTAACGCTGTCCATTTTTGAATAATTTAGTATTTAATTAATCGGAACTTTGTTTCACCGAATATGCGATTATTTGAAACTCTCTGATCAAGTTTTCCACATGTAAGCGATCGATATTATGAACAGCTGGAGTGTTTTACAGGTATTTATTAAGGATGGGAACAACTAACCACTGTCAACCAAAAAGTGGTATTTGACAATAAAAACGCCGCAATTTATGGATTAAAATAACATCATGTCGTGTGCATATATTTTTTTTATTTTTTTCTTCGAATATTCAAACAAGCAAAAAGCTATTCGAATATCCAGTTGATGATCGAATATTTGAATATTCGGTATACTCGGGACAGCTAACAGCTGGTTTATTGGGTATGATCTCCAGACTCTGATAACAACTCAATCTATCAACACAAAGTGCGGCAGACTAAAAGCCCTTTAACGCATGGCTTTTAGGCAACGGCAATTTACTGAATCAATCACAGCGGGCCTGCGTTTTATCTTCAGATGAATCGTCTGGCGTGTCTGCAGATATGTAAAAGCTCAAAACACTTGAGATGTTTTGACAGGTCGTTATCAGTCTGCGGAAGTACGTATGACTGATGATAATTTTCCGAATAACATACTCATGCTGTGTACACATCCTTTTGTGATGATGATTGACAGTTGAGATTTCGAGTTCAGATAACCAGCCCCCCCCCCAACCCAAAAGTTGTGCTCTTTTATTGCTCATGTTGAATAAAATTATGATTTTTTTTATTAATCCGCCCCGCTGCACCAGGGGCGTAGCACGGACACTTTTTTTGGGGGGGGGGGTACAATGTTGTGGAAACGGCACTTGCACATCTGTTGTGAAATGTAGACAGGTTTTTTCTCCGGACACTTGGCCTCCGTAAAATAAAAAAGCGGGGAGGGGGGGTTACCATCTGTCGATGGTGGCGCTGTTCAAAACCGACAATTATGCACACAAAGGGCCATTATATGGTGCTTTTCAGGGCGATACATGTGCTAAATTCGGAAAAAGGCACCCAAAACGGAAGATGTAACAAAAAAGGGCACCACTTCTATTCAGATAAGGGCACTTGTTCAGAAAAATAAAGGGCACTTCGTAAAAAAAGGGCTCTCTTTACAAATTATTTGGGGCGTAAGCCCGTTAAAAAAAGGGCATTTGAATGGAAAAAGGCAGTCTTTACAAAAAGACTGGGCTGTAAATACATGCGTAATATTAACCCTTCTACTGTCTGAACAGTCAAAGACAATCAATCCTCTTCCCCTGCCATGCCTTTTACACAGGCTAGTCACCAACAGTAATATTTCACACAAGCACTGTGACAAGTCAAATTCAGTCAACAGTTAAAAGCAGGCAAGTGGTAGGCACAGCTGGCTTTATCAATCACCTAGAGTCAAAACACAGCTGTATCAAGTTACAGAAACAGTCACAGCCAGTCAATCCTGCTTTATGTAGGCTGGGAACTCTGAACTGTTAAAACACAGTCACTTGATTGCTTTTGACTGAAAGGACAACTTTGCATAGAATGTATGTTTGCATAGGAGGGTTTACATATTGCCTTTCAATATCACAATATTGCCCTGACCTTGTACTGGGTAGTATGGACCTCCCTCTGGCCATTAGGGAACTCCATGGTTCTGTTGCCGTTCTTCTCAGCTCGGAGCACCGTTCCATCAGGGAAGATACTTTCTTCGTTACCGTTGGGAAACAGGTATTTGATGGTCTGGTCAGGGAACGTGATCTCCTTGGTGCCGTTAGGATAGTGCTTCTCAGTTTGATTGCTAGACAGGATAACCAAAAAACCCACAAGGATATGTCACTATTCTAAAGCGATCCCATCAGGATTTACATTCAGGGAGGAATATTTAAACTGGTGGGTTAAGACACAGTTAAGGCCAGTGAAACTTTTCTATGAAGGTGGGTATGTTTAAATGGTTATTAGTTTAAATTGGGCTCATAGTTTTCAAAGCAATGCACCACTTTTACAGCATGACTATGAGGGAAATTCTCAATTTTCCAGTCCGTATTGGGGGCAGTGCAATAATGGGTATGTCTATATATAAAGTTTGAATCATGCCATGGTCAGGTCTACCAAGTATGCTGAAATATATGATGATATAGTAGAAATTTGCTGCAGAACTGGATGGTGTGGTTTGAGTACTTTAGGGTTTGAATTCGGGTTGTGCTCGATGAGTTGGACTAACATTTGGGTCATTCTACAAACTTGGGGTCCAATTTTAAGGGTGTCCCTGTTGCATCTGACATGAGATTTTGTAAATTCAGGACACATTCTTTAATGTCTTCTATCTCCAAGAGTGATTGTTTAATGCAAAGTACCTGCTGAACAAATACAAATAATTTGAAGTCAATTTCAATGATATTTTCATGTCAGATTACACAGGTCAGGTGTAACAGAGACACTAAAATGCCACACTTCTGGATCCCAATTGTAAAGAATGGCCCATTTGTTAGCATTTGCAAAAGGTCTCAGACAAGTTATCAATTTGAAAATCTCCACTATATGCTAAATGAATTAGACTCTTCAAAGTTTCTACGGACCGTATCCCATGTGACGCGATGCCTTTCAAAAACCTAAAGGCAAAACAGCTACCCAAGCATATTTAACATATTATCTTCCCATAATTAATGAGGTTAGCATCAAAACTTCACAGTTTGCTGAAAGTATGAGATGGCCTGTATGCTGCATATGCACATGCTGGGCAGTGTCTTGCGTTAACCCTTAAGGAGCCGTGGAGTGATGAAAAATTATGAAATTTGGCACAGACATAGATCAACTCAATATGAGTATACCCAAGTAATTGTATTACTGTATATGAAAGGGTTTTGGAATTATTGCCTAATTAGTTACATATACACCACATGCACCCATGATAATCCTGCTTTATGTGTAATACATATGGGGAAATTCTATTTTTGCCATGCGCAGCGTCACAAAAGGTTGCGCTGCGCGGTCACCCTGTGTTGGAATTTTATGAATTTAGTATCTTAAGATGCGCAAGACTTTAGGCTATAAAGTCATGACAGTTTGGGGCGTGAGTTTCTGCAAAAATAGGGTGAAGAAAAGTACAGGGGGCGGATTCTTGCCCCCCCCCTTTTTTGGTTAAGTCCCAGCACCATGGAATAGTGATGTGCGACAACATACTTGCTGAATTGTATGATTTCCAGACCATCAGGGTAGGTTGTGTGGGTCGTCTGGGTCTCTGCATAGTAGTACATCTAACAAGTAGAAAACCACAAAATATTGGTCACAGATGGATGCCACTAAAGCGACTGAATCAGCAAGTTTTAAAAAAAAAGTAGAATAGTTCACGATCATTGATTGATGCAAGTTTTTTTTTTTACATTGATCTCGGCAAGGCAGTGTATTAAAAATAATCAATCACAATTAATTGCATCTGGATGACTCAATAGAATGGAGCCGGTCATTGAAAGGTATACAAATGAATCTTCTAAAGATGTGATTGAAGGTAATATTCAACATTTGCAAAAATCAAAAAACAAAAATACCAAATTATGAAATACCTTACTTGATGGAAAGTGAATAATAGTCTCAAACATCCTGTGAAATCATGGCACCTGCTTTTTTCTCTCAAATACTGCCCCCAATTTACCAAATTGAGTTAGCTCACATTTGTTTGCAATTGGGTACAACTCCATGAATGGATACAAGCCAGCCAGTCTGGTTTGTGACCTGACAATTCCCCAACATCTATAAATTGCTCTGTTTCATCTGAAGTAGGGTAAGGGAACCAGACTACTAGAACAGCATTTGCTCTTGATTTTTCCCGCATCTATGAAAGCAAAACTTTAACAGGACAGTGTAACAGTATTTCCTGTAAAATACTAACACACAAACCCAACCATTTCTAAACATTACAGCAAAAGCAAATGTTGTATACATTTAGGTACTATTAAAGATACAATGTACATGCATTTCTAATGCTTTATGAATTCACAGGTATCCTTGATTTCTTGTAAAATAAACTGGAAGGTAGATCATGTCAATACTAAGGCCCCCCCAAAAAAGTCTCTGGTTTCTGGTATGGAGCTTGCCCAAACAGTGGTGCAGCGACGCAGCTTTTTTTTGTTTTTTACCTGATTTTTTTTGCTTCAAATGTCGGCTGATGACTGCAAATAGTGCCCGACTAAACTTAGTGCAAATATATGGGTGTCCAGAGAGGCCACATAAAGCTTATTCTCGACCATAACCCAATCTAAAAACACGTTAAAATTGTGCAGCAGCAGGATTCCACTCAAACCAGTGAGTTTGGCAGTTTTGAGACATCATCTTTCATTGAAAAAAAAACTTTTTCATTTTGCCGACGCGCATGGCTACGGCGACGCGTTCGCATACCAGAAACCGGAGACTTTTTTTTTGGCCTAAGCCCAATATTAGAAATTTTTACTCCATTTAATCATTTGGGAAAATCTTCAAACGGATTTTGATTTTATTTCATTTACAACGTGTAAATGTCACATCCTTACCACTCTTTGGTCTGGCATAATCTGTTTGATGTCGCCGTTGAAGAACGTGACGATGACTGACTGGCCATCAGCACTGATCTCCTTACGGGTTTGGTTGTTGTAAGTGATCACCCGACTGCCATCGCTTCGAATTTCTTCAAGCTGTCAACAAGATCGGGTAAAAAAAGAGGAATATCAGCTGATGAAAAATAAATGTTTGGTAATTTCAATATACAGGGTTACCCAAAATAATGCAACCCTAAAGTGTTTGCCTTTTAAAGAAAAGTGGATCAGTGGATTTTTATGTTTTGGGTATCAGATTAAAGCTGAGAGATTTTCTTTCAATTACTGAACAAATCATGAAAATAACACTTTGAGTTGCTGAAAAAATGCTAGTTATGTAAAAGTAGTAATTTTTCATCCTGTACACAAGTACTTCAAACAGGGAAACATTTTACTGTAAGCCTGCTGTGCAATTAATTTCATTTGTGCAATTTCTTTAGTACTTTGGAATATTTTATCATGCTGAAAGGGTTTAATTAGGACTAAAAAGGATGGGATACCTGTTCAGGTGGCAAATAAAACGTATTTCCATCAAATTCATTTGTACTCTTGTCATATTATGTGCCATGTTGTTTGTAAGGATCAGGACATGCACAATTAGGTACAGTGAAAATCCCTTGCTGTGGTAATGTTGTGTGTACAGTATGAAAATTGACTACTTTTATAGAATTGGCATTTTCTCAGCAACCCAAAGTGCATGATTTTTTCAGTATTTGAAAGAAAAAGCTCTCAGCTTTAATCTGATACCAAAAACAAAAAAATCCATTGATCCCTTTTATTTTAAAAGGCAAATGTTTTAGGGTTGCATTTTTTTGGGGTCACCCTGTATATAGGAAGCATCTCAAAACTGGAAAGAAATGTCTATTTAAAAACCCTTGGAATAGTGGCCATACTTTATGAATGCTTATATGAAAAAAACCTACTCCATTGGAATACACCGGAAAATGTGTTTGTCCTCACAGAGCATGTGTTTCGAATCCAATGGAGTGTGGTCCCAACAGGTACAATGTAAGTTTTGTGTTTTGAAAAGCGTCCTTCCATTTGCATTTCATCAATGTACCTAGTACAATCACCATTTGTTCATAGGCAACCCAGCTGTTGCAGGAAGTAGAAACTCAATAGCACCAATTCCTCAATTACCACAAGTGTCCAAGATGGTTACAACATTCTCCTTCACTGGCTTATTCTTGTTTAGTTGACAGAAACAATCTAACATTTGTATTTCATTCAACTGTTATATTAAGCAACATAGCTGGACCCAGTTTTATGGCTCCGAATAATAAAGCGAAGAATCAAGGCTAATTAGCAGAAAAGTCTCTGCCAACACAATTCACAGGTTAGCAAGCAATTGTACTGTACATTTCAATATGACTGAGCACATCAAAATTAAAGATTCTGTGCTGATGTGGTTGGCGGAGATTTTGCAATGTAAGCACAGAATAGTGACAGGACAAAGGAACCCATGGTCAGCAATGCCATGACAATTTAAGTGATTCACAATGTAGTGCACCACCAAGATTGGGGCATAGCGTTCTGCCACCATCTCCCACAATGCACCAGGCAATGAACTCTCCAGGGCAAACTCTTGGTGGCGCACTGCATTTTGAATCACCCGAATTGGGCTCATGTGCAGCAACTAACCTTTCCATCTGGGTGATGTATCTCCTCCTCATTATCATCATTGTTATTATTCATGGACCTGTTCTGTTCTCTGATCTCCCTCCCTCCGGAGCCCAGAGCCCCGTCCTTGGGTGATGCATATTCATAGCCGCCCTCCTCCCTATTTGGGCTGAAGAGATCCAACGATTCATCTGCTGCTGTTGTTATTGCTGTTGTTGTTGCCGCCGCTGCTGCTGTGCTTGGGTGCTTTCGAGGGCTGCTGTCGACGTCAAACCTGACGGAGCGTTTTTTCTGGGATGGTTTACGAGGCTGTGAAGTTAGTGGCGTGTCGTCCTCACTGCTGGTCATAAATTTAAGAATGTCTCATATTAAAGTTGGCTACACTGACCATGACATACATGTCATGACCAATTAACCTATCGCGGTAGAATTACGTCAACACAGCTTGTGAAATATTGTCCAATTACATGATATACAAATGGAAACGGAACGCGCAAAATCTGAGACAAACAAAACGTAACATACAAAATTTCATAGTGTTGTCTATGAAAAGGACGTGGCTATCTCGCAAACGGCGGTAGGTCAATTGTTCATTGAACACACTTGTATATAATAAAGTGACAAATTAAACCTTGAATACTAATAAAATATGCATTTTTTTTTTGAAGTCCTTGTTTGCTAAACCTAGCTGCATAACATACACAAGAAAAACATGTAAAACAATGTGGGATACATGAAGGTCTTGCTAATGTCCAAAGAAATGCACAAAATATGTATTTATTCAGGGGAAAAAAAAAACACTCCAATAGTTTGGAGATACAAATATTTCAGTACAGAGCAACGTTTTTCTCCCAAAAATGTACCTGGATTCCAAAGTTCTTGATTCAACAGCAGCATTTTCAGGTTTGGAGTTAGAAATCTGTGGGCGTGTCGTCGCTGGTATAATCTTAGGCTTTTCTCGGCCGACATCCCTCTTTGCGTCCGCGGAGTGTTTGGGGTTTGGCTGTGGCTCCGGGTCCGTGATGAGAGACAGGGGAGGGAGTTTTTGCTTATTGATGATGGGGACTTGCTGCTTGGGTTTGGGAAGACTTGATTTCACCTAGGAATTCAAGATGGAAAAATACAGACTTACCACTTCACTGTTAATACAATATCAGAATTCTAACAACAAGGTGAAGAAACTTTACAACTTCAATTACATCATGTACATACTGCAAATAAATTCAATGAG
This sequence comes from Patiria pectinifera, assembly GCA_029964075.1. NCBI lineage: Eukaryota > Metazoa > Echinodermata > Asteroidea > Valvatida > Asterinidae > Patiria > Patiria pectinifera. The sequence goes on along the minus strand of CM057147.1, from coordinate 5,116,009 downwards.
TTTCCATTTCATCTTGTACTTTTTTCTTTTTTTTGCAACCAGTTTCTGCTTAATGATAATGGGGACTTGCTGCTTGGGTTTGGGAAGGCTTGATTTCACCTAGGATTTCAAGATGAAAGAATACAGACTTACCACTTCACAGTGAAGACATTTTACAGCCTCTATTACATACTGCAAATAAATTCAATGGGTTTCCATTTCATCTTTTACTTTTTTAAAATATTTTGTAAACAGGGAATGCAACTTGGAAGAAACAAAAAACGAGGAAACTCCACTCTTTACCAGACTTTATACAGTGTTTTTCAATTTTCAATGGCAGAAGTGTGAAGTGAAAAACGAGGAAATCAGCTGATCCGAGGAAAAGTTGCATGCCTGTGTAAACAGTTTCACCGTAGAATTCAAGTAGAGTATAAAATATAGACAAGTATTCTAAGCGATAAAAGAGAGATTGTATGCCAGGCACATGAACAGATTTGTGCTCATTGTGATGAAAGCAATCTTTTGATGAGTTTTTTTTAACTATTGCTTTTCCCTGGGCAGCCCCTGCTAATGAGATATTTTCAACTTCTTTGTTGTCCAAAGATTTAAAATAAATGAAATCAAATAAACTAAGTTGTGCCTCCTATTAGTCTCTTTTTTTGACACAGCCACAACATGAAACTTCAAAGTATGTAAACTCGACAAAGAAGGATCAGGAAAATATTTTTAAAAGGCCCCAACTTCTCGAGGAGTACGGTACATGCTGAAACAAGTAAATTTACCAAAACAAAATTGGAAAGGACACACAAAAAACAGTCATAACCACAAGTCCCTGACTGAATACATGCACTGGTAAAGAACTTTACTCAAAAATTAATAACAAAGACCCAAGTCTTTAATGTTGTCACCTTTTCTTCCTCCCTCTTCCAGGCCTGTAGACGCTGCTGTTCCAACAGCCTGACCTCTTCCCTCAGCTCTGCATTCTCCTGCTCCAGAACGTCAGTACGATCTCTCAGGCGCGTGGAGGCTGCCGTCCATCGTGTCTCCCGGCGACTCATCTCCTCCTGCAGGTCTGACAACTGAGCAAATTGAAGGGAAAATGGGAACACCAAATCTTCAGTTTTAACCATGCGAGGAGCTCGACAATACAAATCCTATGGGAGTTAGCCTGGGTCTGATCTTTGCCTCAGAAATTCTGGGTCAAAAGTTCAACTGGGGGTTAAAGGGGCACTCATGATGCTTCTTAGCTATGTCTCAATAGGGAACTGCTGGAGTATGGCGTTTTCTTTTTGACCAAAAATGACAGTAATTCAAATTGTTTAAAAATGTACCGACAGTGTCAGTACTGTTGCAAACCACAGAGATAAGTAAAAGCTTTACTTGTGTTCAAATACACCTTCTTTTAGCAGCAGACAAAACCTATTAGTTTGATTCATGCAATATTTACAAGAGAAGCACATTTAATCTCCAAATAACATTAAGATTTAGCCAGATTTTATAGAGCAAATCTTACCAAATAAACCCCTATAATGTACGGTGACCAGAAACATTGGCTAAAATTAGTGTGCAGAGAGCTGCTATTGAAATGCTGTCAATTATGTGTTTTTTCCTAAGACAATTACTTCAGAGAGTTGAGGGAGAAATCCATGAATGGAATTAATGTACCAGTGTCCAGGAGCAGGCTACTTTACACACACAAAACATTTTATTATTTATCTCTGGCCACGGTTTCTTTGTTACTCTATCATAACCGAAATTTACATAACATGTTCATTGAAAAATAAATCCAGGCTTACTTTGTCTTACATTACTGGATATTTTACAAAATCAAGAGCACTTCCCCAACCTGCTTTCTCAGAAGCTCAATTTCGTCCCTGTCTTTCTTGTCCGGCATTGCCCTCGCCGCTTTCTGGTACTTCTCAAAGGTCCGTTTCTCTTTCCTACCACAGAAAATTTGAAAATTATGAGAAACAGGTGGATAAACCAATACGTCGATGACAACATGGCACTATTTCATTATTGAAATGAAATCTGCAATTGTTATTGTGTGGGGATAAACTTGTAATGCTGGTCTATTAGACAAAAATGGTGTACACTTCCTCCGCTTAATATGTTAAACTTGAAATCACCCCGAGATGAAATATAAATTAAAAGACGCTTTTTTAAAACTCTCATAATGATACGTATTTTTCTATGACTTTGCCGACATTAACCCTCCTACTGCCTGAACAGTCACAGATAATCATGCCTTTTACACAGGCTAGTCACCAACAGTCAGATCATATTTAAAGCAAGCACTTTGAATAATCAAATTCAGTCAACAGAAGCAAAATAAAACCCCAGGCAACTAGCAACTAGGCACAGCTGTTTTCTCAATCACTTATAGTCAAACATAGCTGTATCAAGATACATAAACAGTCATAGCCAGTCAATCCTGATTTTTGTAGGCAAGGAGCACTCAACCGTTAAAAAGTCACTTGATTGATTTTGATGGAAAGGACAACTTCGCACAGAATGGATATTTGCACAGGAGGTTAACCTGAAAGTACTTGGAATAACACTTAGCAAGCCTCACATAAAAAAAAAAAATTAACATCAGTCATGCACAACAGGTAAAAGGCGATAAAATTAAGTTATGCGTGTACACTGTAAATCATCAAAGATACCATAGTCTCTATTAATATCCTTTTTAAATTCTGTGATGCATGCACACCATACAGTAATACCCAAGATACCATGCAAATTGAAATGATGCAAAACGACAGAAGAAAACTTCTGAATAAACTGTCGGTCTTACCTTACTGCAATGAAAAGTTCCAATTTTTTTTGCAAATTAAAGGTCAGGAAAAAAAGAGTTGATAACATTGATTCTTTTCTTTATTATTCGACTTGATAATAGTAAGTAGTTTATGCATATTCAGTTATTTCCAAACAAGTTTGTCATCTGTGTAAGTGTTATTTGTTTTCAACAATGCAACTAAATGAAACTAATAAATGATGTGCTGGACACTACACTGCAGTTGGAGTGGAGTGTCTTGGCCTAGTGGAGTGTCATGGCCTAGCGGTAAGAACACCGGGCTCATGTTCTGGTGTTTCAGAGGCAACAGTGACGTGGGTTCGAGCCCGCTGGTGGACACTTGTGCCCTTAAGCAAGGCACTGAACCATTCTTGCTTCGTCCTTCGGATGGGACGTTAAGCCGTAGGTCCCGTGTGTTGTGTAATGCACATTAAAGAACCCAGTAACACTTGTTGCTAAGAGAAGGGGTTTGCCCCGGTGTCCTGGCAATGGCCGCAGCACCTTGTAAACCATTAAAAGGTGCTACAAAATGGGTCTCATATTTCCCATGTATTCATTCATCTAATAACAGACATAACTCCCAGTGCCTGAGTACCTATAATCCGTTGCGATAATGCCTGAATAGGTTTGTGCAACGTAACCACACAGATACAGACAGATACAGATACAATGACTTCTTTAAACCCTCTTAAGGAAAGTAACATGCCTTGCATCCATGCATGAATCAACAATTTGCACACAACACTCAATGGGAAGTTGATAACAGTGTAGCCAACCAGAACATATCAACTGCCAGGAGAACATTCTGGTTGGAATGATCCACAAGGTAACATCAGTGTATTCAAATTGGGTTAAATTCTTCAAAAGCTCTTGTGGTTTTTAACTTTTACAAGACTTTTAATTTTGTTTTTAATTATTATAATTGTTTTTTTTTCCAGAGTAATTTAAATTGTGGTTTCAATAGATTATCTAAAATCAAATGATTCAAATCAAACAACCCTCAAAATGCACCAGGTGTTTTGGAGGCCAACTTCCATTTTTTTTCAATTTTAGAATGCCGTTTTATGCCAATCCAAAAGTGAGTACCCATAATTCGCCAATGTGTTCCCTCGGATGGATGGGGAGCTTAAAGAAGTGGGTTTAAGGAAGCAAAAAATGAATGCATGTAGCATACCTGAGCTTTTTCATTTCTTCTTCCTTGTAATCTTGTAGACTTTTCAGTTCCTCAGCTTTCAACTTTTGAAAATCAACCACTTCTTCATCCAAAGCTGTAAGCCCCTAATAAAATAAGACCAAACACCTCCTTAAAGGGAATGTACAACATTTGCTTTTGGTGCAATTTTCAGTAATAAATGAATTTGGAGGATTAGTATGTCATAGCAAATATTGTTAAACTGACTTGTTTCACGTTTTGGGCTTGAATATGCTGGACAAACCAAGAAAACCAATCATGTGCTTGTAGTCTGGTTCCCTGACCCCAGTTAAGATGAAACGGAGAAATGTAAAGACTTTGGGGAATCGTAAGGTCAGAGAACCACTCTAGCCAAAAAAATGCGGAATAACTACATTTTTTGTAAATTTGAAAAATTAGGAGCAGTTTAAAAAAAAAAAGCCAGTTCTTTATGGTGTATGGTCTGACGTTACCGTTTTCTCTGATTTTTGTCTTGACTATCCAAATTTCCTGAAGACTGTCAGTTCTTTATGGTGAATGGTCTGACGTTACCGTTTTCTCTGATTTTTGTCTTGACTATCCAAATTTCCTGAAGACTGTTCGTGTCAGTCAAGATCGTAAGTGGGTGCGGAATTTTCAAGCCTTATGGCCTTACTGAGGTCACATCTAGCTCCAACCTGAAGGATATTTTTTTAATTTTAAGGGGATTGAAGCGTCATCTGCAAGATTAGCCGACATTTGAAGAAAAAAAAAAGTAAGGAAAAAAAAAAAAAACCCGCTTCGCCGCACCACTTTTGGGGCAAGTTCCATACCAGAAACTGAAGACTCTTTTTTGGACTAAGGTATTTAATAATAATTTAGTAGTCATTTTTTGGGTATGTTTGCAAATATTGTGTCTCTTTTGCTGTATACATGTACATGTACACGAGACAACTGTAACACTTTAACGATAATGATTTTATGCCTCTTTACGTGTTAAAACTCTCTGAAACCACGGCTTTGACTTCAGGAACTAGCTTACTAGATGACCATCATGACTTTAGGACTTTCAATTTTGTTTCTTTTTTTCACATCTTTGTACCTTTTCTCTTTCCTCTCTGAGCTTGGCCAAGGCAGCGTTCTCGCGTCGGAACTTTGAGATTTCAGCCTCCAACTCCACAAGTTTCTCTTTGAGAAGTTTGGACTGAAGCCCCTCAGCTGTTGTAGTTTCAGGAGCTTTCGCAGGCAGCTGTGTTGCTTTCACCTTTTAATTAGGGCAAAACGGTAATTTCCAGATAAGCTTATCAAACCGTAACATAATTTTCTTTGGCATCCTGATTAATGTAACAGAATCATATGGCCTGATGAATGAAACAATTCTACAACGGCTAGAACAATATACATGAGTAATTTTTGTTCATTAGGTCAACAAAGTTCAACAGAAATTGGCCCGCTTGATATTGGTTCCATTTACAGGCTGCAATCTCATGGTATGAGCACTAGGAAAGTTCAAGCTCTACGATCGATATTGAGGCGCACGTGCAATGGAGCGAAACGAATGGATCCAAAATGCACGGTAAATGGAACCAAATTGTACGATGTATGACGTAATCATACCACGGAATATTTGTCAATGAAATTGGGCAAATGATTCATATCATGTGACTTTTCATTCCACCAATCAAATAACAAGGATCTAGTTAGGAACTATATAAACCGGTTTATTGTTAGTAAACAATGGTATTAGTTTGACTAATAGTGCGCAATGTACAAGTTAACTGGACAACTACGATGTATGAACTGAAATTGAAACAAACAAGAATTAACATGAACTTGGCCATACCTTCTCTTGGCTGGGCTGGCTGGTTTTCTGAGTGGGCTTAAGCTTTGGGAAGAGTTTGGACACCAGTGACGATGTTGGAGGAGAGGCCGTTGCATCCGGTTGGTTTATTTCTCTTGTTTCTTTTCTTCGGTCAAGAACAGACTTGTGGCCTGAGCAACAAAAAGAAAAACTTGTGTATTTCTGGAATTCTAATGAAAAGGCAACGTAGTTCAAGCTCGACAACTTCCTTCATTAAAATTCAAGATTTAGGAATTTTTTTTTAGAAATCTGTCATCAACAAACACTGTTAGAAATCTCACAATCTGCTGTTACATTCACCCTAACCCTAACCCTCCAGGTTTGTTTGGCTAGAAACCCTGCCAAACACAGCAACATGCCACACTTGCTCAGTGCCCAGTGCAGCAAGATCCATCAGGCCAAAAGTCTCAAGGCCAAACTGCCTCAGAGTCTGTGGTCCCCGACCGCAGCAGGGTACAACTGAGGCATTGTTCTATGGGACAAGCTCTCATTGTCTTTGAAGTGGCCGTTTATGCACTGGTGTTGGCAGCTGAATGCATCAAAGTGCACCAGACTTTTCCACCTGATGCACTGTGTTGCATCTGGCAAGGTTAGGGTTAAGGAATATGAAATATTGTACCCTGACTAAATTACTGAATTTAAATAATAATACAATGTTTCTTTGTTATTTCGTGTTGTCAATATTGTGATTTTTTTACCTTTCTTGAATGGCGGAGGTGTTGATGTTGCAGAAGGCGCTCCCGCTAGGATGACGCTTTCATCATCACCCTCCACCTCCTCTTCCTCATCTTCATTATCGTCAAAACTCTCAGACTCTGCATCTCCAAAATCACCCCAGCTCTCATCATCGTCAAAGTCTATGTCCACTGCGTGAGAGGAGGTTGCGGCTTTCCTCTTCATGGCTCGGCTCGGCTTCTCCACATCTTCTTCCGAAACAACTCCTATCTCCTCCTCATCCTCAGCAGTCTGGTTTTCAGAATCTCTCATTTGATCATCCTCATATTCTTCAGCGTTTCTCCTGTTGATTCTGGCATTAGGAGGGTTAGGTATCTTCTCTCTGATGGGGTATCCCTCCTCCGTTTTCAGAGTAGTGTCTTTAAGAGGTTTCCTTCTATGATCTAAGAGGGCTTCTCTTCTTTGAGATGCTAGTGAGACATCATTTTCCTGGGATGCCTCATCAGAGTCTTCCTCCGTTGGGCTCCCAGCCTCCTGCCGGTTTACTCCTTTCTCCCTGGAGCCTCCCTGAAAATTGGACTCTGGGCTTGGAATATTTTCATTGTCTCCAGTCAATGTTTGATCCCCAGCAAAGCTTTCATCTTCACTGCCATCACTCTTATGTCCACTGTGTGCTGGATCAGGTGATTGATCCTGTGTCTGAGGAGGCAATGATCCTGTTCTCACTGCACTGTTGGATTTCTGTTGTCCATGTTTTTGAATCAGTGCATATTTTGACGGCACTTGTAAGGTGTTTGTGGATAATCCATTAGTTCTCTAAAGAAGGAAAAAGGGAATCAGAACTCAAAACAGAAGATTTATGGAAGATTTATGGAAGATTTATGAGCGGTTAGAGCACGGGGCTACGGAGTGGAAGGTTGGCGGTTCGCATCCCATTTAGACCAACAACTGGAAAACTCTGACGACCTAACAGTAAAATGGGTACCTGATTCGTTCAGGGAAGGTAAGACGGTGAGAGGAGAGGAGCACTATCACGTTGTCGTTCTCGTTCTGCATGTGAAATTTATGCATGCCGTAATTCCAACTAATCCTTACTGTGTATATAATTATCTTAAAGACTTTTGTATCTGGCTTAACTAGGCAGGGCCGGTCTTGTTTAAAATCTTCTTGCTAACTAGGCCTCTTTACTTACCTGATTACGTTCGTTAGCCCGCTGCATCATGTTGACCACTACGGAGGCATCGCTGGCAAAGGATGCATTGTCATCAGCTGCCTCCTCAAGGATTTCAAACTCATCCAACTCCTCCTGCTCAACCTGAGATAAATGGAAATATTGATCTGTTGTCCGCATTTGCTTCATGTGCTTAATTTCTATCAGCAGTGTATACTCAGAGCTTGAGGAAAATTCTAGTCCTGGGCAAGTAGTTGATTTTTCAACTCGAGCACTCAAAGAGAAATTACTTCCGAATAGTCAAGTAATCGTGAGTTAAATCAAATTATAGGTTTTGCCCTTCACCGACGTTTAAATACTGTATACTCAGCGTGTTACCTCCCGAGTGAAAGTTGGAAAAAATCACTTGGGTGGGACTCCAACCCACGACCTCCTGCTTTCTAGTGCAGATGTCTTACCACTCGACCACCAAGCTAACGGGATCGGTTGGCTGGTTCGAATTTGATATACATAGCAGCGGGTACTGCATAAACTATTATAAGATGGAATTATGTGTCGGGTTGATATAAATCAAATTATCGATCCGTTAGCTCGGTGGTCGAGGAGTAAAGACATCTGCTCTAGAAAGCAGCAGGTCGTGGGTTCGAGTTCCACCCGAGTCTTTTTTTCCAACTTTCACTCGGGAGGTAACACACTGAGTATACAGTGTTTAAACGTCGGTGAAGGGCAAAACCTATAATTTTATTTATATCACCCCGACGCAAACTTCCATCTTATTATAATCGTGAGTTGTTAACTGAATACCCACAAGAGCAGAAAATGACATTTACACGTTATTATGATGTGACAACAAGCAAATTGCATGCAAGTCACAGCACATTCTGCACCGAGTCATTTCTTGTTGACTAAAGTCAATACTCCTCAAAAAATTGCTACCCTTGAATATCTCCTTCTGCTCATGCCATGACGAGTACTCGATTAGATGAAAAATCACGAGTAGACTAAATAAACTACTCATAAGTACTCAAGTACTCGCCCAGCAGTAAATAAAAAATGCACAAGTTTGCTTGTGTTGGATTCGAACCCACAACCTTCTGCTTATAATAGTGAAGACGTAGGAATCGCAACCAAAGTTGCTGCTTTGGTTGGCCGGTGGAAATTTAACTAAAATTAACATCACCCAATGGTAAAATTCCTTCCAACATATTTGAAGTAGTTACTAAACTTTGTGGTAAAAACAAAAGCAATTTTCGATTGAACTAAAAATGACCTTTCAACACACTATCAACCTGTTTAGCACTTAAACAAGAATCACATGTAGTCCCATAATTCACTTGAAATTGTCACGTTATAAAGAAGTGGATGATGTACGTCGGATCTCTCCACAGAAAATTAACAAAATTCAAATTCAAATGGTGTAAAACTTATTATGGGGAAGCAATTTATTAAAATTTACAATCTGTATATAAGGCACATAATTTGACATTTGAAATCTTTTGATACTATAAATGTTATGAGGCAAAGGAAGAAACTTCTTAAAGGGTAGGCTACCTTCTCGTTCATTTCCCACTCCTTCATCCGCATCTGAAAGGACATCTCAATGGTGTCGTCTGGAAGGGCGCCCTCTGTAGTTGACTGTTGGCCACGAGACTCGTCATCATGAGACATGACCACTGGGTCTACTACTACTATTGGGGCCATGGCCGCTGTCACTTTCTGTGGGACAGGGAGGCCCAGGCTGGGTACCGACTGCCGTGGCTGGCTGATGGGCAGGATTTGCTTTGATAGGGGTTCTTGGCTGGGTTTGGTGGCTGCTGGTGGTTTGGACGCCACCTTGCGGGACATCTGTTGAGGTGAGATGGAGACATATGAAAGATTCCTCAAATAACCTGAGACACTCTTCTCTTTAATACATATTTGTAAATAAACTCCATACTCAGTTTTAAAATATGCCATAATCTTCCATCATGCAAGATGTTGGTCCCCCACAAAAAAAGGGTAAAATGAATGCTTAAAAAACTCATATGTTCCAATAATTTACCAAATTTGTTTAAAATAAGATATATTCAGTGAAATTTGGTACTCAATTGCATTTTAGGTTACAGAAAACATATATCACTCTGCATGTGATGGCTCTAATTTGATCATGTTTATTCTTTTGTCCAAGCACTTCTTGCATCATGAAGAAAAAGTAATTCATTTTGACAATTTGCATAAATCAAATTTGAAAATTATGATGACGTCATCACATGACATGTGACGTTATATTAAAGTGCATATTTTGAAGGCCTATATCTACAGAACTACAGATCCAATTGGGTTAAAAGTTGGTTTGAACCTACATGTAGATCGGGATGTTATAGATGAAAGTTCAAGTGATGTCATGATGACCTCATCATATGACATATGACGTCATATTAAAGGTTCATTTTTTTAAGGCCTATATCAACAGAACTATAGGTCCGATGTTGTTGTAACTTGGACTTTAGGTTATAGAAAAAAATATATCCCTCTGCATGTGACGGTTCTAATTTGATCTTGCTCATTCTTTTGTCCATCATGAACAAAAATTAATTAATTTTGACGATTTGCATTACCCTACATCCTACTTAATTGATGTATATAAAAAGTGTTAACTCACTTATGTTCAAACTGCAAGATAATGCTGTCATAATGCTCTCCATTAGTAAAAAGACATGACAAATATGCAAAGGCCAATGTCACTAACCTGTGGAACTTCCTCTTTCTTCCCTTTATGTCCCTTCTCAGGTTTCCTTCTGTCATCTTCCTTTTTCGTGTTTTTATTCTCTGTTTTGACTAATGACAGCTTGTTCATGGCAGCGGGGCTGGGCTTGTGACCTGCCCCCGTAATGCTGTTTTTCTTCATACCATCAGTGGACGTTACCGGGGCCATTTTGCCTGGCCTGGGCCTGTGTTCCCCACCAGCGGGGGGCTTCTGGGTGATTCTTGGGGAAGGAGGCTTTGGTGGTTTCTTGGAGATGACACCGAAGCGGGCCGTGCCGGTACCTTTGCGGAGGAACGAGTGTCTGGAGCTGTCCTTTGAAGTATTCTGTGGGGGATTCTCAGCTGATTGATACTATCAAAAGAAAGATATTGTTTTAATAGACTGGATTCTGCGAATGGAATTTTTTTTTAGGTACATGTTTTGTGTAACTTTCTCACTCCTCTTAAAAGGGAATATACAACATTTGCAAGCAAAAACAAAACTACCAAATTATAAAAAACCTTACTGGACTTTTAGTGAACGACAGTCTGAAGCATCCTGTAAAATCGTGGCACCTGGTGTGCTGTCATTTTGAAGAAGTGGTTGTTTTTTTTACGTATGAAAACTATTTGACATCCTTTTTTGGTTAATTTTATTTAAAAGTGCTTGTTTTTGAGCATTTAAATTGTCCATGCTTTTCCAGAGACCTGTGGTGCTTTTGCTGTGATGTCATTTCAGAAAGACTCTGTTCGGGTTACGGATTTTCTGTTCAAATCGTGAACCCAAAATTTGCTCATTAAAAGAATTTGTGAGAAAAGTTTGCTCACTGGTTGACTGTCATGTACTGACACAATGATGAATCACCAAAGAAGGAAAATTTACGACAGCAAAATATCCGAAATTCTGTCAACTTTTTGTGCTAAAACTAGTTATAACATTGATGTTTCTGCCTGAAATTACATCACACTTTTGCTCAAGAATATGGAAATTTGCATTTGCATCAAAAAACAAAAAGGCACCAAAAGACTCTTGAAAATAGCAAACTAAATTTTGAAAATAAGGTTTAATGGTTCACAAAGGCTTATTTTCAGGGATTGCATTAAAAAAAAAAAGTACACGAAGTGGGCCCTTTAATGGATCGTTTTACAAGCAAATGACGCAATGGTGACAAAATCCCAATTGACTCCCGACCCCATACAATTTTGACCAATTATAGCCGTGGCTGTGTCACCAAATGTCTGACATGTGCACATGATGCACTTGAAACTTTCCACAATTCAAGTCACATGAAGAGTCAAACTTGCTGTGCTCTTTTTTCCCTCAAACCCAATAAATCTTCCAAAAACAAGGTGGATGTTGAAAGATCTGCAAGGTTTAGTGGAAAACCAAGCTAGTAGGACACCTTTTCTGCATCGTTTTTCAGCTGTAGTTCTAGGAGTTCCTCAAACGTCTTGGCCTTGGAGCCCAGAGCTGACTGTATCGGCCTGTCATCTCCTGATAGCTGGGCAGCGTGCGGAAGGATAGCTCCATGCATCTGAATAGCAACAATGGAAAAAGGCTTCACTGAAGAGGTTCCCACTACAAAAAAATGTTTTGTTTGTATATCTACATGATGGTCATGTTGTCATTATGTTCACACAATTTATGATGAATCTGATGTTAAAATGTTAAGAAATTCTTGGTTGTCAGGCTAATGCTATTGTAATAACTCTTTATGTACAGCGAGCAAATTTACATGAAGCGTCTGAAACCTCAGCCGACTTGGGGCGGTGCTACGCTTTTGTCTGGGCAGACGCCCCTACCAGCAGACTGGAAAACCCGTTAGCAGAAGACATCTTGTTTGTCTAGAAACATCGGTAGTTTTTCACGTGTTTTTGAAGTAAGAAGAAGTGTTCTGTGAGAGTAAAGTTCATCAATACACGAAGTGTTCAAAGCAGATTACCAGGCCTGTGTTATTTTGATTGTGTTCTGAATACCCTCCCTCTAATCACAGGGGTGTGAGTGGAGTCCAAAAAAAATAGCTGAAAATAGCTGAACCTGTAAATAACCGAACCTGCGAGCGCGAAGCGCGAAGCCCTTACGGCGTGGGGTCCGGGGCCCGCCCAAGGGCCCCGAAAAAATTTTGAAATGTAGATGCTCTGTGGTGCATTTTAAAGCCTCCTGGCATGCCTGGGCCAACTATTGGTCGAAAATGTTTTGCAATTTATGCATGTTTTTAAGTTAACTTTTCCTTCATATTGGCTTGAAACTGCCTAAATGGCAAACTTGTATATGAAAACTGGGAAATTCGACCACGTTTTCCATATTTTAACTCCTTACTGCAGATGATACACATCGTCATCGCGTGTCCCGGCTTCTGATCGAGTCGCCTAATTTCTGCCCATTAACCATGTGTTCCATCCAAATCCATTTCCACGGATTCGTAACCTGAGGATCGGTCTTGTCAATGTCCGTATCAAACTCCAAACCTCTTCGGATAATAACACATTTGTGTTGCACTAACATCTTGCGAAATTAATAATGTCAAAATACGTTCGAAACATCTGAAACGACACACTAACGTACTGTATCAGCATGCAGCGGATCCGCGGAATACGCAGCAGGATAATGCACACATGAACTTTGCCCCGCATGATGCCCTCTACCGGCGCGGCACGGCGACAATTTACTAGTCTTATTTCAAGGCTTTATATTTGCAACAAGACGATGTTTACAGCGAGTTATTGTGGAGATCATCGCGTGTCACTACATGCATAGACACAAGAACGGCCGCAAAGAGTCCCAACGCGCTTCATGGCGCATGTGTGAATATTCATATTTATCTGCAGCCAATCACAGCGCAATGACTGTTGGTTCCCCGGATGCTGTTTACACGTTGTGTACACACGCGGCTTCGAGCTGAAAAATGTATGCACATGGCATCGTATAGTACACACGTACGTATGTACAATGTACATGTACATGCATGTACATGTACATTGAATACTCGCTTGCACGTACCCCATCCCAGAGCTACGTGTATGTTGTAGAGAGCGGATCGCGTGCGTTCGGCGGCGGCGGAAAATAAAATAAACGGAAATAAAATCAATGCTTTCGCGCGGGGGAAAAAGCGGGGGGAAATCTGGACCATCGGAAGAAAAAAAGCGGAAAACAAAATGTGGCACGCTGAACAAAAAAGCGGAAATCCGCTAAATAGCGGAGATTTCACACCCCTGAATCAACATGTTATATACAGTACATGTATATATCTCCTGCAGCCGATTTCACGAAACTTTACGCAATAGCGCAACTCCGCTTGCGCCACAACTTATTGCGTAAGTTGTGCAACATTTCACGCTGAGCAACATTTCACTTATGACACATTTCACGAAAGTCTGATCAAGAGCAAGTCTGCAACTCATGCAATAAATTATGGCGTAACTTAAGCAATCATTTTAGGTGGTGTAAGTTGTGGCGTAGCGACCGAACATTACCTATTTTACCAGCAAATCATGATTGTCGTGAAGCCTGTTGTTGCACAACTAATCAAGGTTGATACAAGACACTCACAGCTGCTTGTTTGAAATGAATGAATTCCTACGGTATTTTACTCGTGACAGAATATTTAGACGTCCTTTTTAAGAAGTTGATATTACTAATCAACATTACCTTCTGATTGAGAGCAGCAGCATCTTGTAAGCTCTCATCCAGGGAGTTGTCCGTCCCGACCCCATCTTCCTCCTCCCGTCTCTCCAGCTCATCTTGACCGTCGCCGGGTGTGGCTTCCTCATCCTCCTCAATCACACCGTAGCTCATCTCCGATGCCGTCTCCGGCAGTGGGTACACCCCTTCCTCGGCAACGGAGCTGGCAGAGTCACTAGCCAAATCCATGTCTTTCCTCTGCCAGATGACAAAATAATAAAACAGATAAGACCAAATATGACATTTTCAAAACTAGTTACAGCAAAATACTGATAAAGAACCACTAACAGTAGAGGTTGCCATTGTTTTTGTGAGAATTTTTCTTTTCATGATTGGGAAAATGCCTAAATGCAAGCTCTACTCAATGCTAAAGTGAAATCTTGATGGTACTACTGAATGTCGCAACACTTCAAATCCACAAAAGAACACAATTCAAACTCCAGTGAATTTCCCAGCGAATTTCCAAAACCACTCCAGAAATGTACATTAACCAGATCACGTTGGCCGACGTGCACACACGCAAAGGTTTCGCAGTTTTCGGCATGGCTGATGGACAAACAAGCAACAAGCGAGGCCGGAAATATCAGGGTGTGCTACCCTCAGATGATGGCCTGAACCCGTCTGGCATGGAGGATCGTGAGAAACAATCCCACGCCTGGGTCCGCTCAATGTCAAAATGACCACGGCGTTAACTGGTTAACAAAATGAAACCAACCCAATATCCACTATTATTATTTATATCAGCCTTCCAGTGGTAAAAATAATCAGAATATTGCATGCTTTCATAAAATTTACCCAGATGACTGCAATATTATTTTTGATATTGCAGTCATCCGGGCATTTTCGATGGTGCCCGCACAATCCAGAGCATAGAAACTCACAGTTGTCAACCAGTCAACAGAGCGCTAACGCGCGGTTACTGCTGCGCCTGCATGCCGATGCAGTGCGCAGCACTAGCAGGGTGTACGCGCACTGTTGTCAACATCCACAATGGCAGCTTCGAGCGGCAGGAAATGTGCTTTGGTAAGCCGAGAATAATTC
Organism: Patiria pectinifera; assembly: GCA_029964075.1. Lineage (NCBI taxonomy): Eukaryota > Metazoa > Echinodermata > Asteroidea > Valvatida > Asterinidae > Patiria > Patiria pectinifera. The sequence continues at coordinate 5,100,929 of CM057147.1, read as the reverse complement.
AACAAAATTTTAGAAATAAAGACAGTGTCCTGAAATGAATTCCTTTGGGATCGAGGCAGCCTAATATAAATAATAATAATATTGGATGGCTTTTTTTGTGGGGGGGGAGGGGATACAAGAATATATTGCACTGGCTTTAACAATATTGCACTCGTTTTTGATTCATGCAATATTGTTATAGCTTGCGCATTATATTCTTGTATCCCTGAAAGAAAAGCCATCTAATATTACATATTTAATTATACAAGAAATGAACAATACAAACACACTTTGCTCAATGTATAGTGATGAGCAATTATTGACTTTGGCAAGATAGAGCACAAACTTCAACTTGTACATTTTTGAATAGAAAATGATCCTTCCCCATGGTTAAAAAGATTATTAAATATGCAATTCGGGCGATTCACAATGCAGTGCGCCACCACGAGTTTGCCACGGAGAGTTCATTTTTCCCAGTACATTGTGGGAGATGGTCGACAAATTCACAGCATGGGACGTTTGAAATTGTTCGTTTTTCCGGTTAGTAGTTTCGTAAGAATATGATTCGAGTATCTGTTTGCCCTTTTCTTTTCTTTTTATCAATATGGTGTTTTTAGTAAGGCTGCAGAACGCTATGCCCCAGTCTATATCAAATAAGCTCAAGTTGTCTACTGACACTCATTCAAATGGGCCATGTTTTGTTGACCATAAACTTGAAAAATTGACTCTCCATGGCAAACTGTTGGTGGCGCACTGCATTGTGAATCGCCCGAATTGTGGTATGTGAACAAAATGACAGTAGGCTCATAAATCAAATCATTTTATGATGTTTTAAGGCCACTGGAAAATCTATGTTTTCAAATGTTAAACCTGTTTTTTATTACACATCATTTGGTTATTATTTCTTACTTTGCCAGGAGCACTATACCATGTCTAGTGGTGTAGAAGGGTCTCTCCTTATAGGAATTCAAACCAAAAAATGTATTGACCAGCTATGGTTCACAGGACTGCAAACAAATTATTTCTCTGCAGGATCAAAACAGTGTTTGCATAGCTGCAGACAAGTAAGTAATTACAGTATAGCAGAGTTTAACATTTTTAGAAATAGCCCTACAGGTATTTGTTTCTACCCAGCAATGATTGAGCATAGCCTTGCATTAGATTTCAGTCAAAGGTTGCTGAAATCGTGATGGATAAGCTTTCGTGTAGGCTTGATAGAGTCATAAGATTGATACAAAATAATGAACCTGTCTCAATTAAGTAGTACAGGCAGTGTTGTAGTCGAGTACTTTTTTCCGAGTACCGAGTACTGCCGAGTACTTAGGTTGCCGAGTAAGAGTACAAGTAAGAGTACTTGTTCCTCCGAGTACAAGAACGGGTCTTCGAGTACGAGTACTTGTACTTCCGAGTACGAGTACGAGTACTTCCGAGTAGGAGTACAAGTACGAGTACTCGCATTTCCGAATACGTCCATACGGCAAATGGTTCATTGTGCGTAATTGGTTAACGAAATACCGACCCACTCACGGCTAGCTGTTAAATGTGTTTGTCTGGACATGCACAGAGGAAAATCAGGAAATCTCGATTTCTCCACAAGCCAATCAACCATTTCAAACGGAAAGTATCGATAAAATAAGGCCGAGTACTGCTATTCGAGTACAAGTACTTTAATGATCGAGTACAACTTCGACATGTCGAGTACGAGTACTTTGCTGCCCGAGTACGATACCGTCATTTCGAGTACGAGTACTCTGACATTCGAGTATGAGTACGAGTACTCCCAAAAAAGTACTTGAGTAGTACTCGAGTACGAGTACCGAGTACGAGTACTACAACACTGAGTACAGGTTTTCTTAGGCCAAAAATAAATTTGTGTGGTTAACCTGCCTACCAGTACCTGGATTTCTTGTTGCCAAATTGCTAACCAAAGAGATTTTTACATGCCGGTAGCAGCTCAAAAAATCATTCTATCTCTCCGTTAATAGTTAGTTAGGAACAAACTTTAGCATTGTCTATTGCTACTATTATTTTGACCGCTTTCAACCAAACTTTGTCAAAAGTATCAGTAGTCCAGCCCCAACATGTCACATGACCAAACTGGGGTCAAAGGTCATCAGGGGGTCACAGGAGTCAAAAATCTGAATTTTTTTTTTTACTCAAAACACTACTCCTTCCAGAAATTACATGGCACAATCACGTGACTCATGCATGAACACGAATTCGTTGGCCCGCAGCTTCCGAGATCCGATCGGGCTTGTTATTACACGTTTGGCAAAATATTATTAAAACAAATTATATATTGTGGAAATTAAAAAGATCTTCCCTATGGGCAATTCAACATGAATGTAGACATGGTGATAATTACCCGAGTTGAAGGCGAAGGTAATTATCAGCATCCAGACTCCAATTGGTCTTAAAAAAAGTGTTTAATACCGGCCAAGCACATATTTATTCCCATTCACAAACCTTTTTGGTCAAATAATCAAAACTTTTCGGTCCAAAAGTCAAAACAAGTGATAAATTATAGATTTCAAATGATTTTGTTGAACAATTTTTAACCCATTACAAATTAATACCAGTTTGCTCTGATTAATAAATTAAATTTTGAGATAAATTATGCGCTAATGTTTTAAGCCACATTTAAAAAAAAAAACAACTTAAAAATGAAGCTTGTAACGCATTTAATAGTCCAAATTAAATAGTAACAAATTAATATTACCAGTCTGTTCAGATTAATAAATTAAAATTTGTGATTAATAATATGCTAATGTTTTAAGCCACGTTTAAAAAAAAAATTAAACATGAAGCTTGGAATGCATTTAATAGTCTGGCACCATCCCATTCAACAGTTTACAATGCCTATTAATTACTAGTACGTGATTTTGTCGCAACGACTATGTCACGTGGCAATGTTGCACTCACGCGTGTGTGAATGAACAGATACACGATATGTTGCGCGATTATTTAAATTAGCACAATAAGTCGCACAATTTGGCCGAGTAAATGTAAAAGCACTCCTTGATTTGTGTGTATATAAATACGCGCGATATTATCGCGCGACAAAATTGCACGATAAAAATCACGTATATGTACTGTACATGTATGTGTAAATAAAATTCAGGGAGCACAATCAAAAATGTTTTCCCTGTGAATAACGTCTATATTATGGTATGTCCAGTATCGCAATTGTCGTAAACAACTCCTTACACGGAGATAGGTGAGAGTACAGCTGTGCTGATGTATTGTGAATTTAGGACAATGAAATTCTGACTCACTGGTAGTATTGCGCATACCTATGTGAGGATTGTGAACGTTCAACCAATAAAACGGTAAAAAGCACCGGATTTCATAGGATTCCAAATGTCATGTGACACTGGAAAAGTGTTTAAGACCAGCCAGGCATGTCTTTATCATCCGTTTAAGACCGGCCACGTGATGGGCTCTCGACCAATAGGAATGGGTACACTGTCTTAGGTATTTTAATTTATGAATGGTAATCTAACGAAATACCGTAAAAGTAAACAAAGTATATCTATAGACGAAAAACATTTAAAAAGCTACAAAATTAACTTATTTCCCTACTTACATCAGGTATACATGTAGATGTATGTGCCTAACTGGATAATTTTTAGGGTGCTACCGGAAACACACAATTTAATCTTTTTGGCCAAAAACCTTCCTGCCAGTCACGGAGAAATGTAGGGGAGTTGTAAGGAAAAAGTATGCCCAGTTTTTTTCTTTAATCGTTTTTATTTAATCCCAGGAAGCATAATTAGATTATTGGGATTGCTTCGGACAAACAGCCTCCATTTTCAATCAGTCTTGAAGCATAATCATCCATGGAGACAGACTTTAATCAAATGTCGGAGCCTTGAATTCAGATTGATCTGCTTAGACGATGACACTGTTCAAATGGCAGACAACTTGATTCAAATGTCATCCTAATTTAATTTATATTCCTTTTATTTATATAACTTGTTTGATTGTAAAGCACCAGAAAGCATTTTTTAAATGGATTATTATTAATGGGACTTCAGTTTCCCTACGTGATGATAAATGACGTCCGTGTTTGGAGAACTAGGGAATAAACTGTTCTGGACCAATCTGCAATTATTTAAATCAAATTAAACAAGCTCCATCGGAAATATCTCGGAAGCTGGGGGCCAACGAATTCGTGTTCATGCATAAGTCAGGTGATTGTGCCATGTAATTTCTGGAAGGACTAGTGTTTTGAGTAAAAAAAAAAAGAAATCAGCTTTTTGACCCAAGTGACCCCATGATGACCTTTAAGCCCAGTTTGGTCATGTGACATGTTGGGCTGGGCTTCTGATACTTTTGACAAAGTTTGGTTTAGAAATCGGTCAAAATATAAAGGCGCAATAGAAAAAGTCAACGTTTGTTACTAACTATTTAAATGGAGACATGATTTGTCGAGCTGCTATTCCACAGCTAAATATTACAATTACATTTTTAAAAGACTAACACATGTGTGCATAGTGATAAAAGAGTTACAAGTAAATGGACATGTAAATTGGCCTTGTAAAAAAGTGTTGTGAAGTTTGACATGAGATATCGTAATTTTATGAATTCATGTACTGTGCATGTATGTTTTTATAAATACTTTTTTTTCGAGTGAGCTGACTAGCTGATATTTGACAGACATTAAAGATGCTAATAGAGCCTGAGAGTATGCTTTTTGGTCTTTGAGCTTCCAGACCCCTCCGCGACCCTTCTACGGGCCTTTTACACGGGGGTTGCCCTTTCTCTTGCTATAATTTTTGACAGAAGGATTTCTTACCTTAGTCACCCCAAGAAATATTCATGTTCAAATTTTATCTTGGCATTCCACAAGAAAAAATGATGAGAATTCAGCTCGAGATGGGTGAAAACAAATTTGACTTACATTTCACATCCAGATTTCCAAACCTACATTGTACTGTAGGTCTCCTTGTTTGATCACGTTTGTTTTCAAATTACGCACCTAACTTAACTACGTCCGATGAGTTCTAGATTTAGTCGGGTTTTGCTTGAATACAGTTCTTATAAATGGTCATTTTAGAGAATTAGTCCTTCAAGTTTAAACATTTTAGTTTCCTAGTTTTACTTTTTACCCAATGACCGCCACAAAATTATTTGACAAATTTTCATCTTTGTATGAGTGCTCTGAGTTCCACTAAGGCACACATATTTTAGAAAAGTCAATTTTTGGCACGATATTTCTCTTTTACATCATGCAATTTGTCTGTTTCCATAAGTTGAGATGCTAGTAACAATCATAGGCTTTTTTCAAGGGTGAGTTTCTTAAGAAATCAATGTATAAAAAATAACTTTGAAAACTCTGACTTTTACACGCTGGTTTTCAAGGCAAGGCAAAAACCAGGGATATATCAACTTTTTTAGGCACAGGTACTGACCACATACAGAGAATTCAGTATACACTTTTTTTTTTGCTTGAAATTATTTTCTTGAGCGAAAGAGGGCCTCTATCCATCTAATCAGACAATTTGAAAAGGGATTATGTTCACCAAAATGCCAACTAAAAGCAACTGTGAAAGACCGTAACACCAATGCACTTTCATACTGAAATTATAACTAAAATATAAGGATGGAACTACTCACGAGTACTTGACTACTCGTGAGGAATTTTTTTTTCTTCGAGTACTCGACTTGAAAAATCAACTTCTCTCACCTACTAACCCTATTTTTGAATGCATGCAGTCGGAATAAAAATTTTGGGGCCTCTGTCTGATCAGTAACTAGATGAGTGAATTAGTAATTTGGCTACCTACCAAAAAAGCCTGGTCCTGGGCCTCTGTCTCAACATTCCTCATGAGCGGATTCAGGAGCAGCGGGCCAGCACTCCGGCTCAGTGAGATGGAGGCTTGAGATAATGCATCGGGGAGGGTGGATCCGAGTCTGCTAGCGGCAGGGCTCCGCTGCTGATGGGGACCGGTGCGGATCCTAGGTGGTGACTGCTGGATTTGTTGAATACCTAGCAGTTGAAACAGGAAATTATTGACGAGAGTATTGTCGAAAAACTTACTTAGTTTAAAGATGGGGATTGTAATCAAGTCCCTGTGAAATTATTGTTTCTGGCATGCTGTCATTTTGAAGAAATCAATAAAAGAAGGCTATTTCCAAAGATGTGTCAAGTGACGCATTTTTGAAAATTTTCGTTAGTAGGTGGTTTGTATTTCGGAGAATCCGTGAATGGGTGTGCGCAAGCGTTGACACAACGCATGCAGCAGTTGCTATATTCGTCTGTTCAGTGCGTGACATCGCATAGCTGCAATCGGCTGAATGAGAATGTGTTCCAGATGCTGACTTCGGACGCTATTCAAAACATGATGCGGCAACTTTTGAATTGAAATGGAGATTCTAGAATATTGTTTTCACGGAATATACATTTACAGCATTCATAGAGCTAAAAGTTCATCAGGTAAATATTTAAGCACCGTCTATAGATTTGGAGCACTTTTGTTGTTTCAAACGACAAAAATGCACAAAATGACAACCGTATTCGGCACATGAAAAAGGTAGCATACTTTGTATAATCCTATAAAAGGTTGAAGGTTTTCTGTAAAAAAAAAAATGTTTTTCGACTCAAACCCTCACAAAAAGAACAGTCAATGTTTGTACCAAATTATGGTACAAATAAAATAAATCTAATTTAAATTAAAGCTTTTCATAACTGACAACAAATTCTGTCTTTTTTTTCAAGCTTAGGGTGGATTTCTTCTGGCTCAATTCTCTGAAACATGTACCAGAACAGAGGGGTAGCCTCCAGTTCAAATAAGGTCTACCATACTGTATAATTAGCATACCTCCCCACTGCTTTTGCCGCTGTGCCACCAGCGTCTGCTCCACCCTCTGCTGTTCCAGCCGCAGCATCTGCAGTTGTTCCTGCTGCTGGCGCATCAGCCGTTCCTGCTGCTGGTGTTGCCATTGCTTGAGTTGATGGAACCGCTGCACCAGGCGAGCCTGTTCTTTAGCCTGCTGGTGCTCGGCTTGATCCGCACCCGCATCTACAGGAAATATCCAAGCAATCGACCATAAACAAATGTTAAAGGGAATGTACATCATTGACTTTTCCTTTAATTTTCAGAAATGAACTATTTGAGGGGTTAGTATAATAGATCAAATATTGTTTAAGTGACATGTTTGAAGTTTTGTGTTTGAAAATGCTTGAAAAACCAAGAAAAACAAAAATTGTTCAAGTAGTCTGGTTCCCTGACTCCACTAAAGATAAATGGATCAATTTATAGATGTCGGAAAATTGTAAGGTAAGGGAACCAGCCTAGCTGGCCTGCACCCATTCCTGAACATGTAACCAATAGCAAACAAAATGTGGACGGAAAAAATTGTAAATTTGGAGCAGTAGTTGAAAAATAGTTAGGTTTTTCCAACGGTGGTCGCCCGACCACCGTTGGAAATGTATACAAAAATACCATTTTCTTGAAAATGACTTGACACCAGGTGCCATAATTTTACAGGATGCTTTAGACTGTCATTTACCAACATCCTAGTAGGGTATTTCGTAAAAACTTGGTAGTTTTATTTTTTGATGTTTGCAAATGTTGTATATTCCCTTTAAAGGTAATATACAACATTTGCTTTTTCTTTTAAGAATGCATTGATTTGAGGGTTAGTATTTCACAGCAAATATTGTTACACTGACCTATTTAAAGTTTTGTGTTCATAAATGCTGGTAAAACCAAGAAAATAGAATGTTGTTCCTGTAGTCTGGTTCCCAATCCTACTTCAGACGAAACGGAGCAATTTATAGAAGTCGGAGAATTGTCAGGTCAGGGAACCAGACCAGCTGGCTTACACCCATTCATTGATGTGTAACCAGCATGCAACTTGGAAGAAACCAAAAAACGAGGAAACTCCAATCTTTACGAGACTTTGTACAGTGTTTTTCAATTTTTAATGGCGTAAGTGTGAAGTGAAAAACGAGGAAATCAGCTCATTCGAGGAAAAGTTGCATGCCTGGTAACCGATAGCTAAATATCTTTCTCATGACATACTCTGACTGTGTGCCAAATGCCATGCTTGTATCAAAGGTACAATCTGACATCACCTACTTGCCGTACTGATGGAAAAATGAGAAATTGAAAGAATTCAATGTTAATCAAAAGAATTAGGAATCAATCAGGCACTCATCTGAAAACCGTACCTATTTGCATAATTGCCGTGGCAAGCTCTGAGGGGGTGGCAAACTCCCTTCCATCTGCTGCTCTGCCTGCGTGGTCTTCTTGTAAGGACGACCCTGGCTGTGCTTGACCGCCAAACGAGGGGGAAGGGTCCAAGACCACACCTGCCCGGTTGACCCAGGCGTTTGTCCGCGACAGGGCTTCATTCATTGTGGCATCTGCTTGACAGGGTTCACTGATATACAATGAGAGAAATTAGGAGGGAAATACCACCAAAATCACACAACTATGATTGGGCACGTATGGCCAAAAAAAAAGTCTCCGGTTTCTGGTATGGAGCTTGTCCCAAAAGTGGTGCGGCGACGCGGCTTTTTTTTTTTTTTTTACCTGTTTTTAAATGTTTTATTATCATAATCGATGCATCGCGCGCGCTCGGTAACGGAATCGCACTCGGGATACGGGGACCATCGAATGTAGGCTGGGCATGAAGAAGAATTCGCGTTGTTCAAACATTAAACACGATCGGAAATTTAACGTGTTCAAGATCGCGAGGGGAGCTCTCCGAAATGAACGGAAAATTTCACTTTTTTCCGGATCGTAAGTAAACTTCAGTACAACCACCTTAATCATCGATGTCTACTTGTACCTTAGGTGGCATATCTAGTAATTTGGAGGCCGTTTTGAAGGTGAAATCTGATGTTTTTTGTTGGAAAATGTTGGTTTTTGGGACGGTGTTGTCCAGCTCGCGGTATTAGCTTGGACCCTACTATCGCCAGACCATGTCCAAATGTTAAAAAAGGTGATAAGTTGGGTCCAAGTTACTCGGACTAAAGTTATACATTATTATTTACAGTCTTTAATGTTAAGTGATGTTCACTACGATGACAGGTAAAGACATGAGAGAAGAGTGGGCAAGATTACCATATGCGAAGTTCACTAATTTTCCTCTGTATTGACTAACAAGCCCTCAGATAGCAATTTCATGTCATCAAAGTCAATTTGAGCAGTGAGAAAATACAAGCATTTTCTTAGAAAACACTTTGAATTTTTCAGTCCACTCTCATAGGGTTTGTACACAGAGTGTTGAGTGAACTTCGTATATGGAAATCTTTCTGAAGAGTGAACAAGTCAACAACCAACAAAATAAAGCAAAAACCAGCATCACCCTTCAACTTCAACATGTTCAACTTCAACATGTTCAACTTCAACATGTTCAACTTCAACATGTTCAACATGTTCAACATGTACTCCTAGAACTATGAGGCTCCGCGTGAGCGGAGCCTCATAGATCAAGAAGCCCGCAAAATTGCCTGCAGCACAAAACACTAATAAAGTACAAAAACGTCCATCAAAATGCAGCCATTTCACACAGAACCGCTGCACAGTTTGCCCCTATACTCCGTACTTTATCTCTTGACATACTCACGTATCTTGTGCGGAACTAACATGGGTGGATTCTGTCGGTTTTTAGGCCAAAATGATGAAAAATATGCCCTTTCCGCACTGAGCCAACCTGACACTTGAAACGTGCACGCATATGATCGAGCGATGATTTTCGGTTCGCTCGGAGCGCGCCGCGGGGGGTACGGTACATGCACTTGTACGCATGCACATACTATCATTTCGCTTGTACCGTACCCCCCGCGGCGCGCTCCGAGCGAACCGAAAATCATCGCTCGATCATATCATATGCGTGCACGTTTCAAGTGTCAGGTTGGCTCAGTGCGGAAAGGGCATATTTTTCATCATTTTGGCCTAAAAACAGACAGAATCCACCCATGTTAGTTCCGCACTAGTCCGAGTAACTTGGACCCAACTTATCGCCTTTTTTAACATTTGGACATGGTCTGGCGATAGTAAGGTCCAAGCTAATACCGCGACCTGGACAACATCATCCTGTCACTGTCCCAAAAACCAACATTTTCCAACAAAAAACATCAGATTTCACCTTCAAAACGGCCTCCAAATGACTAGATATGCCACCTGAGGTACAAGTAGACATCGATAATTAAGATGGTTGTACTGAAGTTTACTTACGATCCGGAAAAAAGTGAAATTTTCCGTTCATTTCGGAGAGCTCCCCTCGCGATCTTGAACACGTTAAATTTCCGATCGTGTTTAATGTTTGAACGACGCGATTTCTTCTACATGCCCAGCGTACATTCGATGGTCCCCGTATCCAGAGTGCGATTCCGTTACCGAGCGCGCGCGATGCATCGATTATGATAATGAGTCACGTTTGTAAACACATACATGTGTATTTCGAACTGTAAAAGGGAATCGGGAACCAGCTTGAACTGGTACCCGCCATAAAAGCTGCGCTAGTTCCCGACTCCCTATTATCGTTTGAAATGCACATGTGTTTACAAACGTGATCCAGTCTACTCATTATCATAATCGATGCATCGCGCGCGCTCGGTAACGGAATCGCAGTCTGGATACGGGGACCATCGAATGTACGCTGGGCATGTAGAAGAAATCGCGTCGTTCAAACAAATTTTACGTGTTCTAGATCGCGAGGGGAGCTCTCCGAAATGAACGGAAAATTTCACTTTTTTCCGGATCGTAAGTAAACTTCAGTACAACTATCTTAATTATCGATGTCTACTTGTACCTCAGGTGGCATAGATAGTCATTTGGAGGCCGTTTTGATGGTGAAATCTGATGTTTTTTGTTGAAAAATGTTGGTTTTTGGGACAGTGACAGGATGATGTTGTCCAGGTCGCGGTATTAGCTTGGACCTTACTATCGCCAGACCATGTCCAAATGTTAAAAAAGGCGATAAGTTAGGTCCAAGTTACTCGGACTAGTTCCGCACAAGATACATGAGTATGTCAAGAGATAAAGTACGGAGTAAAGGGGCAAACTGTGCAGCGGTTCTGTGTGAAATGGCTGCATTTTGATGGACGTTTTTGTACTTTATTAGTGTTTTGTGCTGCAGGCGATTTTGCGGGCTTCTTGATCTATGAGGCTCCGCTCACGCGGAGCCTCATAGTTCTAGGAGTATTTAACATGTTCAAGTTGGCAAACTTGTTTCATAACGCGACGGCAGCTGTTTTATCTCCCGTCATGTACCAGCTTACATGTTTCCATCTGATCCTTAAATATACACTCATAAGTCATACACATTAATTAAACAACAGACACATGAGAAAAGGCACCTCGAATTGTCCATCGAGTCGTCAAACAGAAGTGATTCTTGAGCGCCATTCCGTTCAAATGGAACACTAAACGGTATGGTACCCACAAATACATCGATCAAAAGACGTGTTCATTCACTGCACATTCGGCGCCAGACTACAACCCAGCTGGAGCAAACTGAAGAGGGCGCTAGATATCCCGTAATTAATTGATTAATCATTATTTTGGCTGTTAAATTACAACAAAGCAAATATTAATTTTCTTGGTCGGCAGTGTTCTGTTTCCAGAACGTTGTATGATTCAATTAAATTGTTATTTTTTTCGTCCGGTACCGAGTCAAACTCTTCAAGCTCTATAGGCCTAGTCATACGACGGTTGACCTGTTTTCTATTAAATTTCTAAATGGACCATTCTCCCATCCAATTTGCAGGCTAATCCGTGATACGTGACAGTACATATCATAGCTCACGTCACCGAAGCTCAGTAACATACGTAAGGCCAAAAAAAAAAAAGTCTCCGGTTTCTGGTATGCGCGCGTGTCGCCGTAGCCATGCGCGTCGGCAAAATGAAAAAAGTTTTTTTTTTTTTCAATGAAAGATGATGTCTCAAAACCGCCAAACTCACTGGTTTGACTGGAATCCTGCTTCTGCAAAATTGTAACGTGATTTTAGATGGGGTTTTGATCGAGAATAAGCTTTATGTGGCCTCTCTGGTCTCCCATAATATTTGCACTAAGTTTAGTCGGGCACCATTTGCAGTCATCAGCCGACATTTGAAGCAAAAAAAAAACAGTTAAAAAAAAAAAAAAGCCGCGTCGCCGCACCACTTTTTGGGCAAGCTCCATACCAGAAACCGGAGACTTTTTTTTTGGCCTAAGGGGTTGAGGCATGAGACTTGCCCCCCTTGGGCGTTCGAGGACTAATCCAGGCCCCGTCGCTGAGGGGGCCACGGGGGCCGAGCAAAACCGTAAGCGTAAAAATTAACCACAATCCTTCGTCGACAGTGGCGGGGGGGGGGGGGCACCAGCATGGTATGATGGGGGACCCAAGCCACCGCAAGTGCTGCAAATTCGAAAAGAGGGGGTATGGGGGTGGAAGCTGGTCCTCTTTTAACGTTTTATTAATTTAAACAATACTTTAACTTTACAATAATTCCTTGGGAATCGGGAAATTTCAGATTTTTTTGTGGGTGGGCGGCCCTCCCCCTGGCAACGCCACTGCCCCTAGTGTGCCCCCTCCCCAATTTGAGTGAAGGAAATAAAATAAGCTCTTTACTTTTATTAAAAATGTTCCGCCCCCTCCACCTAGAACTCCATTTCAGTCAGGGCCTATTGTACTTCAATGCTAAATTAAATTGAGAAAGCTTGATGGCCCGATTCATTCCCGGTATTAGTCAGCAAACGAGGCCCAGCCTCATTCAAATCGAATCTAAACAATAGGCCCATATACCTTTGATTGCACAGCATACAGTACTTCGAAGTGTTACCATGGATACTAAAGCTCAAACGATATAATCGGACACGCACGACATGAAAAGCATATGCAATATTCCGAATCATCACCGACTGTAGAAGCATCGAAAGTGAAAAAGATTTGTCAGCCAATAAAATGAGAGAGCGCAATGTGCTATACTATACAAGTCACAGCACAGGTCCGGATACCTGGTTGAGCTCAACGGGTGCCCATCGTAGCTGGCAATCGTACTGTATGGCTCGGGACCTCCAGAAGTACTATACAAATCTTGCAAAAGGGTTGAGAAAACTTAATTATTGAACTCCAGTCTGGATGATACAAGTGCGGAGTTTTAAGCTCACGGAACATTTCGTTCCGCACGAATCGTGATACAACAAACCAAGATCGGTAAGTGGCAATTTCTTTTAAAAAATTATGAACATTCTTTCAGTTATTGAATCTAAACTTTCAGACGTAAAGGTTTGTCAATCTTTTCTTTTTCGATGGGGGTGCCTTTTTTGCCGGGGGTGGCCATTAGCCTTTGTTAATTTTTTTTTCGCCGAATTGAGGGTGAATTTGCCACATTTGTGTGTGTAGTGTTTTCTCCTTAAAAATAAAAGTGACAGTTAATTAAATCGCATTATCTTTTTTATCTTTAGGCCTGAATATTGAACTCACCCGAGCCATGACGAATACCACGTATGAGTCAACCACCGGTTTTGATTTAGATCCAACAGATGATTCTATCTCGCCCGGTGATGGGCAAAACTCTGACGCTGGATGGTCAGTGGGAGGTCTAGCCAACAGTCCCGTAGTACGCGCGTCCTACGGTACCATTAGCGTCATCGGTATCGTGGGTAACCTCCTAGTCTGCTTCATCTTCTTTAGGGTCCCCAGTCTCCGCACGAGCACCAGTTACTTCCTGGTTCATCTCTCAGTGGTCGATCTTCTCTCATGCATCATGGTTATACCCTTCCATCTCTTTCCGGACCCCCCGCCCATGAAGGGCCGCTTCGGCGACTTCGTCTGCCGCTTCTACTTCAGTAAGTACCCAATGTGGACCTTCATCTTGGTCTCTGTTGGAAGCCTAGTCCTGATCAACCTGGAGCGCTTTGTGGCCATCGTCTACCCTCTACGGTACAAGTCTTGGTACACTCGCAGGAACACCATCCTGATGATCGCCGCTTGTTGGCTCTACTCTCTCGCCCACAACTCCTTCTTCTTCGCTGTTTATGCCTTCACCGACGAGACGGGCTGCCAGTATGTCGGCTTCTCAAGCGATACCGTGAGGTTTGTGTTCGGTGTCTACCATTACTTCATCTACTACCCCGGACCGTTGGGCTTCATGATCGCCACCAACTGGAAGATGGTCCGGAAACTGAAACAGCAGATCTCAAGGCTCAATCAGCAAAAAGGCCGTGCAGGTAATGCAAATCTCAGACAATAATTTTAAGAAAGCCCTCGTAGTCATTTGTTTATTATAGAATAATCAAGCGAGTTAGGCATGCATAAAAGTTTACACTGTTCAAAACGGACGAAGAAGTCTAGGGTTAGACTATTTTCCAAAAAAAATAAGGATTGAACAACGAAGGCAAACAAGACTTTACTTGCCATGTCGAGTTGGACCCGGTTCAAAGGTCTCAGATAATATGACATTACGATAACTCGACTCAGTCAGTCAGTTTGCCATTCATAGCATAGGCGTAGCCAGCGGGGTGGGGGGGGGGGGTATTTACCCCCTCCCCCAAATACTTTCTAAAGATTGCCCTTTTCCATTGAAATGCCTTTTTTTCACCAGCTCTTACCCCCCCCCATATTTTTGTAGGAGTGCCCTTTTTATGAAGAACTGCCCTTTTTGTTCTGAACAAGTGCCCTTTTTAAAAAGAATTGGTGCCCTTTTCTGTGCTAGCTGCCGTTCGGATGCCTTTTTTGTTTAATTTGACGCAAGTATCGCCCTGAATTGTCCCGCATATTGTCTGTAGGGTCAATAATGGTCGGTTTTGAACAGCGCCCCTACCGACATATGGTCCCCCCCCCCACTTTTTTTATTTTACGGAGGCCAAGTGTCCGGGGAAAAAACGGGCTTACATTTTACGACGGATGTGCATGTGCCCTTTTCACAAACATTTACCCACCCCCACGAAAATTACCGTGCTACACAACTGCATAGGAACTCAGACTCGACTCAGCCAGTCAGAGGATAATATGAATTTTTGCAAAATTTGATGTATGGTATATAAAGTCTTGCAGTGGAAGTACAGGCATTGGCACTTTCTTGATTTGCGCAAGGCGCGGTATAAATTGTTGTAAGATGCTTCATCCCTGTCGGTGGATCTGCTCTGACCAAGTCACGTAGGTACTAGATAACCAAAATGAATACCTCCGAGTTGAGAGAAGCAACTGTTTGAGAGACACAATGCAGGGGCGAATCTAGCATTCAGGAAACGGTGATGGTTGGATTGATAAGGTGGGGGTTTGAGTGAAGGCGTACCGAAGGCACTGGGCCTATGGGCCATACGATGCTTTCTACTATGAATTATGTTTGGCCCTTTTTACTAGTATCATAACGTATTAGTCAGCGGCTGAACTGGGTGCCCCCCCCCCACCACCACCAGCTCTGCAATGTGCCTTGGCAGATTCCAATCAGTTTTTGAAATGTTCAAGAGGACAACAAATCTTTGGTAATCCGTTCGGGGTTATTTTCATTCAGGTATGGCGGGGCAGCGGGAGCTGTGGCAGGCCCAGGCGGCCCACGAGCTCCAGAAGACCCTCCTGTTCGTGGTCATCACCTTCGGCATCCTGTGGGGACCCAACCAGACCATGTTCTTCTGCTTCCTCATGACGGCGCCCTTAGACTTCACCCAGGCCTACTACCACGCCGGGGTCATCATCGGCGTCTGCAACTCCTGCGTTAATCCCTTGATCTACACGCTCAAGAACAAGGCCTTCCGGGACGGCCTGAAGGGGCTGGCGGGATGCTGCCGGGCCAACACGGTGGAAGATCTGACTGAAGCCACGGCTAGCGGGTCTCTGGCCCTCACTCAGGAGGCGGAGGGGAGAACGGCAACTGATCACGAATAATACTTTTCAGTTTAGTACAGATCTATGTACACAGTGGTTATACAGGGTGAGTAAAAAACACACCAAATGTCGGGACTATTGTTTTACTGAAGTTCTGCATGTAGCACTTTCAAAATCTAAGACTTAAAAGGCCAATTCATAAGCTTTCTTTTAGTACAAGAATCATTCAAATCACTCATGTACTTTTCAAGTTACGGAATTTTAAACACAACCACCGTTTTAAAGTTCTGTCCACGGATCACAAAAAAGTGTGCGTTCTTTCAGCAAAACGAAAACAATTCACACACATCCCTATGTGATTTGTTTTCGTTTTGCTGAAAGAACACTGAACTTTTTGTGATCAGTGGACAGAACCTTAAAACGGTGGTTGTGTTTGAAATTCTGTAACTTGAAAAGTACATAAGTGATTTGAATGATGCTTGTACCAAAAGAAAGCTTATGAATTGGGTTTTCACATCACAGATTTTGAAAGTGCTACATGCAGAACTTCACTAAAACAATGGTCCCAACATTCGGTTTCGTTTTTTTGTGACTCACCCTTTACAACAAAATGCATTGTATATTGAGATTCATATTTAACCAAAACGTAACTTTAATGTAAGTTGGTTTGAAATAGTATCATGAAATTGTATTTAGATACAACGTATCGTTGAATATCAATCGGACAAAAATGTCTCGCGAGATTCTATTTAAACGCATTTAATTCAATGTAAATAGGCAAAAGTAGTCGGATGGATTTGTATTTAAATACAACTTGAACTTAATATAATAGGCCAAAATAGTCCTGATGAAATTCTCTTGCGAAACAACTTGAATTTAGTGTAAAACGGCCAAAACAAGTCCAATAAAATTCTGTTTAAATGCAAATTGAATTTCATGTGAAAAGGTAAAAAAATATTCCGATGAAATTCTATTTCAACACAACATGAACTTAATATAAATAGGCCAAAAATGGTCGGAAAAAATTCTCTTTAAATACAACTTGAATTTAATGTAAAGCGGCCAAAAATAGTCTAATGAAATTGTATTTAAATGCAAATTGAATGGAGTGTAACTGGTAAAAGTAGTCTGATGAAATGCTATTTAAATACAATTTGAACTTAATATAACTAGGCCAAAATGGTCCAATGAGATTTTCTATAAATACAACTTTAATTTAATGTGAAAAGGCCACAAATAGTCTAATAGAATTCTCTTTAAATACCACTTGAATTAAATGTTAATAGGCCAAACTTGTCTAATAGGCCAAAACGGTCTGATGAAATTCTCCAGAAATAGAGTTTAAATTTAATCTGAAAAGGCCACAAATAGTCGAATGCATGCAATGCTCTATAAATACGACTTGAGTTTAATGTAAAGCGGCCAACAATAGTCCAATGAGGTTTTTTTTTAATGCAAATTGAATTCAATGTAATTGCAAATTGAATTAAATGCAAATAGGCAAAAGTAGTCTGATGGAAATGCTTATTTAAATACAATTTAAACTTAATATTAATAGACCAAAAGGTCTGATGATATTCTCTATAAATACAGCTTTAATTTAATCTGAATAGGTCACAAACAGTGTGAGGCAATTATCTTTAAACATAATTTGAATTTAATGCAAACCGGCCAAACTTGTATATGATCATACAAATTACTTTAATATGATGTAAATAGGCCAAAAATAGTCTGATGAAATGTTATCTAAATACAACTTGAATTTAATTCAAATAGGCCAGAAATAGGCTGATGAAGTTCTATTAAAATAACAAACGAAATTAAATGTAATCAGGCCTACAAACGTAAAGCAGGGCTTGTTGGCTGGTTTGAAATCGGGCGTTTTTAGGGTGGAGGTAAACCCTAAAAAAAATTTGTCCACAAAGGTTTTGAAAAATAATACTAAACATTATCATTCTCAAATATGATGTAATAGTTAGTGAGGGTTCATAGTTTTAAAATAGGATTTAGCCCTTCATATTAAATATATGGCAAAACCCTATATTAAATGTGCATCTCCCCAATACAAAATACCGTCATAATGATAAAAAAGTATTTCATGTTTTGTACTTAAATTATAATATTCTCTGAATAACTATTTTATATGTAATATATTTCACCCCGAGCACGACAGAAAATCATTTGCCGTATCCAGACGTAGGATATAGAAAGATTACTTTCTTGACGGTGATGGTCGCCGTTACCTTTTAAAGAGTATTACATCAGCCTGCACTTGTCTAGGAGAGTATACGTGAAGTCAACATCTAAAAGGTCTTATGCATTAGTTGTACCTAAGCCATTTTACTTTGTTTTTCACCACGCACTCGCAATCAGATGGACCTCGTACGAGATCAGCAACTAGATGAATTTCTTTGACAGATCTGGACAAGATTTAAGTGCAAATTCGGTGGTTAATGCATTGGCTAAATTTTGTGTTTACACACGGTATTTGCCGAAGACTTACAGGCTAAAGTGTCCGGAACGCAAGTATGTTTTTTTTGTGTCCGAAGTGCATGGAGTCCGAAGTAGCAGCGTTGGAGTCGGAGGGAATAGAAACTGGGATTTGTTCCACTGAAAATATGACGTCAATCTTTTCCAGCCGTGACAATAAAAAGGCGGGGTAAGGTACTGTCCTAATCAGAATTTCTGGAGGGTCGTTCGGTAATTTGCTTTCTCCATCACAGAACAAGATGAAAAAAGTCAATCTCCGGACGCTGGAAATTCGAAAGGCAGTAGCCTGTACAGCGTCAGACGCAAATTACTTTAGTTCATATAGAAACCTGCGCCCTTCCGCTTTTTTTCGGCCATTCCAGGCTGTTGCACCGTTAATTGTAAATTGAATTCAAATTGCTCGAGCCTCGAGGAAGTATTTGATTGAAAAAAAGTTCCTTTGTGCTTACGCATCCCAGGTTACAGACCTCGCTTTTCCAATGCCTTAATAGTGAAATGCATCGCCTGCCTTTCGCCCAGCCAGAAAGACTGTCTGTATAATACTTGTCTTAAAATTATCTGAGGTCCCCCATGGGGGTGGGGTGGAGGGGGTAGCACTGGGGAAGGGGGTTATTTGGAAACTAGGTCCTACCCATAGGCCCTAGAGTTCCCGAATTACATATACCATAAGCTATACCCAATGCTCCTCTAATTCGGCAATAGAACGAATGCAGTGGCATTTCGAACGGGGGGGGGGGCTTGAACTCCAAGATTATTTTCAGTCAGGGTGTGCAGTGTTGCTGCCGTCAACGCATAAGACGACCCAAGGCCTAAAGCAATTAATCAAGATTTGAAACATGACATTAACAAAACTGCTTGCTGTCTATATTGACTTGAAATATACAAATTGAAATATACAAATTGCACATAATTAAACATTTGGCTAAAATCACTGATCGGAAAGAATTGACATAAGTGTGAAGTTGTTTTTAATGAACTCAAGGAACATATTGGTCAGGCGGAGCCGGGAAGGGTAGGGAGTGGTTGGCTACCCAAACCGCCCCGTGAATCTACCATTACAAAGCCTTTTCAATCCTATTGGAAAACCTTTGGGAAACCTCAGTTCGATGTTTAAAAAAAATTAATGTCGGCACCCCACAATCATGAAATACCTCCTAGAGTGATGTACAAAAAGGTTTCCCTTTTTTATGGAATAATCCACTTAAATTTTATATATTGATGGTAAAAGGATAATCTTGACGGAAACTCAATTGCAGCAGACACTCAATCGATACCAGTAAATATTTGCGTTTACGTCCACTTTTCCCGCAGCTGAATATATTTGTATAACAGACCTCAAACAGTCGAGTTTGTTTTTGTGAAACTATCTGCTCTCAGTGTGCCTGAAATATTCATCGTGTTTCAGAATTACTTCAATGTCACCAAGTAGTTCGCTAGTCATTTTAATCATGCATGTAATTACGCGACGTATAAACAATTGCTAAAAAGTATAAATTGTTTTTGCTTTTGTAATAGCCGCCAGATGTTGAATCAAAATACATGTAGTAATTTGAAGGGAAAAAAAGCCTATCGGAAAAACCCCTGAATTAGCTGGAAACTGATTGCAGGGTCTACACGATTTTTTTCTTAATATTTTGTGATTAGTGTAAAAATCGTCGTGTTATCTCCAACAAGTATGTCACAAAGGATGAGAGCACTGTGTTATTGAAGTTTATAGGCCTACTATAAACATTGGTAACATATTTTTATATTTAACTTGAACGCTCAATATAAAGTCAACATATAAAATATGTCACGGTTCATACAATGTATATAGACTATATCGATATTACCGTAGTTTCGATTCTTATTTCATTACAGTGCAGTTATCATGTGAAATAAATTGTTATTTTTATTGTAAGGAAATTTTGCTGCAAGAATAGTCACGTTATTTATTTCAATGTGTTGAAGAAACTAACCGATGGATGACTAAAGACTAAAAGGCTCGTTTCGAGAGCGAGCGGTTGGATGTTCACGGAGGAAAATAAAGTAGGCCTACAAAATGAGAGCGGGACTCAAAAATTACTACTAAAATGTCCCTAGTTGGACATCGCTCAGATGCTATGATATGGCGTAGGTGATATGTAATACAATAAGGCGTGGGTGATTTATAATGTTGAAATGTTGAGGACTAGGTGATATAATGATGAAGGCCTATGGGAAATAATCATAGAGCTATATTAAATTACTAGAGCGCTAACTCGCCATTCTGCGTGCGGAGACGCTTTGAAGCCGTCCTGGGCGCAGACATTTTGAATTCATGTGCGTGTTTGTAGAACAATAATGAAATTAGATGGATTGAATTTTGAAAGTGTACCCTACGCTGTTCGCGTAGAGCAAAATGACACGCTCATCTGATGATCGTGCTATTCGGTTTTTGGCGTATTGGCTTCGATAACGCACCAGTATGGAATACAAACGCAGATATGCAAATAGCCGTACAAATTTGCTAGGTCTCCATAGGTTTGTGCACAAACGTGGATGCGCCCAGCAGGCATTATTTTGTACACGAAGTTAGCGCTCTAATAATTTAATATAGCTCTATGGTAATAATATTCAAGGCCTAGGTAATATTAATGTTGGGGTTCGGTTTCCACAGCGAGTCTCTATCATGGCGTAACAATGTGTGTTATCTAGTTTGTTTCTTCAAAAGTCTTCTCGAAGGAACTACCTGTGGACAACGAGGCCTTTTCGAGAAAATATACTTATGCGGGGGGCAAATCGCATTCGGGGATCAGAAGAGCCAATCACAGGGCGCCTCGATTATTTATGCTGAGTACGACATCCAACAGCCGTCGGGTCAAGGGACTGCGCTGTGTATCCAATGTATAAAAGCAAAAGGCTTTTCAGTTTATCCCTATATAACATTCAAAAACAACACAAAGCTACCATAAGCAACACAAGACACTACGATAAAGCGAGACTAGACAAGTTTACATCAATATTTGTATAAAAAACAAAACCACTAGAACCATCATCAAGGGCAGCTCTCGATGCTCTACATAATGTGCTTAAAAGACATTGTTTCATTTTCCTTGACAACAAATGTAATGTGACAGACTCCTTTAAATCCACCATTCAATCACTCCATATCAATACCATTTGATGTCAGATTATTTGTGATATTGAGGTATTTTTTTTGATATTGAGGGTTTTTTTTATATTGAGTTTGATGTAAAAATTCCTCTTGGATGCCCCACGAGAGCCATGCGAACGTGCCGATGTAGACTGAGTAAACATATTATTGAAATTTACTGGAAGTATTTCACGTTTAAATTTACATACAGATTTACCCATGTTAAAGTTATAAAGGTCATTGATTTTCAGTATATGTAATTATGCAAATAAGACATATGCATATTCAAAGAACGATGATTCGCTTATTCTGACAGCGTTCTTCGGTAATGAGAACAGTTTATTACATAGTGAAGTTGCGCCACCCCACAAACCATAATATAAATATGAAAGGACAAAGGAATTTTAAAGTGTTAAAAGAATAGTACATGTACTTGGTAAAAAAAAATCTCACATGGTTCATCACACCAATGTTGTTTGAGATCTTACTTGAAAGAATATCTATTTGTTTTCTCCAAGACAGATTTTCATCAGTGTAAATTCCCAGGAACTTGGCATTTTTGACTTGATTCAAAGCAACTCCAATGAACAACGAGGGTATTCTGCCTAGGTGATATTATAAGGCCTAGATAATACTATGAGAAGCCTTTAGGTGATATTATGAGAAGACCTACGTGATATTAGGCCCAGAAAATATTGAAAAGACCCATAGGTGATAATATGATAAGGACACGCATGTGATATTATAGGGCTATATTGATACCATGATAATGTCGGACTAATATTAAGGTCTGACTCATATTATGAGGTTAAAATTATAAGAAGGTTTAGGGATAAAAGGCCAATGTATTACAGGGCCTATTTGAAAGGTCTATAGATAATAGCATTAGAAGGCCTAGGTGATTTTAAGGTAAGGCTTCAGTGATATTATGATAGAAGGCATAGGTGGTTTTGAAACCATGCAGTGGCTTAACTGGGATCCAAGTTGCAGGTGCAGGTTACAAGGCGGTCTCATATTCTGGATGGCTGGGAACGTAGTCCCTACTCACTCGATTGAAACAATAAAACAATTCTTTCTCAAACTATTAGCAGGGACAATGGTTGACCACGAGCCCCAAGCGGTGGGAGTTTGATGTTTGGTATGGGGTGGGGGTGGGTTTCCCATGCCCCAGTAGTTATATCACTATTCTGCAACTAAATTAAAAACACATTAGTCCCTCATCTCATGCTAGTTGTAGATACTGCTGCAAGAGAGAGTTTGACATAGCTCTCATAAGAATTATTGGATGGGGTCCATAAATGCTGAACTATTTTCCGTGCCTATCTTATACTTATTGAAGGGAAATTTATTGAGGCATAATTGACTTTTATTTTGGTGCATAAAATAATCTTTCGTATGATAAAGCGGTTCAATACAGCGTGGCCTACTTACATGTTAATTTATCCCCGCAAATTTCTATTCAACGGCAATTAATCTTCATGTTCATGAACAACCACAACGACTTCTTCAGATAGATGCTATGCATCTTGGTAACCACTTGTAAATTACTCATTACTGTGATATATCTTGGTCAAGGACGAGGCATCAGGAGTCCAAATTATTGGGTTTTTTCCTGTCACTAATATTGATACGCTGAGAAGTAAGGCAAATGTTCTGTAAACTCTGACTGCAGATCCGCAAGTTTTTCTCCATGTTGACAAACAAAAACTGCTGAGGGAGAGAGCCACGATTATTTTCTCAATATTCTATGCATTTGTTATATTATGACTAATCATCTGGCCAAAATTCAATTCAATGCATAAGTTGATTTTTGAGTTAACGTGTCCATAAAGACTTTGTCTGTGCAATAAATAGTAAGGCAAATGTTCTATAGACGACAGCAGATTTGCAAGGTTTTCTAAGTGTTGACAAAACATTTACGGAGATAACAATTTGCTGTCTACATACATGTAGTCGGTGTCTTTATTCTATTTGCCATGGCCAATCTGCTGGCTGAAATTGAATTAAATGGATCGGGTAATTCATGAGTTAGCGTGTTCGCAAGACCTGTGTTTCTGTCTGTACAATAGCAAGTGGGCAAATGTTCTGTAGACTATGAGTGACAGTTATAGATCAGAGAGCTGTTTGTGCGCCGTGTTTTATATTCTTCCCTCGTGAAATTAATAAGAAAAAATCAGAGTCCATGCTCTGCAAAATGAAGACGCAGTCCGATCATTTCACCACCAGACACTAGTATCCAATGTCTTGGTTAAATGTCACCCATTTCCACTACCTTTTCATCTTTCGGCCTATATTACTATGTAACTTAGAGTTTTTTGTGGACTTATGTGAGTTAATGTACAAGTTGCCATGTCGCTTGGCAGATAGATATGTGGTGAAATATAGATTTAATCAAATTTCACTTTTGACGTCAGGAATCTCGCTATACAGAGTGGGCTATACTTGCAGTGAATTGCCAAATCGATATCTGCCTGACTTTATATTCGCTGAATACACCCATTCGTCTTGTGGTGAAACTCACTGGCAGAACTACAATGCACCTTGGTAATCAGGTGCCAATTCTAATATACATGACTGTCATGGTCACACAATAGGGACTTCAAACAGGTTTTAATAAAGTCGCTCGATACATCCACACAAAATATCCTCGTTTTGCCTTCACAAGACGATCAGTCATTTTACCACTAGACACCATCGGGTGAGATGTGAAAGATGATGGTGTCTAAATGGTTCATCTTTGGCTTGATAAGCCTTCATCTGATGATGGGCTGCACTGGTGGTGATGGAATGTGTAAGGCCTCCATTAGTGGTCGTAGAGGGGCGTGTCCTCTTACTTGGATCCAGTGGGGTGGCAATTGCTATAAGGCCATTATAGAGCCTCTGACATGGTTTGAGGCAAAAAATGAGTGCACCAAGATGGGAGGTGTTTTGGTCGTGCCACAGTCTCAGGAGGAAAATGATTTCCTCGTAAGATTACTGCCAACTCGGTTTTGGATTAATTGCAATGATCTCGAGGAAAAAGGTTGGTTGAAATTTGAATTTCTGATTTTAATCCAAAATGAGATAGAAATACAGAATTTCAACAAATCCAAGACCATCACCGGTTGGTTCTGATGAAGAATGTTTGTGTCAATTGTGTTAATTGTGTGTATATCATTGCATTATTTCG
Source organism: Patiria pectinifera (assembly GCA_029964075.1). NCBI lineage: Eukaryota > Metazoa > Echinodermata > Asteroidea > Valvatida > Asterinidae > Patiria > Patiria pectinifera. The sequence goes on along the minus strand of CM057147.1, from coordinate 5,076,407 downwards.
ACAGGTATTTGGAGGTGTCACGGTGGTACTAACGATGTGTTCAGGAATTGGTCGCCATCACAACCAGACAACTACGGCGATTATGAGCATTGCGCTGAGGTTGTCTTTGAGTCTGCTGGGAGATGGAATGACTGGCGCTGCGACTGGCCAAACCTTGCTGTATGCATCCGACCTGCACCACAGCTACACTTTTGAAAATCCAAAGTCAACACGGACAGTTGCTTGCCGTCATAAGGAGCCAGGCCGTCCATGCGGTTTGAACAGAATATAGTTGTTCAGTATGTGTCGTCATTCATGAAGATTTAATCCAACAAATAACAGTGATAAGGAGCATACATCTTGCGGAAACCGTTAACGGAATTCGAACCCACTGCCACAAGAACTAAACCTGTGAAATAATGAGCAGAGTGACCATGTCGATTACAGCTAGGGTTTCAACTCGTAACCCGAACTCACACTTCTCCTGACCAAACTTTGCGACATTCCTATACAAGATGAGGCTCAGGACACAACATTAAAGAGTCACAAATTAAATAGTCGTACATTAAATAGTCAAGGTACATGAAGGTCTATGTGTGGTTTTTAGCAGATATCAAAATACATGTATATGAACAATCTCAAAACGCTTGAAAGACTAATTGCTTGTTTACAATTCAATGTTAACAGAATTTACATGTATTTTAGAGAGTAAAATGTGTAATATTGAGGCAAATTGTACTCAATTACTGAATAGGTCTAATTAGTCGCTTGCTGATGAAGTTCGCAATTCTCCAACACTCGCTATAATTGATATTAAGCTATGTCTAAAAATAAAACGATAATTCTATGTAGTTCTTAAGATCAAATAATTGTGATATGTTCATGTGTAGAAATGTTTTCACGTTTTTTAAATAACAAGCCCGAAGTTGGTCAGGGAATAAATCTACTCGGACTGTTTATCATGAAATATAAAAAGGAAAAAAGTGGTCATCAACTTATATGTAGGTCCATCAAGTCGCCATGCAATTGAGTTAAATACAATATGTTTTATAGCTGTGTACGTCAATTATTACATAATAAGATCTGTACAGATATCTGTCCAGGAATCTACAAAAATAATAGAGTGATATAAATTCTTGTGCTACAAACTGAGTTGCAATTTCACATTGAAATGAAAAGACTGTATTCTTCTCGAAAAAAATTCATTTGCCTGTTTGGGTAAGGGAAGGCCTTGAGGGTAAGCAACGATAAGCGACGCTAGATTGTCCAATTGGGAAATATGTTTAATTACATCCTGATGCCTTTTCTTGCGCTCTGGTGCATCTGAGGAATATTTCCTCTAATACTAACCCCTTTTGAAAATCCCCGTGCAAAACTCATTGCAATGATGTTATTCTATCCCACGGTTTATGAAAATGTGGGTCTGGTTTGGTTTGGGTGGGATATATTTTAAATTGAAATTTGGTGGACCTTCAATTTTGCAATTAATTGCACGAACCTTGCCTCTGATGACGAGGTTCAATGCAGCGTGGCCTACTTGCATACTGATGTCTCCCGCCAATCTCTGCTCATTGCCAAATCATCTTCAAGTTAATAAACAAACAGCGACTATTGGATTCTATGCATCTTGGCAACCACGTGTCAATTCTCATAATTGAGACATTTCACGGTCAGAAACGCGGCATCTTGAGACCAAATATTGATATCTCCTGTCATTGATTGACACACTAAGCAGAAGTGAGTGACGGTGATCCAAAAGAAAGAGGTCCAGCGTGTTTTGATATCTTCCCTTGTGAAATTAAAAGAAAATATCAGAGTTGGAGCTCTGATGCTCTTCAAGATGAGTCAATTTAACGTGCAGTCTCATCACGGCACCACTAGACACCGGTCGGTGAGATGTGAGAGATGATGGTGTCTAAACGGTTCATCTTTGGCTTGATAAGCCTTCATCTGATGATGGGCTGCACTGGTGGTAACGATATGTGTAAGGCCTCCATTAGTGGTCGTAGAGGGGCGTGTCCTCTTACTTGGATCCAGTGGGGTGGCAAATGCTACAAATCCATCACTGAGCACCTGACATGGTTTGAGGCAAAAGATGAGTGCATCACGATGGGAAGTGTCTTGGTTGTGCCACAGTCTCAGGAGGAAACTGATTTCCTCTTGCACCTGGTACCAGAGACTTCCAGGTTTTGGATCAATTGCAATGATCTAGAAGAAGAAGGTTAGTTGAAATGTACACTTTATATTCTATTTAAAAAAAACCAGAAAACCTGTTTAAAGTTGATGAAAGAATTGTCAAATAGCAAGATCACTCGTGTATCGTTGGATAAACAAAAACAAAAGAATGGCGTGTAGTTTATATGAATGTGACAAATTTGTCATGAATTGAAACTGGATGACCTATGACTGACTTGTGAGGACTTGCGCAGAAATATCAAACAAACACAAACATTGATTTCTTTGAACAATCGTTTTGCCGAAAACTGTTGTCTTTGATCTACAGGTACTTGGAAGTGTCAGGATGGTACTGACGAGGTGGAGTATAGGAATTGGTCGACTGACGGAGGCCAACCTAGTAACTCGAGGGATAATGAGCACTGCGCTGAGGTACATCCGAATGGGAAATGGAATGATTTGCCATGCGATTGGCAACTCAATGCGATATGCATCCGACCTGCACCACAGCTGCACTTTTAAGAACCCGCAATGAACATGCTTGGACCAGCGATTGAAAACTAAACACCATGCAAATAGGGATTCGAATCTGCATGCTCAAAGCACAAAACTCATTCTGGCCAATCTATCTTGGCTTTGTGTAGCAAAGACTGTAATGACTGTGACAAGAATTTATTATAACAGTTTTGATGTTGAAAGCGTATTCCGTTTAGTGCTTAAAAACGGTTAATTGATGTTTGTTTAGAAATCTGTTCAGGATATGTACATGAACATGAAATTTGTCATGAAGTAATCAGTACAGATTATTTATAGTAAAATATGAAAACCTTAAAGAAGAAAAAAAGTGCTCGTCAACCAAATTTAATTTGTACATCATGTTACCCTGGAACCAAATCTATTGCAATTGTTATTTTGGCAAAAATTCCTCTTAACGCCAGTGTTATAGTGTTTATCACTGTAATACCTTTTTCTCCTAAGATCAGGCTTTTTGTCTTGTAAATTCCTGTTATCTTGTTAGGCATTATTTCCAAGTAAATTTGAGTATTTTCCTGACGAAATTCTGTCTGAACACTAACTTGATTTGTTTACACATGTAAACTGTGCTATTATATAATAGAGTGACTGTAAACCCAACATGGTTGCCATTTCAGATTGGCCTGGGGCCAGAGTTTGTATTGGCCTTGGGCCTTAATGGAATTCTTCCTGAAGGCAGAGGGGCTTAAACGATGCCTGGTCTCTGTCTGGCAAGCTGATTGGATAGGTTTAGACGACACCTTGATCCACATTATTACTTTACTGTCTGCGACCTCCCCTCATCAGAGTTAAGAGTCAGTGGTTTCTTTAACTGGAGTATACAATAATTCTGGAATGATCAAGTTCTCACTGGATTGGAACATAGCTTGGATTGTACATTGAGATTGGTTGGAGTGTAAATAAGGCGGGTAAATAGTGGACCTAATCTTATTAATTATTCTAAGGCTGTTGGAGCTGCGGTTCGGAATAAAATAGGAAGTTTGAGTATTTTGTTCTCGATTCCTGAATTCTCGACTTCATTATTTGAAGTCCCTCCCCTGTTAGTCGTTCCTCCCTTGGTGACTGCGTCATATATTTTGACCCGAACCCACGTCGGCCCTCGCGAATTGCTGAACCGGAGAGGCGAAATTCGGGAGGTTTAGGCCTTAATTATTCAGCCTGGTGGCAGCGCTATCGATGATTCTTGAAAAAGTTTCGGATATTTCCCCCCCCCTTTCCTCTTATCTCCTCCCCCCCCCTTGCCCCGGTTATTTTTTTTCGCCACAGTATCAAAACCTGCTTGTGTCAATAATTACATGTATAACATGTAATTATTGACATAAACAGGTATGATGCCAATTGCAAGTTTAATTATGCAAGGAAGCCAGAAACTGAATAGAATTACATGTATATAAACTCTCGCAAAAAAAGGACGAAACAAAATGAACGATCTTATGCCTATGATGATAATGTGTAATTGTGTGTACGACTCAATCGTCAAAAATTGTATCATCAACAAACACAGACAATAAAAGAAAAGGGAAAAAGGAATTAGAAACGCTCTAATAATCATGCAGTTTTTGTGTTTTCCGGATCCAAAGATAGCTCTTGCTATACTTCGCAGTTGAAATATTTACGAAAACTGCAGTTAAACCGAGTTACAGCTTTGAGATGTGGCACTGTCTAACGCTGCTTAATCACACGACGTACACCTCAGGGTTAAGTACTGAAATTGCATAAGTTGTCGTCTCGCTTGGCAATATACGACAGTGGAAGATGTTTAGAATATTTTGTTTTTGCTACAGTGATCTTGCATCTGAAAAAAGAAACTGCTTCTGTACAGTGTGGCCTGGCTCCATCAAATTGCCAAATCGATGTCTGCCTTGAACTTGTAATGAAACTCTCCGAAAAACACTGCTCGAGTTATAAATGCGCCATGCTAACCAGGTGTCAATTCTAATAAACTAAGGTTACACCACACTAGGGACTCCAACGTGTTTCATGTACAGTCGCTCGAACCACAGAAAGCCTCGGTGTTCTGCTTTACAAGATGTTTACTTGGCGTGCAGCACAGTCACTTCACCACACATTGGTGGGGTGAGATGTGAGAGATGATGGTGTCTAAACGGTTCATCTTTGGCTTGATAAGCCTTCACCTGATGATGGTTTGCACTGGTGGTAACGAGATGTGTAATGCCTCCATTGGGCATGGATGAGCGTGTCCTCCTACTTGGTTCCAGTGGGGACGCAAATGCTGCAAGGCCACCACTAAGCACATGACAAGGTCGAAGGGAAAAAAATGAGTGCATCAAGAAGGGAAGTTTCTTGGTTGTACCACAGTCTTGGAAGGAAACTGATTTGCTCATGCACCTAGTTGAAGAGACATCAACATTTCGGATTTATTGCAATGATCTTGATGCAGAAGGTTGGTTTAAACTTACATTTCAAAAAATTATTACAGAACATTGTCAGGTATGGAAGGATAGAAAATGGAATGATAACTCGTGTTATAGTCATCAACGCTCTGTGATATGCATGCAACATGCCCCTCAACTTTACTTTTAAGAAACCACAATGCTGATTAAAAATAGACGCCTTCCAGATTACCTAAAAGGGATCCGAACCAGCAACCACAAGAACAAAATACTCATTATGACCGACGTATCGTCCTGTTCTGCACACATTTTGAAAGGACTATGATTTAATACACTGATGATGCTGCTAAAGAATTCAAACTCATCACAACAAGAACTCAAAATAATCTTGATCAGACTCAACCAACAATATCCAGTTCAACATCCAGAAACAACATGATGCACTCCTTTCTGAAAACAAACAATGAAACAAAATGGTCACATTGTGTAACTGTTTCATTTATTAGGGGGCACCTAATGTGTGATTTTCAGGAAATCCTAAAATATAAAAATCTTAAAAAGGCAAAAAAGCCATTGATTACTCTTACAAATTATTTAGAGTTTAACGGTGACAGAATAACATTATTTTTTTTAAAAGAAGATAACATGTTTTCAGTTTGGCAAAATGTTCTCAATGGCTGTATAGGCCTCATTAGCTGCTTGATGATGAAGTTGACAATTCTCCAACTGACATTAATCTACACAGCGTGTGTCAATAAAAACGCAGGATTAGAAACAAAAATATTAAGAATATAAACCACCCCTATTCATCATAATGTTCACCCTCTTTTCAAAGTACCTTTCCTTCTCTTCACTATGCTTTTTATCCCATCTCATTTGGACAATCCTGTCCAGAGATAGAGTACATTAAAGAAGGGTTATATATTCCAAGCTGGTCTGATTTGTGAAATCACACATACCTAATGAAAGGTTTGAATTCAGTACAGGTGAAAGTATTTGTGGATCACAAAGAAGGACATGTGTGGCAGGATTAGGTTTACATAATCCTTTAGTCCACAATCAATGTTATTTGATATGTCAGAGACGACATTCATGATGCTTTGAAACAATGATAGTCCAGTTATTAAATTTAAGTGATACTTATCATCAGTTGTTTCAAAGAAAGTTTTGTTCTGGTTTAATTGTCTTCAATGCATACCTGCATTGTACATAACTGGTCGTTGTGTTAAGGTCATTGAATCAGACCAACCCGCTTCAGAAGGGCTTCACAAAACTTGTCATAACTTTTGAACCAAAAGTCCAAATTCCACCAAACAAAAATCTTGTCAAAGATGAAATTATGGACAATCAAATCCTTATCAAATTAGGCACACCAGTAGCATAATTTTCTCAAAAAAAAAATCGCTTTGAATCCTGCGTTTTTATTGACACACGCTGTATGTTTGAAGATGGTGATAGTTAATTCGTCGGATCTGATGAAACGATCTCGCCTCGGATTCATAAAGTGGATCTTTGCATCTCAGCCTACAATGTAATTGCATCTAATTGCCAAAGTGATGTCTGCCTTGAATTGGTAGTTGCTGAATACACCTATTCATCTTGTAATGAAACTCAGCACGAACCACTGGCAAAACAATCAATGCACCTTGGTAACCAAGCGTCAATTTCAATAAACTTAGACTTTCATTGTCATACCACAGTCGCTCGGTACACTCAAAAAAGTATGTGTGTTATGTACGTGCAGTCTGATCATTTCACCACTAGACACCATCGGGTGAGATGTGAGAGATGATGGTGCCTAAACGGTTCATATTTGGCTTGATATGCCTTCATTTGATGATGAGCTGCACTGGTGGTAACGACATGTGTAAGGCCTCCATTGGTGGTCGTAGAGGGGCGTGTCCTCCTACTTGGATCCAGTGGGGTGGCAATTGCTACAAAGCCACCACGGAGCCCCTGACATGGTTTGAGGCAAAAGATAAGTGCATCCAGATGGGAGGTGCCTTAGTCGTGCCACAGTCTCGTGAGGAAACTGATTTCCTCGTCCATCTACAGCAATTTAACTTTTGGATCAATTGCAATGATCTAGAAGAAGAAGGTTGGTTAGAATGTACAATTTAGATTTTTTTTTAAATGGCACAATCTGTTTCATGTTGATGATAAGAGTATAGTCAAGTCAATAAGTCAAATCATAAGTCAAATTGCAAGTGAGGTCACACATGTATCGGGTGATGGACAAAGATAAAGGAATACCATGCGGTTTACATGCATCTGAATTAAAGTTGTCATAAATTGAGTCTTGATGACTTTTGATCGACTTGTACAAACTTGTGAGAAATAAGGTGTAGAAACATTCAAACAAACGCACACCAATTCTTTTGTAACTTCCCATCCTTATATTCATGTAATGTATTGTCCTTGATCTACAGGTACTTGGAAGTGTCATGGTACTGATGAGGTGGCGTTTAAGAATTGGGAGACTCGTCCGCGGCAACAACCCGATAACTACCACGGTAACGAGCACTGCGCTGAGGTATTGTCAACTGGGGAATGGAATGATAGTTCATGTGGTAGCCCGCGCCTTGCGATATGCATCCAACCTACACCACAGCTGCACTTTTAAGAACCCCTAACGAACACACATTGGTCTAATGTGGATTCGAACCCATAACCCCTGGAACGAAAACTCATTCTTATAGGAAAGGTTGTGATGCACAAAGGGCTATTAAAACAGGAATATTTTACAATGAAAAAGTATCTGTAAATCAATTTTGGTCAGGAATACGTGTGAAACCATTTTTGGCCATGATGTAGATATTTACGAGATAGTGAGAGCTTTGCTCCTTGTTTGTTGTTGAAAGATATTTGCTGATTTTATTGGCTGAAAAAATTATCTTAGAAAAACTTAAAATTAAAGTTAGCTTAGAAAACTATCACGCTAAAATAATAGATTTAGAAAGAAGCTGCAAATGATCTGAAATATCTAAACGGTAGGAATTCTTCAGTTTTTTTATCATTTGAAAAAAAACCTTCAAAATTGTGTATATACTGAAGCTGCCTTAATATTATCTGTTAAAAATGATGACAAATTATGAAAATGTTAGGGTGACATCACAGTGCATAGCGGAGACATTATTCAATTGTTTCCTGCTGTGACAGGGTCCATTGTGTTGTTCACCCGAGGGGGCAAATGGCATCCAAATGGCACCCATGGACCCCGTCAAAGCAGGCAACAATTATTTTGTTATACCACGGTAATAGATTACAGCAGTCCAATTCTGTCACTGGTAACGTCTGAAACTAGGGTATCTTCTTGTGGCGGTGATGCAGAATTGGCAAACTATTCGCTCAGAATTTTCCGTATTAATCTTCGTGCCGATGATGTCCTGTTCAAAAATCACATTTCTGATCTCGTCCTTGGACCAAAAGAGAAACCTCTTCTTTGGAGGCGACCTGTTGTCATGTGCCGACATAATTATGGTGAAATTATGGCGAAATTGGCATAGTTAAAAAAAGGCAGACGAACAGTGACGAACGATGTAAACAACAATGGCGGTCGTAGTAGCAGAAATATTGCTTCACGCTGTCCCTCATGGCACATCTCACAAGAACATACATCAATTTACGTAGTACCAGCGAGATACAACATCGTACCTGATGAGGTCACAATAAAACGCGGTGAAAACGACACTCTCAACAGCGGGAAAGATCAAGGTAATGTATACCCCGTGGGGCACATCACTCATGTACCAATGCTTACATCGCACATGCGTTTTTGTGGCATGTCACGTGATCCACTCTCGACCAATAAAAACTCACAATCTATTACTGTGGTATAACAAACGTGTTTGTGCATAAAATGTGTAGTGTATGCTTTTAGAGGTTTTAAAAGTATTTTCTACTATTTGAATCATATAAACACATGGCATATTAACATATACATTTTATGTGGTAAGATGAAGACCATGCCATGTAACGTGATCTGCAATTACCAGGGAAGGTACCCACCGATATAATGACACCTTGCTCACAGTAAAGATAGGACTGGTATCCATGTGAAATTGGCAAATGAAATCAAACACCATGAGCTATTATTCTGCCTGCAATGGTGTCTTTGGTAGAAATCAATCATTGAAGGTTGTTTCAAAACAGGGTGCCCACCAGCAGTATGAGACCGATTTAATCTTACACATTTTGTCTGCTTTAAAAAAAGTATATTGGCTACTGAGCTGAAACTTAAACATGGTCGTTGTTATGCATCAATTTAAGTTTCGAGCACAAAAGTGCGCAAAAAGCAAATGAACCCGTTTACCTTTAATTTGGTATCTGACCGTTACTGTACAACTCTATTAGAATTATTGTCACGCGACTTCAGCGTGAATTTTTTGAAATAAATGTCAGCATTTAGGTCCATCAAGTAATAAGTATCATTACTGTATACGTCAATAATTACATATGTAAATGTATAAGATCTGATTACGTCCAGAAAGCTTAAAATATTGGAATCATATAAAATCTTGCGTTAAAAAAAATGTACAATTCAGTGTTTAAATACAATGTCTGTATTCTTAAAAACAGACGTAAAAAAATCGAGGGCATGTGAATGGTCTTTGACATGTTTTTTAAATAAAGCTGGTCATGTCAACATGAAACCATGGATGTATTATCCTTTTGACATATCAAGTCAGTTGTTCTTTCAACTAAAACTTTCCCACTTCTGCAGTTTTAGTTTTTCCTCATCCAAACCACTGATCTCTATATAAAGACTGGATAGCTAATAAAGAGCCGCACAATGTACGAATTTGACTCCATATTGGTGAGACCGGCTGGTGATCTACAAAGGACAAGTTGCCGTTTTTAAAGACATCATGATTTATTTTGTAACGTCGCGGTTCACTTGACTTATATTTTGACCACCACCACTGACCAAGGTTAACTACAATTACTTTTAACGTCGTGGTTACTAAAATACCGCAAATATCACTTTTTCGGCGTTTTGCAATGATAATTCACTACGGAAATGTGTCCCATTTAGAACATCATAATATGTGTACGTGACCAAAATGCGCGTCAACTGTTGATACAACGCGCGCGTATTTACGAGTAGAACGTTCGTATTATACGCGGCCATCTTCGTGAGACCGGGGGCGAATTGGTCAATATGCAAAGTCTTCTGTGTGAATGTTGTATGCATATCCGCTATCCAGTCTTTATATAGAGATCAGTGATCCAAACCTATCTCTTGCTATTGAGGAGTTTAACAAAATAAAAGTGTGTAGCGAAACCGCAGCTCAACCAAACTAATTTTTAGGCTTTTGAAGGGTGGCAAATTCCCCACCGTGAATATCCTATGCATATGACATTATTACATATCAGAAATACCGAAACTGCATTTAGTTCCCATCTCGCATGGTAATATACCGTTGTATTTCATCCAATTCATCTTTTTATTTCATCCAATTCATCTTATTTTGCTTCAATGATCTCGCAGCTGATAAAGTGGTTATATACAGCGGCGGTTAGCAGCAGCGAACAGCCAATCGATGTCTGCATTGTATAAGATGAATATGTCAATTAATCATGTAATGAAACTCAATCAGACCTGTCGGAGCTATAACAAATTCTGGTACTCAGGCGTTAATTCTAATCAACTGATGGTTATAAAACAACAACGACACCCAATGGGCTTTATCACATTCGCTCGATCCACTCACAGATTAGTATCTGCGTTTTGCCTTACAAGATGATTACTTGATGAGGTGCAGTCTGATCATTTCAACACTAGACACCAGTCGGGTGAAATGTGAAAGATGGCGGTGCCTAAAAGGTTTATCTTTGGATTGATAAGCCTTCATCTGATGATGGGTTGCACTGGTGGTAACGAGATGTGTAAGACCTCCATTGGGCATGGATGGGCGTGTCCTCCGACTTGGTACCAGTGGGGACGCAAATGCTACAAAGCTATGATCACTGAGCGCATGACATGGTTTGAGGCAAAAGAGGAGTGCATCAAGATGGGAAGCGTCTATGTCGTGCCACAGTCTCATGAGGAAACGGATTTCCTAATGCGCCTAGTGCCAGAGAAATCCAAGATTTGGATTAATTGCAATGATCTTGAGGAAGAAGGTTGGTTGAATTTCAAATTGTACAAAATTTCAAAGCATTAACGATAAATATTGTAAGTTGTTCTTTTTGAAGAATCATTGTTTGATAATTCCCATTCGCGAATGCCGTGTCTATTTATCCTTGTATCGTTATGACAGGTACTTGGAAGTGTCAGGATGGTCTTGATGAGGTAGAGTACAGGAATTGGTCGCAAGGAGAGCCTAATAACCTCAGAGGTAAAGAGCACTGTGCCACGTTATTGCAACATAAAAAATGGAATGATGCACCGTGTACGTGGAAACGCTCTGCGATATGCATCCAACCTACACCATAACTGCACTTTTAAAAATCCAGTGTAAATTGTAAACACGGATTGATGATTATCATCATAAGGTGATAGGCAATCAATTCCAGAATCACAGAACCAATAACTGTACAGTGATTATTTAGTATACATGAATATGTACATCATGGGTTTACCGAGATCGAATCCGCTGACACAAAAACTTAAACTCATTCAGGCCACTCTGTTCTGCCCTGTTCATATGACTCTGAACAAAGTTATGCACAGATTGATTATATGCCAATTACAGGATTCGAACCCGTAACCAAAACATCCCACGTATACATCCTGACAACACTACCAAACATTCCAAGGACAAGATGAGGACCAAGACACATCCAAAGTGGTAAAAATTAAAAGGAATGTGTCATATTTAGGAATGTACCTTACGTGTAAATTTTAACGGATCTTCAAAATCCAAATTAGGAAACTTGAAAATGTCTTCAATAGGAACGTTGTGTACTCTGTTTAAAGTTATTCAAAGTTATTCATCCAAAGTGGTAAAAATTAAAAGGAATGTGTCATATTTAGGAATGCACCTAATGTGTAGATTTTAACGGATCTTCAAAATTCAAATTAAGAAATTGAAAATGTCTTTAGAATATTATTTACTCTGTTTAAAGTTATTTCGAGTTCAATGTTAACAGAATTATATATATTTGATGGAAATAAATTGTTTTTATTTTGGCAAATTTTCTCAATTAATAACTCGACATTGACTACAATTGATCGGCTATGTTAATTGTATGCAGTTTTAAGTCAATAATAGTGGATATGTGTCTGTCCATGTGTAGAACTGCTTTAACTTTTGTTTATTTGAAAGGCCTGAAATTTGTCAAGGAATAAATCTGCACAGAATGTCATCTTTACATACAGGGCGAGTAAAATGTCGGAACTATTGTGTTAGTGAAGTTCTGCATGTAGCACTCTCAAAATCTACGATATAAAGCCAAATTTATAAGCTTTCGTTTAGTACAAGAATCACTCAAATCACTTATGTACTTTTTAAGTTACGGAAGTTTAAACACAACCACCGTTTTAAAGTTCTGTCCACGGATCACAAAAAAAAGGTGTGCGTTCTTTCAGCAAAACGAAAACAATTCACACACATCCCTGTGTGATTTGTTTTCGTTTTGCAGAAAGAACACTAACTTTTTTGGTGATCCGTGGACAGAAGTTTAAAACGGTGGTTGTAATTAAAATTCCGTAACTTGAAAATTACAGACTGATATGAATGATTCTTGTGCTATAAGAAACCAATGGTCCCGACATTTGGGTTTCGTTTGTTGTTTTACTCACCTTGTATAATGAAAACCTTAAGGACAAAAGTGTTCGTCAAAATATCTTGTGACCACGTATGTATTGTACGTGAATATGCCAATAATAACATATAGATCTGATTATGGCCAAGTAGCTTTAAATGACAGCATTATAAAACTCTTGTATGACTAATTATTGGCAATTCGGTAGTGAAATAAAAATATATGAATTTACACTACAGTAAAACCATCGATGTGTTATCCTTTTGACATATCCAGTTTTTTCCTCAACCGAAGATAGTTCTTGTTACTTGGGATTTTAGTTTAAAAAATATATAAGTATTTGATGAAACTGCAGCCAAACTGAAATGATTTCCAGACTTTGGAAGGATGGCACACGCCCCCACACAAGAATCATCAGTGTATGTTTAGCACTGTTTAACGACGTTATTATATTCTTACATCTCATGATGTAATACTGAAAATGCACAAGGCGATAACTCGCTCAGCAATATACCACAAGTCTTAGATATTTTGAATAGGGTTTTGATTGAATTTCCTTTTTTTTTTGCGTCGGTGATCTCACATCAGATGTAGTGGTTCTATATAGCATGGCCTACTTGTAGAGATTTGCCAAAATCAATGTCCGACTTGAATACGTCTATTCATATTTGTATGAAATGGGCAAATCGATATCTGCCTACAATTATTAGTTTTCAATGAATGCGTCTACATTCATCTTATAATTAAACTAAGCAAATACCACTGGCAGAATTACGCTGCACCTTGGTAACCAATTGTCAATTTTAATACACTAAGACTTTCATGGCCGAACAACAATAGGTCCTCCAAACGGCTTTATTAAAGCCGCTCAATAAATTCTTAAACAAATATTTTCATTTTGCCTAACAAAATAATTACTAGACACAAATGCAGTCTGATCATTTCACCACTAGACATCAGTCGGGTGAGATGTGAGAGATGATGGTGTCTAAACGGTTCATCTTTGGCTTGATAAGCCTTCATCTGATGATGGGTTGCACTGGTGGTAACGAAATGTGTAAGGCCTCAATTGGTGGTCGTAGAGGGGCGTGTCACCCTTCTTGGATCCAGTGGGGTGGCAAATGCTACAAAGCCATCACCGAGAGCCTGACGTGGTTTGAGGCTAAAGAGAGGTGCATCAAGATGGGAAATTTCTTGGTCGTGCCACAGTCTCAGGAGGAAATTGATTTCCTCATGCTTCTAGTACCAGAGACATCCAAGTTTTGGATCAATTGCAATGATCTTGAAGAAGAAGGTTGGTTGAAATTTTCAATTTAGATTCTGCTTCAGAAAAAAGCACAACCTGTTTACTGATTATAATAACAGTTGTAAGCAAGCCAATAACAAGTTCAATCGCAAGTCAAATAACAAGTAAAGTCATACATGTATCAGGTGATGGCCTACCCAAAGGAATGCTGTGCAGTTTGCATGTATGTGAATACAGTATCATACAGCTTGAGACTGGATGACTTATAATTTGACTTTTGACAAATTTGACAAATACAAACATTGCTTTCCATTGTATTATTTGATCTACAGGTAATTGGAAGTGCCTGGATGGTACTAACGAGGTTGAGTACAGGAACTGGCTACCTGTCGGAGGCCAACCTGATAATACGGGAGGTAATGAGCACTGCGCTCAGGTACGTCCAAATGGGAAATGGAATGATTTGTCATGTGATAGGCAATTCCCTGCCATATGCATGCAACCTGCACCACAGCTGCACTTTTAAAGGTAATATACACTCTTAGAAAAAAGTACCCAATGTTGCGTAAAATTGTACTCTTTGTGGTGGTTAAAAGGGAACATGGTCGTTGGCGGGGTAAAACGCTACGCAACAGGGGTTGCGTCAAATTATACTCAATTCCTGCGTAAAACGTTTACCCAACATTGAGTCAAAATTCTTACCCAATGCATGGTGTTGCGTCAAAATTGTACCCAACAAATGATCCCCCCTTTCTTTTGACCCCCAGGGGCAGGGGGTGAGGGGTTGGGGGCTCTGTCAACCTTTCTGCATATTTTATCAACCATTCCCCTAACCTGACCCCCCAAACATGAATGCTCTGCTATAGTGCTGTCATGCAGGCCAAGAGACTGACCGTGTTTGAATGTTGCAAATGTCATGTACATTTTGTACACGAACGATACACACAACACACATCGCGACATTGCAATTCAATCATCGACCTATTTGTCACTAAAATCCAATGCTGTAAGTACCTCATACTGCCCACGTTTTCTCAGTGACGTATTTTATTAATCAGTGCATCCTGAAAAGTAAATGATTACTTCTCAATAAAGGTATCGGCGATTTTGAATCCCACTCTCGCAGCACGTTCGTTAGTCCACTAACCGCCATCTTGAATGTTACTGTCGATTTCGAGAACGTTCTTTAGGCAACATTTGGGCAATCTTTACTCATTAGGGGGTAATATTTACCCATCTGAGAGCACATATGCCTGTTTTGTTGTACGTTGCAAGGTCAAATGTGTTTTCTTACACTACGTTGTTTACAATTTTTTTTTTTTCGGTTGCACAATCAAAGGGTCAAATTTCCCTTTTGAAGGGTACTGGCCAAATTGTCACTTAAACTATAATTGGGTAAGAAAGTACTCAATGTTTGTACGCAACACATGTACTCAGCAAGTTTTAACACTTCTTTTTTAGAGTGTACAGCATTTGATTTTCGTGTCATTTTCAAAAACGGATGGATGTTGGTTTAAAAAAAGTGGACTATCTAAATTTGGTAAATTGGGGGCAGTGTTTGAAAAAAAAACTGCCAACGATGGTGGGCTGACCATCGTTGGAAATTGATACAAAAATTCCACCTTTCTTGAAAATGACAGCACACCAGATACCATGATTTCAAAGGGTTCTTGAGACTATTATTCACTTACCGGCAAGTAAGGTATTTCATAGTAATTATTTGGTAGTTTTATTTTTTGATGTTTGCAAATGCTCTACATCCTTTAAGAACCCACAGTAAACATACTTGGGCTCATGATTTAAAGTGGACATGTTGCAATAATAGGGATTCAACCCGCAACCACTAAAACCCAAAACTCATTTTGAAAAATGTATCTTGCCTTTGTCAAGATACATGTAAAAAGGACTTCGGAAAAAAAAATAAGGATTTTGATGTACATTGTGCTAATGTAAGTGTATTAAAGAAACTTGCTTAGAGATTTTTGTTTTGCAAATGTATTAAGGAATTATATTTATATGTAGGGCCAACTTGAAAAAATCAGGAGTTAAAAATAAACATGTTACTGTACACAATTAATGGTCTAACCTTAAATACTTTTATCCTGGCTAAATTTTGTTATGAAGTTAATAATTTCGAAATTCCCATGAGAAGTTTATCAAAGTATGAAGTAAGCTATGAAGGATAATGGAAAGTGTTTGTAATATATCCATGTATATTCATGTGTATGTGTAATATATTTAGTGCAATATATGTATAGTTTTAGTGCATTTGAAAAAAAACAGGCCTGATGTTATTTAAGAATGCGCTGCACAGAAATTCGAATCGTGACAAATGAAAATCTAAGATGTGGAAAAAGTTCTTCAACCATTCCTTTTCAAATATAAAGTAACATATAAAACCATGCAACTGAATTTGTAGAGCTAATGATGTAAAGTTACTTAGAAATAGAAATGTGTACTCAATGCACTACACAATTGAAGTAAATGAAATTGTTAATGATCAAATTGTGGAATGAAAATATTATAGTTAAAGAAGCATCTAGAACTTTGATAAAGTATGTAAACATGAGATTTCTGTGTGTGGCAATCTAATAAAGTGGTACCATGTGAAATGGACATTGCCTGCAATATTTTGTTTCTAATCATTATGACCTACTATTTTGATATGTTTTAGATCAGAGACATTCCATGTATGTCTCTTTCTATTAAACATGTCTGAGAGCTTTTAGGATGGTAGAAGGACGCTCCATTAGAGGGGACTCAGGGGGGTGTCCTTCTACTTGGATTCAGAGGGGTAGCAAATGCTACAGAGCCATCAATAGAGGCCTGACATGGTCTGAGGCGGAGGATGAGTGCATCAAGATGGGAAGAGTCTTAGTCGTGCCACAGTCTCAGGAGGAAACTGATTTCCTCATGCATCTGGTGCCAGATACATCCAAATTTTAGATCAATTGCAATGAAAATGAATGTTGAAACATTCAGTTTGTGTTCTTTCTTTATTTAAAAAAAAGCACAAATTGTTTCATATTGAGTATAACATCAGCTGTTGTCAAATCAAAAAGTCACAAACGTATCGGATGATTGGACAAAACAAAGGAAATTGTATATCGATAACTTGGTCATTAATAGAGCCTGGATGATAGTGATTAAGGCACATCCAAATAACTCTACTCAAACAATGAGACAAAATTTTCATTCATAAAAGGAATTTGCAAATATTTTAATTAGGAATGTAGCTAATAATTTATGTGGTTTGTAGCAGATATCACAATCTGAAATTCTGATAAGTCGAAAGATGTATTGCATACTATTATTAGAAGTTACTTAGAATTCAGGGTTAAGAGAATTACAATCAATTATCGTAGAAAATAAAACGTTTTTATTCTTGCAAAATTATCCCAATGGCTGTACAGACCAAATTATACGTCAGGAAGCTTAAAGATAGTAAAATTGTGTGAAACCATTCGGTTGGCAATTTGATGTTGAAATAAAGCATTTGGCGCATTAATCTTGGGGAAAATTCTTATAAATGTTTTTTACTTTTTAACATGTAGGCCTAGGCCTACGTTTAATCATGATGCTTAACTGTGCTTATACTATAGTGAACCCATTGATGCCTTTTTCTAGTTCATTGGAAAGGTTTCCTTTTCCACTTTACGCAGTGTTTTCGTTTCCTCATCGAAAGCAAGCTATGGATTCTGGGGAGTTTAACAGAAGATTGTTTTTTGGGGCAACTGCAGTTTGACTTCGGCTGATTATAAGGTTTTCAAAAGGCGTCGCGCGCGCCCCTAGCCATGAATCTCAAGTGCGCACATTTTTAACGTTGTAATTATGAACTCATAGAACGTTACATCTCAGCTATGGGTTTTGAAACTGCACAAGTTGCCATCTCGCTTGGCAATATGTCAAGGTGAATACAAAGTTAATTAAGTTTCACTTTTGGCGTCAGGGATCTCGCATTAAATGAAGTGGTTCTTTACAGCGTGGCTGACTTGCATCATTTGCCAAATCGATATCTGCCTGGAATTCGTATTCACCGTAATGAAACTTGATGAAAACCACTGGCATAGTAATAATGCATCTTGGCAACTAGGTGTCAATTCTAATAAACTAAGATTTTCATGGTCATACTACAATAGGGACATCCAACGGGTTTAATTACAGTCGCTAAGATATATATATATAAAAAAAATCGCCGTATTGCTTTACAAGTGAATGATTGCTCGAGGTGTAGTCCGATCATTTCACCACTGGACTCCAGTCGGGTGAGATGAGAGAGACGATGGTGTCTAAAAGGTTCATCTTTGGCTTGATAAGCCTTCATCTGATAATGGATTACACTGGTGGTAACGAGATGTGTAAGGCCTCCATTGGGCATGGATGGGCGTGTCCTCCGACTTGGTACCAGTGGGGACGCAAATGCTACAAAGCCATGATCACTGAGCGCATGACATGGTTTGAGGCAAAAGAGGAGTGCATCAAGATGGGAAGTGTCTTGGTCGTGCCACTGTCTCAGGAGGAAACTGATTTCCTCATGCTCCTAGTGCCAGAGTCATCCAGTATTTGGATCAATTGCAATGATCTCGAGAAAGAAGGTTCGTTGGAATTCGAAACTCAGGTTGGGTTGGATGATGTTAGTTTCTTCAGAAGATTTATTTCTGTAATATCCACCTCGACCTCCGTCGTTAATTTAAAATTGCGTGTGTGTGTTTTTTTTTTTACAGGTACTTGGAAGTGTCAGGATGGTACTGACGAGGTGGAGTTGAGGACTTGGCCGACTAAGGGGCGTCAACCTAGCAACTCTGGAGGAGATGAGCACTGCGCTGAGATACGGCCAAATGGGATATGGAACGATAACCAGTGTTCTAGGAAACGTCCTGCGATATGCATTCATCCTGCACCACAGCTGCACGAAGAAGCAAGTGTTTGTTGGCTGTCAACAAGATATGGACACGCTGCAATAAACCTCAAGAATGCAATGTTTATTCTGTCAAATGTATATAGAGATTGAAAGTCACCAATACCAGACTCTAAATCAACGACTCAAACTCAACTTGACAACACGTACCAAGAATTCCCCGCTAAAATATTCAAGACACAGAAATCACAAACTCAGTTCAAACAACCAACTAGCATGTACTAAAAAGAATATGTAACTGACCCAGAAGATTGAGGGAGTGGAAGGTGCGCCATGAGGCTGAGGCACGGGCAAAGCTGGAAATTCATGACGACGTTTCAGGGAGAAACCAGTCGTTCAGGATCAAGGGACAGAATGCAGAGGATCAGAGAGTGGCTGCGCGCGTGGCAATCACATTTCGAGAAGCTCCTAGGCAGCTTTCAACGGTTCAAGTCGACATGTCCAGAGGGGCCATACGGGAGAAATAGTGGATCTGTCACTGAGAAGTCATCTTGCTGCCAGTGCCGCCGACTCCTTGCGGTTGTGGGATGTTGACAAGGGCGTGTGTCTGCACATCTTTGAGCATTCCTTGGAATTCAGTCTGTGCCTTCTGGTGGGAGAGCGCCTTCTCGGTGGGTTTCAGAACACTCTCTCTGCTTGAGATGTAGTATCCAAGCATCATCTGTTCACCATCACAGACTGTCAACTGAGTTCAGTGTTGATTAATGACTCCATTGTCGCTTGCTGGTATGGTAATCCTCGCGTATGGAAGCACAATGGTGATCTCATCAACACCTTCCCCATATTCGAGGATATATCCGGGGATATATCCGGGGATATGTTGGAGGCACAAGGATGGCCGTTAGTCAGTGCCGATTCAAAGGACTTAAAAATTTTACTACGGGAGAAAAAAACAGTCAGCGTCCATTAATACTGTTTCAGGGAACCAAAGGCACTCGGCAAATACTATGGATGGATGATACCTAACTAGTGGTTCCTCTTGAGGACAAAGTTGAAGTTTTTCACTTCTGGTGATCACGTTCAAATTGGTTTACGACTTCCTACCATAATATTTTAGAGTGAATATTTGGAAGATTTGTTAATAACTTTTCTGGTGACAGAAATTTTTTGATGAAACATTAAAAGAAAAAAGGAAACCCTTTAAATGCCCCTCTGCATGTCAAATATACCTTCATGTGTTGTCGTACTACATGTATATTCACATAAAGTATGCTTTGGTCATTATGAGGTTTACGGTATTTCAAATTAATGATAAACAGATTTATAGTGAGCGAAATAGTAAGGTAAAATAAACACTTTAAATTGCTGTGGCTGTTGCTGTTACACTTTGCCTGCTCAATTCTCTAAAATTTGTGTTTCCCTTGGTTCATTACAGGCAGTGAATGGACACATTTCAACAAACTTTTGTCAGAAACTAAATTTCATTCTTAAAATTTGTCTTGTACAGAATAAAATCCTTAACCGCCAAGAGATTGGCTGTTTTTTTCCTCATTGTTTAAAATTTATTTTGCACAGAAAAAATATCCTTAACCACAATGGGAGTCTCTGCCCAAATCATACTAAAAATAGTGACCTTGGGTATCAAATAAAACACCCCATGGTCATTACAAAAACGGGTGCACTTTAAAGGTATAAAAACAAAAAAAGGCTATTAAATTTAATTCAGTTTGGAGAAATGGATATAAATCTGTTTCTAATGTGGTCAACCGTTAGCAAATTTTTTTACACACCTTTTCAACGTTTCTGCTGCTGCCTGCCCCAGTAACTATCGCAAATTGTGAGCAAATAACCTGGTCCTGCAGCAAATACAAACCACAATCAATACAAAATCATGTACGTATATATTGGTGCTCACCAGGAATATTCCAGCAGAATTTTCGGCCTGACTATAGGCCGGTTTGAATGTGGAATTTTCTGCATTCAAACCGCCAGTCCAACTCCCAGCTCCGATGAAGGCCTTCAGGCCTGACCGAAAATTCAGCTAAAACATTTCTGATGAGCACTGCTTTAACTTATTTTCATCCTATTAATACTTATCTTCCTTCAGTGCTTCGCATTTCTGTTTGATTTTGTACGTTTACATTGTGTACATTAACAATTTAATGGTTACAAGTCATGTAGGTGATTACGCACGTTCAGCTTGGTCAAGGATGACTTTTTTCAGAGAATACCGTACCGTGTAGATTTCATCGGAGTTCGATGAAAATCGTAGAAACAAAGGGGGGACCTATGCCTTTTGTACGGACGCCTACTTAATTTGATTTTGCCTACTGTCTCTATCATGGTGTCAGTTACAACATAATAAAATTGGAACAGAAAGATTTTCATTGCCTATTATTAGCAGATCGTGTATAGAATGCACATTTCCCCATGGCCGCTGATTCCCGGTACGATTCCCGGTCAGCATCAAAAGTTAAAGGGGCACAAGGTCCTGAAATTCTCGAAAATTTCATGTTTTGGATTGTTTACTTAGCCTATTTCAAACACCTGGTTGAAAGGAAACCAACCTAATGTCTTACCGTTCCCGAGAAAAGACGGAAAAAACCGCTTGTTTACATTGGACACGACGGAGCACGAACGTTTTCCGTGTCGTTCTCAGTGTGCGATACACGTTTTGTGTCTCGGGAACAGCGGTGACCAATCACCAATGCAAAAAATGGTTTCTTCAACGTCCGCAAAAAGGCAAACACTTTACTAATGAAATCACAACTAGCATCCAAATAGCGCGAAATTATGGGGTCGCAAAAGTGCACCCCGAAATTCGTTCTCGCACGTATAATACAGGAATAACACAAAAACGCCCAGTTTTGAAAAGATAGTCGTGTGGATGTTTATATCCTACTTTTAAATGTTATTTCCGATTAACAACATCGCCCTTTTTGAGTCTACGTTACCACGGGTTCAGGCACAGTTATCCATGACAGCTTCAGTTGCAGAAGGCGTTGGCCTCATAATTAATGTACCCAAGACAGAGTACATTACGTCACATTGTGAGCCTTCCCCCTCACTTCATGTCCACGGCAGTCCAATAAAACATGTGACTGATTTTAAATATCTGGGATCCATGGTAGCATCCAGCCCAACCGACCTCAAAAGACGCAAGGCACTGGCCTGGACGACTTTTTGGAAGTTGGAACAGCTGTGGAGAAGCCCCTCCTTACCAATTATCACCAAAATGAAGTTGTTCAACACAACATGCATCACAGTTCTCCTCTATGGATGTGAGACATGGGTCATCTCCAAAGACATGGAAAGTAAAATAAACGCTTTTGCTACCTCTTGCTACCGCATTATGCTGAGCATCAAGGGCACCGACCATGTCCCCAATGACCAACTCAAACCCTCTTGTAGAGCGTGTAAGAACTCGGCAGCTCAAGTTCCTTAGGCACATACTCCGCATGCCAGACGATGAGCCTGCAAAAGTGTATGCCCTTTATACACCTACCCAGGGGAGAAGGAAACCAGGAAGACAACGCACATCATACCTGACTTATATTCAACGCTTGCTTGGAGATAGTGATGGCATGCTGCGACCAGACCAAATCGCAACACTTGCCCAAGATCGATCGCAGTAAATGGAAGAAGCTTGTAGTCGACTGCTCCGCAGCCGAAGGATGATGATGATCCCTTTAAATTGTGTCCATGGTGTCATTGCGCTCATAAAGTTCGTTTGTCGTCCCCTAGTATAATAATGGTACAGCCAAGTAAAGCATACGCGCGCGTTGCCATTTGCGCAACAGTGTATCACCATAGATATCCGGTTCGTAAGTGTGACGTCATCTCAACTTACTGTACATGGTGTAGCATGGCACCAATGGAACCAGAAGTTAACGCAACTTGAGTGTTTATCCAATGGGCGCTCGTAATCAGTGGTGCGTGCGCGTGTATGACGAAGTCACTTACGAACCGGATAGAACAGAACACCTATATTTGTGCGTATCATAGATGCCGTGCGTATCACACGAATGCGCGCCCAGGATACAATGAAGTCGTCTTTGTGACGGCCCGAACACATGACCGCCACGCGCGCTTCTCGAATCACGTCGCAACCACGTTGCCAAATGAAAAACAAAAACAAAGACAAAGCAACCCATTTCTGTTCTTGTTGAGCGTTCGTTCGTTACACAAGGATTTTTCGGCGGTGCATTTTAATGCGACCAAAGAGATATATTTTGCGGATTTCGTCTTGAGATAAAACAATTGACAATGATTACAGTGCTACGTGTAGTTGAGGAGCTGGCTTCGGTAAATTACCGGTAAGTTACAAAGAAATCAATTTTTTTCATTGTATTATTGACTAGGCCTACTAGTACAGAACATCCTGGCCGACAGAGGGGGGCCGGCGATTTTTTTTGTTCAATAATTTATTAAGTGCTTCTTTATTTTTTTTTAAAATAAGGTTTACTGAGTGGACTGTCCTGTTTTTTTTTTATAAGCCTTGGATTCAAAAAGTAGGCTTCGCTCGTACCCCCGCCCTGCAAACAGGTTTGCAGGGCGGCAAATCGTTACATTTATCGTTCATACCTTTCTTTTTAATACTCTGACACCATCCTTGGTCCTTTTTTTTTTCTTTATAGAGTTCATAGACCTACGTCAAGCGAGGTTTAAATTTCCAGTCTCTTGCCCACTGCTTTCAATTTTAAATGTCTTTGGTACGGAGGATGTCGCTATTTTTTTCTCCAATTGTCTTTAATAACATTTTTTAGTCAATCGGAGAAAAACCTAGCGACGCCGCATAATGTTCTCTTTTTTCCCCGATAGAAAGTGGTTTTACAGCCGATGGTCACCATCTGATCGGTTGGTGAGCCAAGTACCGGCGCAAACCGACCCATCACCCCTGCTGCCTCCATCTCCCGGTGAGCCGGGCAAGGGGCCTACCCTATACCCTCTAGAGTCATTTACAACCATCAACTTGGTCGAAAGGTATTTAACAAAAACGGGCCTTTTCAAATTCGCAAATGTTCCTGGTCAACTCTTGAAAAAAAAATTAAGTCAACTTTAAAAAACAAAACAATGGCTGGTGACAGTTGTAGCGTTTATCATGTTCGTGTACTCATGAGGTTCATGTTCTCATGAACCCGACGATTGACGATTCACGTTTTCTTTTTTAAGAAACTTTGTTTTTTAACCATGGTGTGATTTTTGTTTCATTTGTCTTTAAATGAGGTGATTATTTACATTTACTACACATATCTTTTCAGGTTGCGACCAATGCTAGGACATCTGCTTGGGAATTTGCCGGTTCAGTACAAAAATGCAGTGATTGAGCAACCTGTTGATGGCGAGAAAAACGATCCCAACGAAGAGAGAAGTACTCGTGGGGAGAAAGGAGCAAAACCTCCTTGGAATACTTCGGCTGAAAGGTTGGCGAACCACAATCGCTGACAACGGAAATTTTGTTCTAGCATGTGTGGCTCATAATTATGGGACACAACCTCTTAGCTGTCTTCACAAGCCTCGATTTAAAATTGTGTGATGGATGGCGCATTTTACAGTGTGTGCATTATGAACATGTGTGTGTGGGGGGGGGGGAGACTTGTATCCAAATAACAACGCGGAGATGCAGGTTTATTACATTCATCTTGCATATTAAGTATGATCAATATTAAAAGACAACAGGTAAAAACAAGATTTCAACGGTATTGTCTTGACAACTGAAAAACTTCAAGGACAAGATTTTTCTTCGAATTTTCAAAGCAGGCCTCTTCACCCAGCAAGGGAAGAAGAGCCGGAGAGAGGTGCTACCTCCCTCGACCAGCCATTGTCCCTGGACCAGTATGCTTCAGGCATGCTGTCCCCTCATCAAGAAGATGATGCCGGTCCAGTCATCCCTGTTGACATCCCCAAAAAAGTGGGAAACAGCCAGCCTCTGGAAACTCCGACCGAGGTTTCAAGGGATGATTCTCCAGGAGAGACTAATGCAACACAACTCACGACCTCTCCACATGTGTTGTCATTAGCTTTTAAAGAGGACGATGATACATACGATGCTGATGATGAAGATCCTTCAACAGACTCTTCCAAGAGTTTGTCATCGGAGGAGGTGAAAGATGTAACCATCAATCCAGGATCTAGAGCACAAGATATCCAGGTAAGAGTAAAGTTGTCCAAGTGCGCTCTGAAATGTGATAACATTCCACACTTGTTGTTTGAGGTCATCCTTTTCTGTTTTAAAGGCTTCTGAACCTTTCCATCATTTACATCTGATCTTTCAGGAGAGTTATGTTCAAACGAATACAGTTCGTGAGGTCACGCGGAGAGTTGAAGCCATGAATGCACAGGATAACAGGTACGGTGGATTTTCAAAGATCATCTTGCAAAGAAACTGAACTATCAAAATAGAGTGTGGAAAAAACAGCCCAGGGTAAGCTGTATGATTGTGAGTTTGATGTGTGCATTTAATAATGTTTCAGTGCGGAGACTGGCCCCGAGTTCCAGTGGGTCAAGGCCCTGAGAATGACTGAGGAGATGCAACTTGCCAAGGCTCCACAGCCAGCGTCTAACCAAATGTCTGATCAACAATCACCGCAACTAAGGGCGGATTCCTCTTCTTCAGACTCTCCAACGAGTTCATCATCAGAAGAGGATGAGGCAACCACTACAAAACCAGGACCGGGATCCAAAGATCTTCATGGATCACAAGATCCTCAGGTCAGAGTGGAATTGTCTAAGTTTGTTCAATGATGCAACAGTCCATGTCGAAATAGAAACAAAGTCTTTTGAAATGTTTTTAATGCAAGTGCATACTATTTGGTGCAATACTAAACCCTTCCATTAACTTTGTCTAATCTTACAGGACAGTGCTAAACAGAAGGAGACTGTTCGTGAGGTCATGCAGAAAGTTGAAGCCATGATGGCAAAAAGGTAGGATATATACATGTACATAGAAAATTTAATTCTCAAAATAAGTTGTGATAATAAAGTTTGAGCAACCGGATGAGGTTACAATGTACACTTTATTATGTTTCAGTGAAGCAAGTGGTTCTGACCCCCAGTGGGTCCAGGCGCTTAAGATGGCCGAGGCTCAACAGACAGCATCCAACCAGCAGTCAGTGTCACAGACCTCTCCAGTGCATTCCGAAGACTCTTTCGGTGACTCTTCTAC
Source organism: Patiria pectinifera (assembly GCA_029964075.1). Classification (NCBI taxonomy): domain Eukaryota; kingdom Metazoa; phylum Echinodermata; class Asteroidea; order Valvatida; family Asterinidae; genus Patiria; species Patiria pectinifera. The sequence goes on along the minus strand of CM057147.1, from coordinate 5,050,386 downwards.
TAGTTCGTCATCTGAGGAAGAGCCTGAGGATATCACTGTTGGACAAAGATGTGGATCACAAGATCCTACGGTAATAAGCTTCATTGTTTTGTCTCAATCTTTGAAGTTCAACATTGGTTGATGGCCATCTCTCTCACTTTCTTGGATGACTGAGTTATAGTCCAAACCCTTATACAATTTTTAACTCTAAACTTTATTACATATTTGATATTTCAGGAAAGTTCACAACAGAAGAAGACTGTCGGTGAGGTCATGCAGAAAGTTGCAGCCATGATGGCACAGGATAACAGGTAGAGTAGAAAATAGTAGACTAATTATCTTTAGAAGAAACTAACTTCAAAGTTTTCTGTGCTATTTAGACAGATTAATTCCCTCATGAATTCTTGTCTCTTATACAGTGGCAAGAATGGACCTGAGCCAATGTGGATGATGGCACTAAAGCAAGCAGAGCAGATGATACCAGCACCTCAGCCGCTGCCTCGCCAACAATTGCCACCTCCCAATAACCAACCTACAGGAGCAACTATGCTCCCCAGACAGGCCTATGCCAGCCAATTACCAACACAGGCTGGACAGGGTGCTGCTCCCCTGGCTCCAGGCTTACAACCAATAGGACATGAGGTACTATAAGATCTGTTTGCTTGTGTTTACAGTTTAACCTGCACTAAAGCTTAGATCTGTCCATCCTCCAATATAGAAGTAATGATTGAACTCTTCACCATTCACTCAGTTGTTGGTAGCCTTAATGTTACCCTCCGTCTGGCTAATTGTTTGTGCTGCCCCGTCATAAATTGTCCATGACTTGTGTCAGTAATCTGTGGTTCTTTCTTTTCAGAGGAATGTTCACGTCATTGGGGGCAGAGATCAGATTGTTCTACCAGTCAAGAACACATTTAATGCCCTTTTGACACCAGGCATCAGGTATGTAATAGCTATCAATATTAAATTAGAAATTATTTATAGATCAGACATTCATCAAACACCCAATATGCGTTAATCACCTTGGTTTGATGATTTGTTTTAAACTTTTCTTTCGTTATTAGTGACTTATTTTTCCATTTTTCCTGACAGTGGAGCCACTATTCCGTATGCCTGGCAACCGCCTTGGTTCGGGGCACCAGGGCCTACCCAGCATGCTTGCTGTGGACTGCAACACACTCAGCCACAACCACATCCACAGCCTAATCACCAGCATGCAGTCCTTCCACCTACTCCTCCACCAACAGTCAGGGCAAAAAGGTATCTAAAAAAAAACATACCCAACTTGTGATTCCTGATGAAATGAAAATAGAGAATATGGATGCCATAAGGACCTATTGTCGATTGCATAAATTTAATAGTAGGATTTAACATTCACATTGATTTTCCTGTAAATTGGAGTCCAGTAAGGAAATTAACAATCTTTGTTTCTTTGCACTTTATCAGGAGACACATGCACCTTCCGCTAAGTCCAAACGACACAGATGCCCGGAAACGACTAAAGCAGGTGTCACCTTTATCGACAGTTCCAACAAAAGGAGCCTGCGCCCCATCCACCCCTTCTCCTTTACCTGCTGAATCCTCCTTCATTCCCGTACTCATGGAGACTGAGATTGAGGACGTGCTGACTCAGGGAGCACCCACTTGTCTTGGGAGTGGAGCATACGGGCAGGTCCTACTTAAAAGGAGGAAAACGGGAAGAGAGCTGATGGCCTTAAAGTGCCTCATAGATGTGCAGGATCATGCACAAGCCTACCAGGACATGGTTGCAGAGGTTAGGGTGATGATGGCCATGAAACACCGCCCTGAATTCCCGAAGGTTGTTGGAATAGTTAATCAGACCACCTTTGCTGTAGAGTTTGTGGGTGATCCGGTCACCCTCAATTCCAGTCACCTCCATGGCATCGTGAACAACCCCCCTTCCAACATGACAACACTGGCATGGATCCAAATATGCCTTGATATATCAACAGGACTCCACGCATTGCATAAAGCAGGCTGGTCACACGGTGATCTCCACACTCGCAACATCATGGTGTGGCAAGACCCAAACGTCAACTCTGAGGAAAACTGGGGCGCCAAAATCATAGACCTGGGACTGGCTGGAAGGATTGATGACCCACCTCCTCCCTACCAGTTCAGCGACAATGAGAAGGCAAATTGCCACAGGTTCAGCTTGCATCTAGCTCCAGAGATTGTAGAGGGCACCTGTCAGCCAGGAATTACTTCGGACGTCTACAGTTTGGGACACATCTTCAGCGTCGTCTCCTTCAATAAACCAAAGCTGAAAGTAATCGAGTCAATTTATCATGATTGTTGTGGGGCACCCAAGGATCGGCCCATGCTACAGTCTGTTATTCAAGACTTGGAAGGATTCCAAAGTGATGTGCTAAAGGAGTTTAAGGCCGTCAAGAAGATCAGAAGCAGGTTGAACAACTTGTCAAAGTTAGCTAAATCAAGGAAAGTGTGTAACTGACCTTTTCAATCGAATCACCAGTGTATTGTGAAATTTAGACAATATGAAGATGAGTGTTAGCAACGTTTCAATTCACCAACTCATTGGCACGTTTGACAGTCCTTTTAGGATACAGATTAAAATTCAAGGTAGGCCACGTTCCATGTGGCACCTATCAACTGGTCAAGTGTCCCAAATATAATGCATTTTGAATTTAGGCCATATAGGTCAAGGGTCAAGGTTACACAACATAAACCCTTGTTGGCCAAGGATGTAACCTGAGCAGTTTCAAGATTTCTCCAGCTGCCAGCATCCTATAAAAATAGGGCCAGATGGGTTCAAAGTAAAGGTCACAAAAGCTAAGAATTAGAAATATTGTCCGCAAGATAACTTGCTAAATTCTTTATGTAGCAAGGTGAAATTTGAGGAGCATAAGAAAATTTGGGCAGACTGAACAGTAAACAACATTTTCACAAAAGCTAAGCAATATGTTTTTGTTCTTACTGTCCCAAAGAAATTAAAAAAGTTTGGGGCAGAAAGTTTAAAGTCCATTAAGGTCACAGGTGCTAAACAATTAGAAATGTTGCCACCATTATGACTGCAAATATATCCTATTCAGAACACGTGTTTTCCTTGCATACATGGATTCCAAATGGCCTCATGGATTTACTTGAAGAAAGTTTCAATATTGGGTTTTACCCTTCACCGAATGAATGGTTTCAGTCATATGCTTGTATATTATGCAAATAAAACACGAGATATGTCTCAGGATGAGTAGGAACTTTGTTTTTATTGATATATTGCATTATTTTAAGCTCTACTATTTTATCTTAATAAATGAATGAAAACAAGGTTTACCTTTCTTTGACATTGTCTTTTATTTTAAAAACTTTATCAAGTCCATTTTTATAATATAGCATTGTTTCAAACATTCACTTGTTTGGATATAGTTTCATGAAACCTCAGTGAAACGTAATTCATATACATGTATTGGATTTTACAATTGAGTGCAAAATCAAATACAAAATTAAGAAATAAAGGAATTTTTTATGCTGGTGGGAGTTTATAAATACAGTATTTCATTGGAAAGATCAATATTTTCAGTGTAAATTTGGTGTGAATTATATTGTTTGATTTACAGACAATAAATAAAGAGAATATTAACACACAAAAAACGAAACCTATGTTCTGGCTGATTCTGGTAATTTTAGCATGGTCTCAAAAATTTGTTGTACCCTGACATAAAACCAGAACAAGACCGACTACTGCAACTGACAGAATATTGTGACACTTTGAAGAACTAATATTTGTAGGATTCTCATCAACCAGGATAAAATTTTGCCACGATTTGTTACTGGCTTCCTTGTAGATTTTTAAAGATACTTCAAACGTTTGAAAACAGATACAAATCAACGGCACACACAAGTTTGATATATTATTTTGAATATATAGACTCAGCCTATGTACAATAAACAAACATGTAGAATATTTTGTGCACACAGGAAGCATTGAGAAAATGGAAAATTAAAATTAACAAAAAATGTATTCTGCCTCTAAATAGGTATGTTTTGGCCATTTATCAAATTTCATGCATATGAAATCATTTTTTTGTAATTTATTTTGGTCGAGCACAAGGTAATCAAAATTATTTTTGTTAGAGGGGGCAGGATCCCCCAAGAGCAAGTAATATATAACATAGAAGCTTTAATGACGGCACAATTAATTTTTCAGTTTAAAATTACAGACATCATATATGATATTATATGTATGTTCAACTTCTGGAGTTGGATTGGAATAAGACACTATTTGAGCTTGTACAAAAACAGGAGATGACAAAAGAAATTAAAGAGTTATTTGATTCTCCATTTGAAGTGGTTCGTAGCATTGCACTATGAAACATGATGACAAGTCAGATTTAAGCACACGTCTCTCACTGTCAAACATACGTACTGGATAAAATATGATTACAAGTTACCAGACTATATCTCACAGAACTGCCTTTAAGCAAGAAATACTTCACGGTAAGCAGTTAATTGGTGAAGAAACAGTTTGTGTTGCCGGGTTCCCTGCATTTGTCTGCATGTAACCTGCCCACACTGGTTAAACATAATGTAAAACAGAATCGTGTCAAAGCGTATGGCCTATGCTTAACTCTGTGTTACATTTTGTGTACACCGTATCTGAATGTAAACATGAAAGTGCATTCTTTAAAACACTGCTGCATTGCTTGTGTAGCATATAACAATTAATGTTATCCCGTTGGACGGTCCATAACTGGTCTTTTGTATTAACCAATTACCAGAAGGGGCTTGACACATGGGTATAGTTTGAACCAAAATTTATGAAACAGCTAAATCCACATACATACATGCAATATAGACCGGCCAACAGACCTACGACATAATGACGTCGCGCTTTGTTTACATGTGCGCTTCATATTGGGAGCCAGGTGGGGAGGATTGGCTGGCGTCCCCACCTGGCTCCCATAGGAAAGCACACATGTAAACAAAGCACGACGTCATTGTCGTAGGTCTATTTTTAGGACCCTCCTATTGCGCACGTTGACAACACCACTTGCATCTCTCTAGTGCAATACTGCATGTTTTAACAGCACGCATCATTATGCATGTCAGACATTTTTTGCACGCATGTCAGGCATTAAATCATGGCTGTAAATGGTCGAAACTCCATTGGCTGGGGCATAATGGATCAATCTGTTAACTGCAATTGCAAAGGATCTGGCACTGTTATCATGACAACCCCCATGTATCAATACCATATCATCATGACTTTCTGTGACACTATGGCAAATAATTATGTTATCACCCATCTGATGATACATTTTGTTCTGAGCAAATGTGACTTTTTTTGCGAGTTTTTCATCATGGTGATGTAAAGTTTGATACAAGGTTAAGCTTTTCCTTGAACCTCAACAAGCAAATGAGTGGTCAAGATGTCTGCACTAGTAAGCAGGATGTCATGAGTTTGAGTCCCGTATGAATAAGTAAACCTGTGTTTTTAAACAAGCTTTGGAACAAAAAAAAGTTTCTATAAGATGACACCTTGACTACTATTCTAAATCAATTGAATACTTTTACAACCCCTCCACGGGTACTGCATAAAGCACTGATATGGTTTGACTCGAAATATGTACGAAATAAAACAGGACAAACAAGAAGCATAAACGAATAAAGTAACAAAACCCTGACCTCTCTTCAATCCAAACTAAAAGGAAAGATACTTCTCTACAGACACACACGCACACTATTAGAAAGGAATGACGTAAATATATTTGTTCAATATACACAAGTTAATAAATTTACATCAATATTTGACAGCCCGAATGGAAGACTTGAAATCAATATGTAAACAGCGGTATTCAGCTATCAACTAAATTTGTAATAATCAAGTTTTTGCATTAAAAGCGTAACTGATGCACAACTTTGTATCTGTATGTAATGTAATGTTCGGATATATAAATGAATCAACATGATTCACAAACCGACGTTCAAGATAGTAACATTTTAAAGCATGTGTATTAGTATTTTCATGTTTTCGTCAATTTGCATTTCTATGATTTTCAAACTTGTTTCTGATGCAACACGATAAACACGACCCTGTAACAGTGGGAAAAAATGTTAAACAAAGGTCAAATGACTGATACAAAAAAAGTGTCTTTGATTTTAAAATTGAAAAACTGGCCTGGCACCAGTGTGATAAAATATTTTTTTATAGTGAATTCCAATATTATTTTTTGAATTATTATAATAATTTTGCATTTTCTTTGATAAAGAAACATTTAACATAAACGTGCTTGGAATGTAAAGGTCTTGACAACCATTAATGGACGAGGGACATATTTACATGTAAATATTTACAATTCATGGATATTTACACTCTTGAGGAATATTCAAATAAGGAATGAATGTACATATTCCTAATGCCTGCCCAATTCTCAAATCAATGACAACTGATTCATTGTTGACAGTCAGTTATGCCAGTAAGCAAACCGAGGGCCAATTTTACAGAGCTATACTTAGCACAAAACTGAGCTAAGCAGAAAAACTGTACTTAGTGAAATGGCAAACAGTCAAAACTGACAGTACAATTTGCCAACCAGAGCACTTGCTTCCTACCACATACCTGCTAACTGGGCAAGGTGACCACATTTGCTTCGCAAAACTGTGAAATTGACCCAAGTTGAACCTTAACAACTGAATCAAAAACACTGAACGACGAGTTTCAAAAGAGGCCAGTATTTTACCGTAATAAACACCTTGATAAAAAATTTCACATGTACAAATTAACATTATTCACAGAAGGTTGCCAACTTATAGAATATATTGGCATGAGATACACTTTTAAAAGGATGGTTATGGATATATCCTTTATGATTCTCATGCCTCTGCATTCCAAGGTAATATTATACTAAGAACAAAACCATAAAACAGAGAAAGCAATAAATAAATATAGCAGTTCATTTATATACACAAAATCTGCAGCACCATCTTAAATACTGAAATAAAAGAGAAACACTTACGAAAGAATTTCTGTTTATTCAGTTTATGCAAAATTATTCAACCCATGATTCATACTGATGAATTTCATAAACATTTCATATTAGGAATGAGGACCATAGATTCGGAAAAAATATGGATTGGAATAGAAAATGGTCCAAATTGGCCTGATGTGTATTGTGTGCCGCAACATTTAATTGGCAACTCTTCTATGCAGTATCATACTACAATTTTTAGCTTTGGAATGAACATGAAGTTTCCTGAAAATGTTGCTAGGGAACCTGTTACCGATTCAACATTTGATAGCCAAGTAAGTGGACAAATTCAACAAAATAAAAGGAAAAGCAAATTTAAAAAGACCCTTATTTCCATGAGACATGTTACACCAATTAGTTGTACCCGATCTATCTGCAATCAACAAGCATTTACTAGTGAGCAGTTCACATGCAAAACCTTCGGCACTAACTTTTTAGTTTTTTTTCCCTTACATCAATATATTTCCTTTACAATTCCCTTGATGCTTCCAGTGTTATTTCCGAACAGAAAACCACAGCTTCCAATTGCACATTTGATGCAGGGTACAGGCCATGATTTGCAAGACACAATGCCAGAACTTCTTTAGGAAAGATATTCCAGTGGCAGACTGGCAGCTGCCTACAAGTCCTTGCTTGTGTTTCAGTTCTGGTCAACAACTACTTGAGACAGGCTCTTTCCCATTCTAGTTGGTTTGTGTTGTCTTCATATTGAACAGCAACTCAAACAACTGCATATATCCCAATTTCCTGATGGCAGCAGGCTTCAGTTCTGGCAGAAAAATGTTGGCGGCCGTTGAAGCAGCAGTTTCTGCAAAGTTACATGGGTTTCTTCACCCACGTTTCTGGCAAGCCTGCCTTCCCAACATCCTTCATCTGGTACAGCTTTCAGTTTCATATTGTAATTGATGTACTCCATCGTAACGATTAGTGCATGGCCATTGCAAATTTTCAAGATGGATTGAGCAGCAGCCCTTCAACATCATTTTTCTTCACTAAAGTTATGTTTGTTTGTCACCTCCTAAACAACTTCCTCAACACAGCCTCCTCCTTAGACAGCAAACCACTTGTTACTTTTGCTCTCATGATACAACCACTTCTCAATGGTTTACTTATTTTGGAAGCAGAGGTGGGATCAGTTTCTCCTATATCAGTGGCAGAAGTAGGATCAGTTTCTCCAACATCGGTGGCAGAAGAAGGATCAGTTTCCTCAACATCGGTGGCTGACATCTGATCAGTTTCTTCAACATCAATGGCAGCCATGGGACCAGTTTTCCAATGTCAATGGCAGGAAGATTCTCCAAAATCAGTGTCAGAAGTGGGATCAGTTTCTCCAACATCAGTGGCAGAAGTGGGATCAGTTTCTCCAACACCAAGCAGCAGAACTCAACCCCTTCATTTATGCTTCTGCTTGCTGTCACCTCCGAGTTTCTTGAACAGAGCTTTCCCCTTTGACAGGAGACCTTTTTTCTTCTTGATATGTTCTGGTGTTCCCATGCTGTCCCCAGATTGGTCTGCAACATCGGAGTTTGACCTCACCTCCCGACCTTTGCCTGGGGCCTCTCCATTCTCCTGATGTCGTGTCTGCTGGAGCTGGCAATAAGCAACAAAGAGTAAAGGTTAAAATCACTCATCTTGGCAATAAATAAAACTTGAGGAACTTTGCAAAAGGGGTATGCAAAATGTTATCAAACACATCCCTGTAGTACTTGTTGCTATCTCAATGCATGAACAGTGGATGGCGCCGCATCACACCTTACAAGAGCTCCAGTTGGAGGAATGCGCTGCATGCACACACTAAGTACAAACCAGTAGCATCTCTGCATAGGTGGCAGGTACCACCAACATTCTCTTTATAAGCTTTGAGGAAATACTTGTGCAAAAAGTCCATATAAGATTTAAGTTAAGACATCTACACTTGTAAGCAGGAGCTAGGTGGTGGGTTCAGGTCTAAACAGTTAGAGTAAGCTTGATAATTTTTCCTTGCAAGCTCTTCGACAGCACTCAGTATACAGTCCTTGTGAAAATAACAACATTAAAAGTCCAAAGTCCAACATTAAAAGAAAGGTACTAAAAGTTCTTTTTGGAGGGGGGAGGGAAGTAAATGAATTATTTGGTTATGCATTAATGGCAGAAACAACACAACTTAAGAGGATTTCCACACCTGTTAGTGCTGCAAAGTTAGCGAGAAACAAACATTGCATTAGTAGGCATTCATAAAGACTTTTGTAAGCAAGTTGGGTGAAAAGATGAAATCAGGGCCATGGTCATTGCCCATGGATGCCACTTAACACATAGATGTTAAGCACTCCAACTTCAATAAAAAAAAACACACACAAAAACCCAAATCTGCACCTCTTCAATTAAGAAAATAACATCCTGTAAGCAAAGTTAGTAACAAGTACGTAAATAGCCACTTCTGCAAGCAAATCAGCTCCGTCCAGCAATTTCTCCAGCCACTGCACACAAATCAGTGCAGACATCATAGTGGTGTTTTATAAGCTACACTGCTAAGCGGAAATGCTCGGTGTAGTAACCGCATCACCCACCGCTGAAGCCAAGCTTAGCATACAGGACAGGGTTAGCAGTGTTAAGGCCTTCCTTACCCATTGGTTCTTGTTGACTAGTATATGAAGATGGTGATGTGTTGATGATGACAATGCAAGCATAATGAAGGCAACGAAAAAAAATTGCAAAATAAAGAACCAAAATAGCAGATGGGTCTAAACATGCATGGACAGCTACCAGGGATTGATGAAATGAACGAAGTAACATCAAATTGATGTGATGGACTGGAGGCCAAAAAACTGGGGTCAAGATAAAATGCGGCCCAGGTACTGCCCAGACACTGGGGCCCGGAAACAGGGTCCTAGATACTCGGTCCCAGATACTAAGTCCCAATATCTGAGCCCCAGTGGGCCCAGATACTAGGTCCCCGATTCTAGGGCCAAGCCGCATTGAATCCAGAAACTGGGGCCCAGATACTGTTTCCCAGATACTGTGGCATAGATACCGCGGCCCAGACACTGGGGCCCAGACACTGAGGCCTAGATACTAGGGCCCAGATGCTGGGCACTAGATTTTGGGGCCAAAATACTTCGGCCCAGATAGTTTTCCCAAACTTTACAGATATTTTTCCCACTGGGGTTTTAGAAAGTGAAAGATTAAGAAATTTGAAGGAAAGTATGAGAAACAAGAGTACTCCAAGAGTACCTAAACAGAATCTTCAGAAAATTGTTACTTCATCAAACGTAAAGAAAAATATTCTTTAACATGGAAAACAACTAACTTGGTAAACAACAGTGAATTTTATCAGTGACTATTGTGCTTATATCAGTGAAAAAAATGAATGTGCTTTAATTTTAAATAAAGCAAATGAATTGCTTGTGCAAATGAATGACTTTGCTTCTCTGTTCTGAATTAAAGCTGGGGTTCATTCCACTTCTAAAACTTAACATTTCCTTTTCATTTCAAAGCTGGGGCTGAGGGAGACCCAATAAATTGTGCTAGTGTAACCTGGAATTATACAAAAATCCAAATAGACAGATAGAAATTAATGCAATTATAATACATAGAAGAAATTAACATGGAAGAAAATGAGCTAATACAAACAGATGAAAAAGGGAAAATCTAAAGCAACTCTCCTAACAGTTGTTCACATCGGATTCATATATTTACATGTACAACCACGTGATACAAGTGGCGTCACTCCTGAAAGACACAGAGTAATCGTTTGTATTTTGTCTTTATTCTCACCTGTGTCTGCCTGTCATCTGATCTCACTGAGGAGTAGCTCCCCCTGCTGCCCCGGCTGCCCCTGCTCTCCCGGCTAGGGGAGGGGCTGTATGCCTGGTGGGAAGGGCTATAAGGCTGGTGGCTCGGCGGGGTGTAAGGCTGGGGGCTTGGGGCCGACTCGGGACGTGGTGAGTCTACAATCACTTCTAGGAAATTGGACGGCACTAGACCCCGCTGGCCATGGAGTTCACCCTGAATTGGATGGAATGAAACATGGAAATAAAAAACTGCTGCACGGACCAGAACCTGACAATTTCGCCGGTTCAGTGCTTAAAGGTCCTTACAGAAGTGCAATGATTTCTGGCGGACACTCTAAAGAGTCAGATCTTGAGCTTGAAAAAGTAAATTATTTCAGAATAAACAACTTCCAGACTAATTAAAATCTTAAACAAAATTGTATTTAACTTCCAACAATGAAGATACTTTTTAGAATCACAAAACTAAAATATAGAGGTAGTGAAAAATATAAGCATAAATTTAACACTCACCACAAAGAAACCATCATTGTCCATCTCCCCAAATACGATGATGACTTCCCCTTGATGGAAGGACAGCTCCGCCTCAGCATCCGGGTTAGGGGACAACTCCTGTGGGTTGTAGTCAAACAGTGCCCTCATCTTGGTGGCGCGGGCATCTGGCGGAACGTGCAGGCTGTTCATGGGACTGCTGAAGATTTGAACTGGATGAGAAATGGGAGAAGAAAGAGAAAGATCAGTAACATCAAATTAACCCCTTAAGAACGGGGTGTAATGGGGACATTCCTCCACACATAGAACAAGTGGCCCGCATGACTGCACAGCCTTTGTGTGGTAGCGGGACTGCACAAAAGCAGCAGCTGTGGAACTACCCACTAGCCGTGTGCCACGGCATACCACAGCTGGCAACTGCATTCCAATGAGGATTAGCGGCCGCGGCCATGACCGCTTCCCGTACGCATGGGGTTAACAACCTTTGTATGCAAATTCGATTGTGGATCCCCCTTCCAAAAACATGTTTTATCTTATTCATTCCCAAACAACAACCGATAGTTTTTCTAAATTTGTACATATGCAAAGTTTTAGCACAATTTGAAAACCTTTTATAACTTTTAATTGGATTGGTTTGTAAGTTTGGCATTCTGCATGAACGCTATGTCCGACGATTAAAACCGAAATCGCACAATGTAGTGTTCGCGCAAAATGTCAAACACCAAATATCAAAATGTTATGAGACATCAAATGTCAAAATGATTAAGAGACATCAATCTGCAAACTCATTAAGGATTTTATTAATGAAAAAAGAATTGCACTATGATGATATCGGCACGACATACGGTCGGGCTTGGATTATACTCCACAGCTCTTTAAGGGTTAACCCTTACCTCCCCAACTCCATCACAATCCATCCCCCCATTTTGGTGGATTTTGGGGGACTTCCTGCAGGCCTGGTTTGACTAAATATTGATGCAGTATGATGGCCTGGAGGCCTAAAGCATAGCGAGCAGTGTGATTGATGGATTCAGTGGACTTGGTCCAGTACCTAGTAAAAGACCTGAGGGAGTGAGGGTTAATGAACAACTCTGAATGGGTAGCACCGGTGCACTTGTTTTACCTGGACTGCTTGTGGTAGTGTTCAGGCTGCTTGAGTACCCAACCCTGTCCGGTGATTCACCAGACGTTGCTGTGCTGGCTCTCTTGGGTGGGTTCAGAGGAGTCTGTTCAGGTCCCTCCACTTCCTCTACCATGTTGTATGGGACGAAGCCTCGATGGCCGTTCAGCTCACCCATGTAGAAGCCATCGGCGTCTTTATCACCAAACACCTGTGCCACAATAAGACCATTTTTATTCGACTGTAAGCCATGTGACACAAGGCAACCAAACACAGTGCCAGCTCAAGGAATCCCAGGGAAGTACTGTTTTTGCAACAGTTTACAGAAATTCGTACTAACATTACAGGGAAACAAACTTGGCATTCTTTGCAGGCAATTTAAAGTGCTTTTAATCATTCTAACATTAGCGTTAAGGAGTTTGTGGAAATGACCTTTCGGTGTGAGCCTATTTTATAATGTCCTTCACTGAAAATTTTGATAGATGTACATTGTTTTTTGGAGGTGCACCGAAGTTCCAATTGAAAATCTAATGTGAATTGTAAAGTGAAGAGGCATATATGTATCAAGGTGGTATTACATTGATGCAGAGTATAACAGAACACACAATCGCTAAAAAATAGTTAAAATTTCTTGAGTGGCCTCAAGTCAGTATCTATATAAAACCAAGTGGTAAATAGAAATATGTTAACAAAGACAATCTATGAATAACACACTGGAAAAAGGCACATATTTAAGACATCAACCGACATGACTTCCAGCAATATTTAAACTGCAACGACACAGAGGGAAAACCAGAACCACTTCCCAAAGCTTTGACATTCAGCTTGAATTTTAATTGAAAGAATTGTTTTACTAGAAAATAAAACAAAGTTAATGCATCCAACCTACCTTGATTATGTCCCCCTCTTTGAACGTCAGCTCCTCCTCCACAGACTCCACATTAGGGGACATGGCCGTCGGGTCGTAATCGTACAACGCCACAAAAAATCGTATCACACTGTCGTCAAACAGTTCCTCAGGTCCCTCGCTCACTGAGTATTCCTCCTCATCCTCAAACGTTCCCGTCTCATCTGTCCGCGAGTCAACGGACAACTTTCGTTGTCTGTCGTTGTTGGACTTGGCATCATAGTCTTTATAGTTCGCGGGTTTCTGCAAGTCCTCTCCGAGGCTGTTCTTGCGCGGGGAGACGGGGCGGGCTTGCTCAATAGCTCGTGGGCGGGATTTGGGTTCCGGAGTTGGCAATGGTTGCTGGGGGGTGGACGGCTGACCGGTGGGTTCAGAGCGTTTTTCCGAGGCGGCTGCTTTGCGGGCTTCCTCCTGGGTAATTTCTGTCCAAAATAATAGTTTTTAAATGGGTATTAAAAAGAGCTGAGATTGAATGTTGAAATACTATCATCAGGTTTTGTGTAATTTGGGCTACATACTACATTGTAGTTAGCACCGTCAATATCAGAATGTTCAATAATCGATATATTGGATATCCAATATCGAGAATATTCGATACATCAATGTTTATATTTTGAGTCACATGCACAGGTTGCCGCCAAGTTTTATTCAATTATACAGCAAATGTTAAACACAAAGTAAAAGCACAAACTGGAGATACATTTTGACGATAATTTGACGGATTATTGATACTTCGATATTATTTCTCAATATCAAAAATTGATATTTTGATACAATTAAAAATTGCTATGGGCGATATAGATATCAAAATAATATCGAATAATGAAGTGATATTGATATATCAATGGTGCTTACATACTAGGTCATCAGATGGGCTGTAACCAAATAAGCGCTTGTGCCCTTGAAAAAAATGGGAGTTAGGCTGGCGTGGTGGTACCAGATTTGCAATCAAGTCAGTCACTAGTCACCCTTTCTTGAGTCAAGTGACAAGCTATTCAAATGAACTGCGACAAAGACATTCCCTTATCATTGACATGCCCCTGTTACTTGTGATTGACTCGACTGCAATTCTTAGAGTGGTACTACTCTTCCTTATCCTCCATGTCTGTGACCTTGGTAAGTAACACACAAGCTGACCCTGAGACTAACTTTTAAGTCGTTACTTGATTCTTTGGGTTTCCCAATACATGGATCAGGGTTCAGTTTGATGGAGCTGCTTAATTGACGGTAACTGAAGTTGGCTAACTTTAGCAGAAAACTGTGCTAACCTTAAGCACTATTTTGTATCGTGGATGTGCTTTGAGGGAACTTTCTATTCTGTCACTAATTTAAGGAAACTTGCCTCTGATATCGGCATGTCTTTTGAAGACAACTGTGTGCTAAATAGCAACATGGAAGTGATCCAGGGCGTTTAATCCCATTTAAGCTGAGCGTTTCTTTACTGCCTTCGCTAGATTCATCAGGCTTGTTAGCTACATTGCCAAGGCACTTTCGAGGCACTATGGCTATATTGCCACCTGGCTCGGGGAGTCAGGTTGGTGTAGCGGTACTTTCCTCGCCTTCCACCGCTGTGACCCGGGTTTGAATCCCGCCCAGGCCAACATGTGTATTGGGTTTTAGCTCTGCCTGATTCCATGGGATATTCTTCTGGGGTTTTCCTCCCACCTCTAAAAACTGTAAGTTCTTCTTGTTGTCTCCTCTCTACAGGTTTTTTCAGGCTTGCGAGCTACAGTGCCTAGGGCGCTTTTGAGAAATCCTTGGTTCCATTACCAGAAATTAATAATAATAATTTAAAAAAAGAAGAAAGAAAAATACATATATAACAAAGTGACATGCTACGATGATAAGCTAACAAATACTGCCCATCCTAACTAGACTTGGCTAAG
Source organism: Patiria pectinifera (assembly GCA_029964075.1). Taxonomy (NCBI): domain Eukaryota; kingdom Metazoa; phylum Echinodermata; class Asteroidea; order Valvatida; family Asterinidae; genus Patiria; species Patiria pectinifera. The sequence continues at coordinate 5,035,228 of CM057147.1, read as the reverse complement.
TCCCCTCACCGATGTGCGGCACAGCCTGTCCTGGCTGGCTGGACTGTTTGATGGGCACAGGCTCAAGGACCTGGTTGTGTGGGGACTGCTCCGTCTCTCTCTCAAAGTCACACTGCTGACGGATGACCTGGATTGGGCGGCACTTGTCTGATCGGTTCAGGCTCTCCAGCTCTGGGTCTGTGTCTAGCTCCAGGTCAGGCTTGGCGTTGTACTGTGAAATAAGGGCATTTATGGACATAATAAAATCTAAGTCACAATGTCTCAAACAGTGTCCTATTCAAAACTTTAAATTTACACATAAGAAATCATGCACACAAAATGCCTAAAGAACTATTTTAGAACATCTCCATCAAGGTTGTACTGTGAAATAAGGACATATGTAGACATAATAAAATCTAAAGTCACAATGTCTCAAACACTGTCCTATTCAAAACTTTAAATAAGTAAATTTTGATTAAGACACATAGGAAATCATGAGCACAAAATGCCTAAAGAACTATTTTATAACATCCCCATCAAGGGTTCAGTTGATCATGTGCATCTTTCATACAAAGGATATATATACTATGCAAGATTTTGAGGATGGAAAAGATGGAAAAGAAAACAGTACAATAATTACATTGACATCTCCCCGACAAAATTCCGTCATTCTTCAAAATCCACAGGGAGGCATTTCAGGATTTTGAAGGTTTGAGACAATTTTATTTTATGATGAGGTTCTATAAGAACAAAGAATGTGTCAATGGTTTCCTACACAATAGATGATTATCAACAATTCTTGCATACTCCATCCAAGTATTAGGCTCATGACTTACATTTTGTTTTAAAAATTCTGTTAATAAATTTGCTATTTACAACAGCCTTTTTTGGGCATCAGTGGCAAACTTTAGTTATACTTTGAAGAAATTGTTTTATTTAATATTCTGATTAAAATTATCAGGCGTTAATCTATTTTCAAGATTTTTTTATATTTTTTATTGTTTAACACCTTGAAGGCCATTATTTTTGTAAATTGCTCAAGCCACATAAACAATCTTCTAACTTTAAACCATCAATACATTATGCATTCATAACTAAAAGTTTTACTACCATGAGTAAGAAAGTTGACTCTGTATAGTGTCATGCTGCTAGATCTTCCAATACTGGATACCATTTGCTGTTAGTTCCACTCAGACCTTAAATATATTACACAATTTAACCACTCACTTTGAGCGTCTCTTGCACCTTTTTCTGCTCCTCCTCCCTTCGTTTCATCCTCTTGAGGGCCTTGGCTTCGCTCTCGTCACTCAGCCCAGGCAAACTCCCGTCAGCAAAGTCCGACAGCTCCTCCTCCGCTTCCTCGGCTATGTCGGAGAGCTCTGAGCGTTCGCTCTCCGAGGTGTAGTCCTCACGGGGGACCCGCGCGTCAGCCTTCTGGGAGAAAGAGGACCCCAAAATGATTAAATAACATTTAGACCAGCAGCTTAGTGGACGAAAATTACAAACATTGTCAACTTGCACATGTTATGAAGTTGCGCAGCGCGTACTTGTCCATGTAAGTATGTGACAAAAGGCAGCATATGATACTTGTGGGTGCTTTTAAGTGCCAAAACAAAATACATCATGGGTATCATGGGGTGGGGGTAGGGTTGGGGTAGCACATAGGGGACCAGGGGGCAAGGTGGGGATATCAAGGGGGTAGGATGGGGTATCACGAGCACAGTGTCAGGTGGGTTGTTTGAAGTTATAAAGAGGGAAGGGTGGGGTATCTTGAATGTAGGGGAGGTTATCATTGGGCCTGGGTGGGGGTATCATGGTTATAGGATAGGGTGGGATAGTATGGGATAGGGTTTGGGAAGGGTATATAGGGGTACCATGCTGGTTGGATGGGGTTATATGGGGTAAAGTGGGTATCACTAGGGTATGGTGGGGTATCATGGGGCAGGGTGGAGATATTATGGGGATTAGGGTGGCGGTAACATGGGCAGAGGGTGGGATACCTAAGAGAAGGGTGGGGTTTGTCCCCCACCCTCTATTCCCCACCCTTGTCAGAAAGAATTAACCTAGATACACCCTTGTATAGACTGCTTTACCTTTGCTACATCATCTTTCTCAGCGACATTCTCGACAGCCTTTCCGCTGCTTGCAGCTGCGGGCGGCTTGTTATTGGCCAGCGGGCTGCTGCTGTCATTAATGCGACATGCTTCCTCTGATCGTGAGCTGTGGCTGGAGCTATCGTCGTCCTCTGCACCGTGATACATGGCTGGGGGTCGGGAATACTGTTAGGGTCAAGAAACAGACAATTCAATGCAAAATTACAATGTACAAATTCAAGAAAAGAGTATTAAAACAAGAGCGCCAATGGTCCAACAAGTATGGTGACTGACTCATTTGCGGTGGTACACTGCTAAAAAATGAGTTTCTTAAGCAAGAAAAATATTCTTCAAAAAAGAATATAATTCTGTCATAAGAAAACCTTGTTTTGGAAAGAACAATTTTCTTAAAATTTTGGATATTGAAAACATTAAGAAAATTGTTCTTACATGAGGTTTTTTTTTGAGAATTTCCAATTTCAAGAATATTTTCCTTATTTTAAGAATCTTTGTCTGTAGTGAGAATATGTTTCATAGCTACACGTATGTGGGTTCAACCACAGGAAGGAGAAACATAGTGTTTTGTGCTCTTGGGCAAGATGCTTTACTACAATTGCCCCTCTTCACTCCAAAGCATAAAATGATACAGAGATCAGATTGTGCTTATCTTTTGTACTGCTGCAGAAAACCTCATTTCATGGCCTGATGAATAAGGTAACAACTTCCGTAGCACTTTGAGACACCAGTATAAACTGGTTTATAATCAATGGTTTTCATTCAATGATAAACACACATTCAAACCCATAAATTTGATCTGAAAAGAAACTCTTGATCCAGATTTTTGTTTCATGGGTCTAATAATAATAAATATACTCATGACAAACACAACAGGCCGTAATATATCAAAACAATGCAGAAAAGCCACAAAACGATGTTTTGTTATGCATTGCAAATGCAAATTTCTCTTCAATATGCATTCTCTCTGCAGAGATAATTTCTCATTCACTGCAATTCTGTTGGGCAACATGTCTGATAATGGGCGTTATGACACATGTACACAATGCTTTCTGGTAAAGAGTAAATCTTCAAACTTTAAAAGTGCAGAATTGTGCAATGCTACAATATCACACGTGATAAATATTATTTTGCCAACACAAACTGAATGCCTTCTTCTTTTATTTTTGTTGTTGACTGTATGTTTTGTTGCTAAATATGAAATTGACCAAAATTACAAATCAAACATTCATTTGCAACAACAATCCAAAGTCCACACACAAAGTGAATGAATAAAGCCTTTGTTCCACTCGCTCTTGTTAATTAAGGTAAAACACCTGTCAATTATTATCTGCGTGATGTTTTGGAAACTGGATTTATACAATGTAAAACTGTCTGATACACGTACAGGTTATAATGTTAATGTGACAAGAAAGAAGAAAGAAAACAAATTCAAAGATTCTGTCATACAATTGAAGGTAATAAATTGGTTGAAATTGTCAAAAGCATGAGCAATCAAAACATTATGAAGCTTCTGAAATCTGCCGAAAAACAGTTGGTGAATCTGTGCTGAGAAACGGGCAAAATGAGAAAAATGTAATGTTAATTTTGGAAATGAAAAAAAAAAGAACACGGCACGGCATTCACACGTCATCCTGGTAAGGGACAGACTCACTCTGCGTCTACTCTTGCCACGGTGGTTGCTATGGTGGTGGCGGTGCCCAGGGTGGGAGTGACGCCGGGGGGAAAGCTTGCAAGGGAAAATGGGGGATTTCAGATGGAAGAATTGTATGAAATTGACCGATCTGATACAGAGGTTTGTGGAGAAAGCTTGTTATTTCATCTTAAGCCTGGGTCATTCTCACCAACAGATGATAAGGTGATGTAAGATGCTTCGGGCTTAAATTTTGATAATAAAGGCCAAAAGTTGATTTTAATTTCCACAATTAGGTGGCTATCTAAACAAGCCCATGGTGGTGTGCTTATTTAATTTATTGATTTAAAAGTGGGATAGAAGCTAAAATCAGTCTATGTACACTGAATACTTTTTAGGCTTCAATTTTCTACAAATAATTCCAGCTATTAAACTTATCAAAAAACACTGCTACCAAGCATTTGGCTTCAACAAACTCCCTCTTTCTCAATTTTAGCTTCAATGAATCAGAGCCTTAGTGGCTGGAAATTGCTACAACAGACGACCGCTATAGATACTGGACAAACTGTAGACAAAATTGTGTTCAGTGTAGCACAGTTCAACTATGAAACAACGACCAATGAAACGAGAGCATTTGGCTCATAAATATGCATGAGATCAATAATCACCTTTGCCTCCATGGCTCTTAGCGTGGCTTCACCACGCCTGTCCTCCATAAGGGCTGGGGGTATCCTGGCCGGCACCGAGTCGATGGAGAAACCGTTAGGGGAGAGGGTCCTGACCACCACATCCCGCGCTGACAGGAGTTTGATCTTGTTTAGGCTGACTGATACTTTGTCCGCTGTCAAAGAAGTTGTGTAATCTGATAAGTACTTCTATTACATATGTTTTAATACATTGCATTACACTGTATTTACTTCTTGATGAATCCATAAATTCATACACAGCTGGTGTGGTTGGGTCGGTATTAGTACGGGTGTTGGGATTGTGCCTTTGATGATGCAAGCATGGAATATGGCACACAGTCAGAGTACGTCATGAGAAAGATATTTGGCTTGAGGGCCATTGCAGATTGTCCTTTGAAAAAATGTAGGTAGGATTACAAGAAATGGCAGCCATTTTGAAAATTTTGAAAATTGCTTGTTATTCTACCTATATTCTTTCAAAGGACAAATCTGCGATGGCCCTACAGCTTAATATCTTTCTTAAGACGTAATCTGACTGTGTGCCAAATTTCATGCTTGTATCATCAAAGGCACAATTCCCCCAAAAATATCCCTATCTGCCCCACTATATAGGGAGTAACAGGTAGGGCACTTTTGAGCAGTACAGGGGGCCATCTTCATGGAGCTGCTAAAAAGTATGCATATCTCTTAGAAAATTTTCATACAACAGAAAAAAACAGACTCTCTGCTAAACAGTCATGGCTTCACCCTTCCTCTTTGATTCTTCAAGGTTGGCCCCAGTGTAGAAAAAATTTTGGCAGAACAACCCCTCCGATTAAAACTTTCTCACTATCCTTCTGAAGCACAAACATTCAGTACACAATTTTTGTCTGCTTAGCAGCACAATGGAAATTTGGCCCAGGAATTTTCAACTTTGTATATTTTTAAGTTTGTTTCAATTTTGATAGTAAAACACATCTTGAGCCCTTTTTGTAGTTAACTGTCTTAATGTCAGAAAATATATTCCTGTTGTTCGCCTTCTCTCTCCTATTCTCAAAAAGAAAAGACCTAACCTGTGGGAGAGTGTATTTCAGCCACTTTGGTGTCTTCAGCATACACAGCATAACCAGTAACCACTGCACCGTTAGATAGCCCCGATGTGGTTATAGTGACTGGTAGCCATTCCACCACACAGACTGCGGGCGAGGCTCCTGCCTTGACTTGGACGTCAAGTGGGGCGTCAGGAAGACCTGGAAGAGGAAAAATTTCAAATATAAATCGCAATTTGGAAAACACTTGTTTAGTCCATTAACTGGAACATGACAGGTGTTTTTACGGGTGCTAAATTTCGTAGCGCTTCTTAGCAGAAAATGCGGCTCAGGAAAAATCAATGGGAACCGGTCACAAGCAATATAGGTACCACTGTATTTTGGCTGGTAGCCATCATTCCTACACAAAACCTCCCTGCACTAAGCAACTTTGTATGCTCCTCACTTAAAAAGAAACTTGTCAAAGATTTGGCTCTCTAGCATCTCCAGCTAGAGTGAGCATCATCGAGTCGCCAACATTTGTAAGATGAAGGTGTTCAAGTTCTTCACCAATAGCTAAAATCAATTCCAATTTTACTGACACGATTAAGTGGGAAAAGTGATTTTGTTTTGATATGATCGACATTCCTCCCCCTCCAAAAAAAGAAAAAAAAAGAAGCGTAATTAGCAAAGTACAAGTTTCGACCTCTGGAATCGTAATCAAAATCTCTTAATCAAATATAGGTTTGTTTCACACCTATTTCAGCTGTTGTCTATTCCTCCATGTGAATCCAGTTTTCTTATACATGTGCATTCCTTTCCGTATACAAGGAAAACTAGTATTTGTGACCGTCTCTGGCATACAATATAATTATTAAAAAGCTTCACATAACAGTAATATAAAAAGGCAGTGTTTTAAACTCATGACTATTATAGGCTATCAGCTTCGGTCCAAAAATTGGGCCACCGGTATCAAATTATCGAAAAGAGCAATGCTCATACGATTTTTGGCAAGGTATACACATCTAGAATTGGAAAATGTGTGATAGCTTTGTAGTGTGAGCGGTGGCAGTTTTTTGGGTGTTATCACTTTGATTTTTTATTTTTGTCAAAATGGCCCCAATATGCTTGAACCGGATTAATTATATGTGGTAACTAGCATGTTTTGCCTGCCAGTTTTTGTTTTGTTTTTTTTGTTTGTTTTTTAAAGTAATAGCACCCAAAAAGCTGCCACCGCTGCAAAGTTATCACATATTTTCCAACTACATGGGTGCATACCTTGCCAAAAATCACTATGAGCATTATTCCCTTCATTTGATACCGACCAAACCCCCAGGCTGATGGCCTATTATGGAGTATTATGGAGATTATGGGGTACAGGCACAATGTTGATTATTAAAGATTCGCCAGTATAAGCAACAAAAGTAAAAACTATTTTTGAGGGTTGTTTCTGGGAGGCATGCATGGTTTTGTTTGAATAATGTGAGGCAAATTTTTCTTTAAAAGAACTGGCACATCTCACACAACTGTCAAGAAATTCCGTTGGCAATGACATGATAAAAATATGGAGGAAAATAACATCATACATGTATATAATTATACATCATACACGTAAGTGTTGACAACTTTAACATGTAAGGCTATTAAGAACAACTATCTAAATAAAAATGCCCTATAGATATGTCAGACTGCATAGTTTCTATAGCAAGATGTTACAGCAGGAGCACATACATATACAAAATACTAGTCAAGGTTTGTTCTAATGCTTAGATCAGCCTAAATTAGCACTTCGAATGATCTATGCTGTTTTTTGCATAAGGTCTGAAATTCATTTCTACAGGATGTTCCCCCCAAACAAAAACCAAACCCTCAAAATGCCCTCTTTTATACAGCTTTATAAAGCATAAGTCTACTTTATTCTCATTTGTCCATAAACCTTAATTTGTTGGCTTTGATATACTGAAAACACAATTTCAATCGGTTGAAGACTTGTTGAGTTGTGGCTAATTAAACAAAGATACTGCTTTTTCATTTTGTCCATGGCATCCGATGTTTGACTGCTGCAATGAAAACAAGGTCTAAAATTTGCATCCATGAAACATACAACCAAAAAGAGGGCAGAGCAGAACAGTAAACATCTGAGAAATTAATCAGAACAGTCCTTTTCAGGACTACCATTTCTTCTAAAAAGCAAAAAGTGACCAATGTTACAAAAAAAAAAAAATTCCAAAAACCAAGTAAAGAAAGAATGATTTAAAAAAAACTTGAGCAAAACTACTCTGACCCAAAATCCATTACATTTCCAATAAATGACACTTAAGACTGTGGACAAAATAAAAAAGCGACACTTTTTTCAAATTGGCCACAACTCAATAAATGTTACAAAAAATACTGGAACAATGTTAGGTATAGGGTGAAGCATAGCTTTTGTACCCCAACCTGTGGACCAAATAGCTACTATTACAATACAAGTAACAAATAAAGACAAAACGCAGGGACAAACAGGCACATAACAAACAGGAGTAAAATAATTATGTATCAATATTTCTGATGTGCTGTGACAAGGAGGGTGTTTTGAGGTTTCATTTTTTGGGGGACACCCTGTATATGCAGAAGAGCAACATGTACATTGATCAGTTGATAGTAAATTGAAAGTTAGTTGACGTGGTTGACAAGCACATGAGAAGAAAAAGGCAACACAGGTATAGAAATTTATAGGCACTAATTGCCAAACTTTTCCCATGTTGCCAAAAAAAAAAGTCGGTCTCTGGTCAGACCGAAGTTCCGGAATTGATGCGGCGACGCGGTTGTTTTTTTTTTTTTTTCAAGCTTGAATTGTACAGACAAGGTGGGTACTATTTTGCTTTTTTGTGTCCTCATTATACATTGGTGTCCTCCATAATTTGCCTTGGTGCAATTTCCCCATTCCTTGGTGTTCCTTGGTACAAAAATTTGAGGAGGTGCGGCAATAGAGGGCGCTGTTGTAGCTTCCGTGTTAATTTGAAAAAAAAAAAGTTGACGCGCGCACTGACCAGAGACCGAGTACTTTTTTTTTTTAGCCTTAGCTACAGTTATCAACAGGAAAAGTACAAGTACCCCCTCCAGTAAGTCTGACAGCTCTACTCCAATGGGAGCATGGCCTAGGCAACTATTAAATCACTCCAACAGTTTACATGTAACATGTACACAGATAGTAAATTGAAAGTCTGTTGACATGGTCAACAAGCACAGGCCTATCAGGAAGCAAAAGGCAATACAGCTATAGAAATTTGTTCCCATGTTACGCCACAGTTATCAACACAACAGGAAAAGTACAATTACCCCTCTAGTAAGTCTGATAGCTAAACTCTCTTGGGAGCATGGCCCAGGCAACTATTAAATCACTCTTACAGTTTACACGTAGACATGGTAGATGGCATGCCCAACTCAATCCTCACGGGTATGCATTGGTTCAGCAGTGCCCAGAGGCAATCACAGTAAAGTGGCTTGCTTAAGGGTACACACAAATTGCTCCCTATCAGCCCTTCTCCTATGGGGCTCACAAGCATATGTCAATGTAAGTTCTAATAGTCAGATAAGAGCTCCATTGCTCTAGTGCATATGGGGACCCACTAGAAGTAAACAATGCACATGTTAAGGCCGATTCATATTTTCACGTGAAAGCGAAGTGAATTTCGTCATGTCAACAATCAAAGGTTCATTTTTGCTAGGATACAACCTCAATCCTGCAAAATCCTCAATCATTTCTTCAATGTGGTCCTTGGAGAGGGGACCACTGCCTCAATCCGCAAAATCCTCCAGCAGTCACTGTCAATCTGTTGAGGCAGAGCCAGTGACATACTGGAGCAGTGTGGAGGATTTCAAGTATAATCCAGGCCTAAATGTATTACGGCTGAGTAATAAACAACAAAAGGTCCAGCCGAAGACCTTGACACAGTGCATCCCCCCGAATCAGCCACACACTTTTGCCACATAACCTCAATCCTGCAAAATCCTCCATTTTGCAAAGAGGATTTTGGAGAATTTGGAGAGGTTGTAGGGTTAAGATGTTCTCCGTTATTTTCATGAATTCGCTTCGCAAGACATTTGCACAAAGTACAAACCGGACTTTAGGCATATTGTTAGGTAAAAAGGCATTCAAGCACAATTTTCCATTGCCGTGATTGTGTGCGTAAACTGATCAATGAAGAACATTGTCATACTGAAATATTTGTCTTACAGAAATGCAATGAATCAGATAGCATTTGGGAATTCCTTAGTGTTTGGTCACAATCATACACTAGGCATTTGAAAAACTCTGTAAATTAATTATTATGATACAGCCACTTGGGGAGGATTAATGAATGGTTATGGTTTATTGATAAATAAAACAATTTGGTATTTTTTTGTTTACAAAAAGGAAATCAACACAAAAGAAATCAGAGAAAATAATCTAGGTTTGCTGTACACAATACACAGAAGAGGGTTACTTTTGGCAACGGACATCTATTAGTACTTACAAGGTAAAGTCTTCTTTTTCTTTTTCGAGCGTTTCGGCTCTGCTTCCCAAATTGAAAAGCATGGTGCAAAAAACAGTGTAAGGTTTGATAAAAAAAAAAGCAAAAGAGAAAATGAATATTGGAACAGGTAGACATGGTGGAAACTGGGGTAAAACATCTGACAAGTTTATGCCAGGGGGAATGGTTTCGATTTAACAAATTTCTTAAATTGAAGGATAACTTTGATTCCATCGATAGTTCCACAATACATTGCAAGGGTGTCCAGCTCTGCGAATTGAAACACAAGTCATCAGTTGAGGTTTAAGTGTCATTAAATTTGGAGATGGTTGAAGATTTTTTTTTTGAATATAAGACTGTTTAATTTGGATTTTATTTACCCTTGATCCAAAGGTTTCAATTTCTTTAGCACAAGAGCAATCAATAATATTCAAATGAGCCCTCAATCAGGTTTAAATGTGGAATCTTGTTTCCAACTATGCTCAATTCAATCAATGAGAAATGCAAGAGGATTTTTTTTACATCATCTTAAGAACCCAAAGTGCCATTCAAAATAATCACATGACATCTTAATTTTTTTTCCCATAGAGGTAATGAACTAAACATTGTCAGCGACTATTATAAGAATTTATCAGAATCAATTCTGACTTGAAAATATTCTTATAAGGATCCTTCTAAATTCTTACTCACTTGTAAGAATATTACAAGATTCTTATAACAATCTTTTAAGATCTTATTAGTTAAAATCGCACAGGTTATTATGAAACTTTTACAGTTCTTTATTTTCCGGCCCCTCAGTTATGTAGGCTTTCAAATACAGGGTGTCCTGAAAATAATGGTGCATGTAAACCCTGCCATTTTCCCCAATTTACAACCGGAATTTACTGCAAATGTTTACACGATCTTCAAGGTTACAGATTTAGCTTGAGAATACCATTTGTTTAATTAAGATTGCTTTTGTAAATCCAGAGATATGTTTGAATAACCTCAAAGCCCCCAAAAAAATTCTATGGCACTTTTAGGAAGCGAGTGCTTCAAAGATCAGACAATGCCAGTATGGCTCTTTTGATAAGATTATCCATAAGGGTGCAAGACAAACAGTCCATTCACACGACAATAAACATGTAGGGTTTTGTTGTTGAAACAATTTAATAGTACAGACAGGTTCACTTCTTTAAAACTTCAATGAAAGAGTTCAATTAAATATAAATAAATATTGCACACTCTGCTTAAAAATGTTAAAATCACTAACAGTAAAGTGATTTGGTTTTAGACTAGGACTATACTGATTTTAACTGCTTCACAGAAAGTGGCACAAAATGGGTTTCTTGGCTTTGCCGTTATTCAAACATATCTTTGGATTTACAAAAGCAATCTCAATGAAACAAACGGTATTCTCAAGCTAAATCTATTACCTTGAAGATGGAGTAAACATCCGCAGAAAATTTTGGTTGTAAATTAGCAAAAAATGGAGGGGTTTGCATGCACCATTTTTTTTCAAGATGCCCTGTATGTAGTGCTGTCTTCAAATTTGTGAGAAAAAGAAATGATTTGGTGACATGCTTCACAGTTTCCTGAGCTGATTACAGTATGTATAATATGTCTGTTGGATATTTTCTCACCTCCTGGTAGTGTTTTGAATTCTATCTCCGTTGAAAGTTTCTCCTTTGAGTTGTCCTGTGATGTCTTTCTTCTCTTGGCTTTGACGTTAACTCGGTAGACAGACAGTGGTGAAAGACCTAAAAAAAAAATGTTTAATCAATGACAATTTGTTAGTTATGGTCACAACCCAATTCATGGCACTAAGCATACAATTTCTTTTATCAATTGAAACTTTATTCATTTCGTGGACACTCATTGGCAGTGTGTTCAACAAATCAACTGAATGGGCTTATTCGTATTAAACCCTTCAACTTTTCCAATATCATTACTGCACGTTTTTATTAAATGCTGAGCCTTTATGAGTTTTAAGACCAATATCCTGTTGACGTTTGGACACCAACTGGACATAGCATTTGTAAAAAATATCAAAATGCTCCCCTCAAAAGTTCCAAATCCTGCTTTAAGATGGCGGGAACAAAATTTCAGGCTTTCTAAACTTTCAAGTCTTCATATGAACCCTCTCCTGTCTGATTTTGGGATCTCCGTATGAGCCATGAAAATTATTCTGAATTCACAGTTAATTAACTTTATAGACTGGACTTCAAATGTAACTTAGCAAATTAGTCTCTAAACTGCCCAAACCGCCCCAGCACTGTATGGTTTTATGTAATAGTCACGGAGTGTTGTAGGACTCAAGTCCAGGACTCACGTCCAGGACTCAGACTCGAGTCCCTCTCGAGTCGCAATTTCTGTGACTCAGACTCGACTCGAGTCACAACAGCAAACTACTCGGACTCCACCATCATGACTTGGACTTTAAGCTAATGACTCGTGACTCGCAAGTCACATATTTTTTTTTAACCAAAAAAATAAACTGTTAAAAACATTATTCCGATGTTTTTGGTCCGAAAGTAACTTTAAAGCAACGCTAAAGAACGTTCAGTACCCCAACTGTAATAATGAACCACTCTTCAGGTGCTGTTGCAAATAATAATGTTTGTTACATGTTAAATATGATGAGATTTGAAGGTTTGCATGGTGGAAAGATACTAAGACAAGATAAGTTTGCACCATGTGAATATATCTCTTTTGTGAGTATGTGTGTATCCATGTTTGTGCACATACTCACAAGAGATTTATTCACATGTAGATGCTAAAGATATATATTTTTTAACAGTTAGGATCATTCTTGTTCCATGACACAAACTCACAAAAGAGATTTATTCTCATGGTGCTACCGCAAACTTATCTTGTCTTACATATTAAATATGCCCCCATGCCTATATTCCGAGACAGGGTATCACTTACATATCGCTAACATGTGCGTGTGGTCATCTTTATGCACTACAACACTGTCATTGGAGAATAAACATAATTTTACACAATGTAGTAAACCTGCTACTTGATGTCTTTACTATACCTGTTAGTGCATATCTATAGACGCTTGGTTTGACTGTTTGGATTTCTTTGCCGTTGACCGTGATCTGATGGGCCAGGTTGCTGTTGCCAGGCAACCAGCTGATGTCTGCACACGTTGGGCTCACATTGGAAGCTTTTAAATCAGTTGGGGCGGCTGATGCATCTGTTTCAAAACATCAATGAAACGAATTTGATAAAAAAAGTGCACTTATGTAAAACTTAACCCACAGTTTAAAGATATGTTTCTTTACATTGTCATTTTACAGGTTTTAGAGGGTTCCCAAAGTACACACTTCATTTTAGTTTTGGCTTTTTAATCAGCTACAAAACCCCAGGGACATTCTGCGTATTTCAGTCATGCTGAATCCCAACAAATCAACTATGTTTCCAAATAAATTTGTTGTACATTGATCAGATTTACAAGATGAAACCATATGTTGTCGCATCTTATCAAAGTCCGCAAAAGTAGACCAGCCGTTCCCTTTGCAAATAAAACTGTGAAAACAACTCAACAGAAATCTTTCTTCATGCATTTATGTCACTCTGAGCGGCATACAGACTCCCTCCCCCACCCCCACCCCCCCAAAAAAAAAACACCTCACAAAAATGGAAGGCCATGATTCTCCAAAAAAAAGTGCCAATGGGAGTAGTACATGTGATTATATAAGCTTCCAATAAAGCTGTTTTCATCCAAACTGCTCCTGTACAAATCCAACTTACAAATGTACTTTGATCAGAACATCGAGTTTCAACCAACCGGTTCTTTTCAGAGCCACACATCTCCTTGAAAGACATTTCCACATGGTGTTACCGCAAACCTTCACTAGTTCATACCACCACCATACCAAGTTTCAAATCTTACTTGATTCTACTCTAAGAAATGGTGTAGTCCAACGTTTTGAAGAACTTTTCATCAATTATTGTTTTTATCTACCGGTATGATTCTGCATACAAATATAGTGGACTGCTAAACCAGCTTAGAAATTATGCTAAACCAGACTTCTGCATCTCTGAAATACCTTTTCCGATCATGATAGTACAGGCTGCATCCTCCGACATCCCTTTTGCCGTGACCGTCCGAACCGATATCCGGTACGTCTCCAGGGGCTTGACGTTCTCCACCAGTGCTTGCGTCTTGGCGTCCCACTTCGTGGCCGTCCGGAACTGACCATTGACGTAGACGCGGTATTCCTGGACGTCTGAGGGCGCTATGGTGTCTGGCAGGAGCCAGGAGATGATGATGCTGTTCTTGAGCTGGCGCTCCAGGGTCAGCTTCTTAGGACAGGGAACTAAAGGACACAAATTGTCGAAAAAATCATCCCTGATCTTGTTTCTTTTTCTGAAATAAAATCTGAAAACATTTATGTGCCACTATGTATGCCAATAAGATATGCAAGATTCCATCAAACAAGAGCTTTCCTGAAATTTACCGCATTTCAAGAAATGAGTACCTGAATGGGAGAAGGGCCGGGGAATGCCCCCTTTTTGTGTTACATTAGCGGCATGCTTCTTTCTTTTTTTAGCCTATATGAGTTTGAAGACTGTGCCCAGTTTTATAGCGCTGCTTAACACAGGCATGCAACTGGAAATTTAGAGAAAAAAAATGAGGAAACTCCAAACCACACAAGTCTTTGTACAGTATTTTTCAATTTGTAATGGCATTCATGAGAAGCAAAAAAAAAACCCGAGGAAATCAGCGGATCCAAGGAAGGGTTTCAGGCCTGTTAACAGTTAGCAGAAAAGTTGTGCTTACTTCAGCAGAAAATCATGCTGCTTAAGCAGTATGTAATGGCATGGACATGCTAATGGTTGTGTGCGCATGGAGATTTCTATTATTACATCACTGATTTAAGTAACTTTTTCCTCTGCGGTTAAGCGTGCTTTTGCTGTGCTTACTGCTTACGATCTCCATGAAATAGATGGAAGCTCAGTAAGCACAAATCGGTTGTTAAGCAGCGCTTTGAATTTGGACCCTGGTGTCTTGCTGAGGTTTTGACACTTGACACATAGTGTTCAGGCAAAATGTCAAATTTTGGACCAAGGCCTGTGACACTGGCCAGAGTTTCTCTGCTGACATGCTTAGACCAACATTTTCTTTTCTCACCATCAAAGATATAATCAGCTGCGATGTCGCTCAGTGAGGTCAATCCATCCTCCCCCAGCGACTTCCCATGACCTTTGACCCCATTGTCCTCATCGACCTCTGGGATGTCTTCCAGGTCGCTGTGGTGCTCACTGCTGCGGCTGAAGCTGGGGAGGTCGCCAGCGTAGTGGTTGAGGTTGCCTCCTCGGCTCAACTCTTCCTCCTCACTGTTGAACTCCAAGTCCTTCATGTCATCTGAAGGGGTATTAGAAACCTTTTTTAAAGTTGTGTTCCCAGCGTTCTTCAACGAATTCGACTTTTTTTTCAATTGATACATTTTCAACTTGTATGATTTATTCGAACCAAGAAACCTCCATTATCCCTTTTTGGACATCTGCAACATCCTGGGTGAAAAAAGATTTTATTTGGGCACAAACTGATCCGCTGTGTGAGCAAACTTACTCCCGGTCCATACATTATCTATACTGATTGTTGCGCGGGAACCAGCCTACCATGCAAGAAGGGGAATTATTGTCAGGCAGCCATGATTCAAAATTTAAAAGTAATAATTCAATATCTAATCATGAGCTGACTTTTTCGGTTGATATCTCATTCAAAAGTGAATTACACTTGTATTGCGAGGAAAATAGCAATTTGGAAAAGCAATCTGTTCTGAACGGGATGAAACTCAAAAATAGAATGAGGAGTGCATCTTTAAACCGGGTCAGATTGTTGAAGGACACTTAAAACTTAATTTCCATAAACACTTCACAGACCAATCTGGGTCCAATTTCTTGAAGCTGCTCTGCATGGACATTTTCCAAGCGCATAAAATATAGGGTCAGCAATAAAATGACACAAGCAGAAACTGCATGAGATGTCTATTGCTTGTGGTTGGTTCCCCGTTAATTTTTTGCTGAGAATTTTCAATTGCTAAGCAATATTTTTTTTCTGCTCAGACTCGCTGTGAAATTGGGCTTATAGGCAGTGAGCCGCTGCACTCTTATGATGGGCCCCCAGTTGTGGCAGAAGCATTGTGCAGCTGTTGCATAAAACAACCACTCTCTGACGGTTAACTGGCACAATTGGTTAGCAAGGAGTTTAGTGGCTTTATTGTGCACATAATATCAATGTACATCTGAGCCTACAGGGTCAGCACATAATTTGGAAAGCAGTGCCATGGAAAGTGGCATCATGACAATGGTCTATGATATGGTTGCAGGCATCGTGGCCATCTTGGTCTTGTAACCTGACTGCATGGCCAGTTGGGTTTCCTCATTTTTAAGGGTACCTGCTTAATTACTTTGGAATCGTGGTCACTGCTGTATGATGATTACATGTTTGTCAATATTTTGATTACTGTCCATCAATAAATAAACCACATCAATTACAATACAGAATAGCATGCACAACTAGGATAAATATATATTGCAAGAAAAATAAACTTCACTTACAAGACTTACAGGAAATAAAAACAGGACAACAATACTACACAGAAAGTAAAGTGAACTGGCATAAGGCCAAAAAAAAAAAGTCTCCGGTTTCTGGTATGCGCGCGTCGCCGTAGCCATGCACGTCGGCAAAATCAAAAAGTTTTTTTTTCAATACAAGATGATGTTTCAAAACCGCCAAACTCACTGGTTTGACTGGAATTCTGCTGCTGCACAATTTTAACTTGTTTTTAGAAGGGGTTATGATCGAGAATAAGATTTATGTGGCCTCTCTGGACTCCCATATATTTGCACTAAGTTTAGTCGGGCACCATTTGCAGTCATCAGCCGACATTTGAAGCCAAAAAAACAAAAACAAAACAGGTAAAATAAAAAAAAAAGCCGCGTCGCCGCACCACTTTTGGGGCAAGCTCCATACCAGAAACCGGAGACTTTTTTTTTTGGCCTTAGAAAGCTGGCATAAGGAACAGGGAATATACGTGTGTACATGTATATGGATAACAACTGGAAAGAACATTCTGAAACACATAAGACAAGAGAATTTAGCTAAAACATCAACTAAAACTGAGTTGTATTAATGCAAAAGCAGCCACTTTCTTTATATTTATCTGGACACCAAAAAATATCCATTAAACAGCAAACTGTTTCCATGGAAAATGAAGCAAAAAGGCAAGAACGACATTTACAAAGAAGAAATGCAAAATTGTTACAGCCAATAGAGTTATCACCAACAACGAAAATTACCAGCCATCAAATGACACAAAGCAAAAAGTCAGGGGGAAAAAAGCCAACTGTCTTCATATCACAAAAGCAACCAACACTTTCACAAGGTTTACCCCAGAAAACACAAGCTACCAACACCTAGCTGCACAACACCAAAATTAGCCACAAGAAAAATATTCTTGAAACCTTTTTCTTTCAAGACACTCAAGTCCGGCACCCCGACACCACCTACGGCAGCTGCACTACTTCCCACCATAGCAAGGGGTGTGTCGGAAAGCAAGGCATCATGGGAAGGTTTTGGCGGTGCGGAGAGGGCTCCCTCTAGGGAGTATTTGCCCGATGAGTCTAAGGAGTCCAATTTGGAAGCTACACGCACGGTACGAATAATGTTTGTAAAACCTTTTTTAAGTAAAAAGGAAAAATTCAAACCAACATTTGTAGTCAAACACTAACTCACAGATTTTCCAAAACAGTGTATTTTTTGTTTACTTTAAGTTATTACAACAATCGCAATATGTGTCTTTCTCCAAAATGATTTTACAGCATGAACTTACATAAGTTGTTTTCACAACAAACTTTCAGAATGAAGAAATAAAAATATTTATTGTCCACAGAGTCAATAGTTGCCCAAAACCTATAAAAAAGGGGTTTTAACCAATTCTAACAGAGCCTTTTTCCATGTCTTACAATTGCATTTCCTCAGATGTCAAAAATTAAATAAACCTATAAATAACCACACCCTTTCTTTAAAATTATGAGTTCAGGATGGTCTATTAATATTTTTATTTAATACTTAACATGTATGTCATGAGTTCTTTGGTTAGGACAAAATACAATAACTCTTACCATCACTATCCATTGCATTGTTGTTCATGAAACCAGGAAGGTCTTCCTCTGATGAAAAAAACACAAAACAAAACAAAATGCATTTGTAAATAATAATAATTGTGGAAATTCAGAAATACTCTACCTCTTTGTATGGAAACTGATGCTCTAAACAGTGTTGATGTAAACATACATTATATGTAAACTGTTGCCTTCTTCAAAACATTTAAAGATATATATTCCTGCTGACAACCCGTTCCTTGTCTTTTGAAAATTCTTAACCCTTCACCAAAACAAACTCCCAATGAAAATAATATTATGTAAATGTCAAGATGCATGCATGCAAATTGAATGAATGGATCAACACCATCTACATGTACACCATGGTAGTGAGATATCGTTTCTAAAAGAAGACAGAATATGTTCAGAAAATAAAGGATCCAGGTAGAAAAAAAAAACTTTCCCCTATTAACCAGCCCTAACAGAACTCAACCCATCAAACCCCAACAGCATGTATTGTTGGAATCTGTCTGGATGGGTGCAGTACCCCTAAACTGACAGTCTTTTACATTGGGTTGGCATACCTCCAGAAACAAAGTCAGAAATATGTGTGCACAGTTTCCCATACGGTGTTGGAATTTGCCAGGATGGGTATGGTTCCTTGTAAATCATGCTAAGGAGTTGGGGTTAAGGAACAGAAATATCCTCATCCAGCCAGATCCATTCAAGCCCACTGGCAGGAGTTAAAGGATTTTGTGGGATTGAAAATGTTAGAGCCCCACCTGTGTTACTTTCCCAGAACTTGACAACACTTGAAAGTTCAAGTAAAAAGAGTGAGCAGAGTTCTGCATGCAAAGTGGTGGATTTTGGTGGATTCAGGAAGGCGGAAAAGCTGCAGTCATGCATGTTGTGCATTCCCGACATGCAAAAAGAATTGCTGCATTGCAACTTTTCATTTTTCATTTAAATCTTGAGGAACACAAAGCAAACTAGTCCATGTACTCTCTGGGTATTTTATGTAAAGTTATAGGGGGGACAAGTTCATAGATAGAGAAGCACAGAAAAAAACCTGAAACACGATTTCCCAAGATCAAAATAATTGTACTAAATGTAGTGCTTATATAGCGCTTTCCATCTCAACCACAATCACAAAGTGTTTACAATTATTACCCCTTTTATCAGGCCACGAGACCATGCGCAGCCGATATCAGCACTCATTCGGCCTCTATACCTCACATGAACCCATTTATACTCCTGGGTGGAGAGAGGCAATTGTAGTTAAGTGTCTTGCCAAAGGACACAAACACCATGTTCCTGCCAGGGATCAAACCCACGCGCCGTTGTACATGAGTCAAACACCGTAACCACTGGACCATGGCATTCTACATGTTCCCTTCATGTGTCCACAAATATCAACATCATTTACAATACAAGAATGATAGCCACTTCATGACTTCTAGTTACCACTGTTCATAAGATTGAATTTGCATTTTGAAAAACACTGAGCATACAGTGTTTAAAAAAAAGTCAGTGAAAGGGTAAAACCCAATATTGAAGTTCCCACTGAACAGTTAATCGTAATTAAAAAAAGGGGAGGCGAACTGATGCTCAGTTGGAGAGAGTTCAATTCGTAGAGCCAAAGAACTATCACTGAGGAGGTGGCAGGTTCACATTTTGTTGATTACTTTAGTCACTCTGAACTGAATTACATGGAGTAAGGTTTCTGTTTTGGTGCATAATTATGACAATTCCTGAAAAACACCTGGTTAATATCGGTAAGATATTAATTGTCATTGGCATTCTATGACTGGGAGCTTTGTGGTAACACCATGTGAATGATATTGCTTTGTGGTTTGTGTGGTTCTGAGAAGAACCAGTTGGTTCAACTCCAAATCCAACTGAGTTAAAAACAACTGGTTCTTCCCAGAACCACACAATCACAAAGATATATCACTCACATGGTGTTACCGCAAACCTCCCATTCATTAATAAAAATCCACCATACACACCTTTAAGTCTCATTGTCATTCAAATTTCATCAACCCATCCTACATCTAAATGCATCACAAAACATACAACCTACAAATTAATATTGGGTTTTCCGTTCACCAAGTAATGCTATAAACACTGTATACTCAGTGCTGTATGAGAGTTTAAAGCTACAGTCCATCATTCGCAGCTATCCAAAAAGTATTAACTCACGTAATTATTGTTGAAAAAAATACTTAGTTGAAAGATAGTAAGGGAACTAAACTCCCTGTGAAATTCTTCTTTCTGGCATGCTGTCATTTTGAAGAATTCAACAAAAGAAGGCCTTTCCAACGATCGTTGGAAATTTCTGTTAGTAGTTTGTTTTTGTATTCGGCGAAGCGTGCACAAGTGTTGATGTGACACACACGCGCGCGCGGTTGCTATAATTTGTCGGATCAGTGCGCGATATCGCGTAGCTGCAATCGGCTCAGTGAGAATGTGTCTTGGCACTGAATTCAGGCCCAATTGAAAACATGATTCAGCAACTTTTGAATTGAAATCGAGATCCTAGAATGTTGTTTTTCTCGAAATATACAGCCGAAGCTGCGCTGAAACTTCATCAGGTTAGTTGTTCAGCACCATTCTTTAGATTTTGAGCACTTTTGTTGCTTCAAACGAATAAAATGCACAAATTACAAATGATGGACTGTTTATGTGAGTAAAAAACAAAAATTACAAGTTTTCTTGGGCGGAACTCAAACCAATGACCTACTAAAGGGTGCAGATGTTATAACCACTTGACCACCAAGCTTGCCAGGTTGGGCAAACTCTTGGACAGCTTTGAGTATTGAGTGGTTTAAGGGCAAGAATTACATCTCCTTAATGCAAAAACCTATCGTCTACAAAATTAAACTCTTCACTGAATAGCAGACACATGCAGCCCACAGTGTGTATACAATTGATCCCAGACCATGCAGAGGTGCAGTGTAAGGAAAGGTGTAGGGGCGTGGCTTAGCTTGCATTGGGAGGGTGCTTCATAGCAGGATGCTCATTTGAGAGATAAAATTCTGGCAGTTCATTACCTCTGGTATCATTCAAATCTTTGGTACCTAGATTACAAAGCCGGTGACGAACAAACGCAAACGCCACAACACACAGACAGAACAGAGTGGCAAAGGAAAGTTAAAGGAACAAAGAAAAATTATCAGTCAGCCAAAAAGGTAACATTCATTTCAAGTCAGATCAGCTAGGTATTCACTACAAAACAAAATATTTGGGATTTCACTAAAAAACAAAGCTGCATCTTTCATCATATTAGTGCTCCACTCATATTAAAGCCTGGTGCATATGCAAACATTTTAGGTGAGCGAAAATAAATGGGGAAAACTAGCAGAATGTCAATGTAATACATGTACACATTATCCCACACTGTCTGTGAAAAGTAAGCTTGTAAAATTCTACATTACAAAAAGTTAAATGCAACATATTGTTTCAGCAAGATAACCACAGCTCCTGTAAGGGTATTTTTTTTTAACAAACTGTCATTACTGCACGGGTTACTGGTAGTGTCCACCATTTTGTGTCCAATTCATTCCAGGAAATGTATCCAACCACTGGTTCCCTCGCACCCTTCAGGATTTAACACATACACAAGTGCATGTTTACCTGCAACTCTTTCGATGAAATTGCAGGGAACCAATCCTCTTTGTCCGTTCATCAGTTCACCATCATAGAAGCCATCCTGTCCACAAAAAAGAGAGAAAACAGACAAACAGAAATTTTAAAAAGTGAGTAATGTTTTTGTAGAGAAGTAGAAAGTTTTTTAGTATTACTAAACATTCCAAACTATATGCAGAACTTATGGTGAAATCTAGATACCATTTTGGATGACATCATATTTTTACAATGCACTCAACTATGTTCACAATTTGTTAGTTCAAAATTGTATTAAGGTAATATTTTTAAGTGCTTATTTCAATCTTGTAAAAAGAACAAAATATGAATTCATGTTTTTGACTAATTTTGTAATGTTTTAAACAAATTGAAAGACAAATGGCCAAATTCGGATAAATAATTCCCCTTTTTTTTATCTCAAATGAAACCGACAAAACATAAAAAATATGATTTTGTTTTCGTTTCTCTAAAAAAAAAAAAATGTTGTGACTGACTATACTCAAAACTTTTATTTCCTCTGGCCAACAAATATCATGTACATGTACATTAAATGTGCATTTGATACCAACATGTGTAGATATGTATGTGTATGAGTCAAAATAATTCCCAATGAAAATTCAAAATAATGGAAATAATAATCTTATACAATTGAAAGTGATTCAAATATATAACAATTTTGGTTGCTAAATTAACCAATTTTATGGCAGTAATCAATTGCTATAAGTGGATAGTTCAAAAGGTAACTGGTTCATTAAAAATAAATTGAACAATCTCGAAGGTCCGTTCCTCATAACAAAGAGCAAAAAAGAGGGAAATAAGTACACAAATAAGTCGAAGGAGCAACAGTCAAAATCAATTGAACAAAATCATGTCTTGTGGTCTCCATGCCTTTTCTGCACAATGACAACTAACATGCACTAAGTTCACACAAAACATAGGCCAATTTAGAAATGTATGCGCTCGATCATTTTTCCCGAAATTTGCAATTTAGTAATGAGCACATTAGTATTTAAAAGAACACTATTTGTGTGTATTGAATCATTTTAACATCTGATAAGCATATCTTGACATCACAATTTAAAATTCTAAAAGTATCTAGTGACACCCATGAAGTAATATTTGACACCAGAGTTTAGTTACATACTCGAAAGGCAATAGCCAGTCAATCACACTTATCTAGTCTCATGTCAAATACGGGCTATTCAAATAACTGTGAAAATAATGCATTCCTCTTTAATTGTTCATCCCTACTATTTCGGAGCCTCATAGTGATTAGACTTGTATTTGACATGTAATTAACTCGTGATTGATTTGACGTCAACTTTGCTTGCCACAAAAGCTCGTTTTGAAAGGAGTTTTTTTTTTACATTTCAAAATGCCAAGGTTCAATCAAATTTCTAAACTGGCCCTTCTTTTGATACAATCAAGACCAAAAAATAAGACACAAAAAAAAGAAGTACTGGAAAGATGGTTAAGTTTTTCTTCGTTTTAGAGGATCAAAGACTCACCCATTCCGACTCCTACTCGGGAATGAAAGCAACATGCAATAGAAAATGGCAGTTGGATGATTATGATCATGCCAGATGGAAGAACAAACTCCGATCACATACACAATGATAAGGATCATCTTATTCTATGCAAGCGTGAACGGTAGAGGGCGCTGTTTGGTATGGGGTAGTGGAAGTAAGGCAGGTTGATGTAGGGACGGGTGGTGGCATTTCTTTTACCCACCAATGTGGTCTACTTTTGGCGCGTTTGATTAGCCCGACTTGGGTTACTCCTATGCTGTTCAGACAGCACAGACCCTGCTTGTAGAATTACGTCAAAAGTATGTGTTGTCCATTCCCTAGGCACCAGTGTTCCGTAGGCCCAACTAATCAACTATGCCCTAGGCACCAGCATCAATTTCACGCAGATGCTAAGCTGTATTAAGCAAGCCAGGCCACAATGTGATATCTCGTAGGCCCCCAAATTTTTCGTAGGCCCCCAATTTTTCATAGGCCCTAGGCACAGTGCCTACTGTGCATATTGGATAATCCGGGCCTGGATTATCAACTTTATTTTAAGTCTAAATATAATTATTGATTGATTTGATTGATACTTTAAAGGCTATTTAAAAGTCCAGTCCGAGTTTTGTTAATTTTTGCAAATGACGGAATGCAATTTATCTCAAAGTTAGACTGAGTCCGAAATTGGCATTAGGTCTGACATCACGTAATGATCAGTAACGTGTGAGCGTAATGATCAGTAACGTGTGAGCGTTCAATTAGCCCAATTACCCGTGTTGGCTCAGGGAAGCCACTCAAACGCACCCTATGTGTTTAAACGGCATGTAAAGGACTAGCTAGTGTTTGGAATCCCTCATTCTCCTGACGACGAGCAGAGCATACTGTTTGAAACGTTGAGTCCCTCCGGTTCTTTTCAGAACCACCCATACTCACAAAAGAGATTTATTCACATGGTGCTACCGCAAACTTATCTTGTCTTAGTGTTTACCTGTTTTAAACCCCATAATTTTACAAGTGGGGGATCAAATATTTATTGCACTGTTGGCCTATTTTTGCTTATGATATGAATATATAATATGCATTTTGAAACTATCAAGGACCCTTTTTCCCCATACCTCTTCAACAGAATTTTACCGGGGTTACATAGTTGATTCTAAAAAAAGCATTTCATAAAAAATATTCTAAAAACAAAAACTTTTCCTTTTGTGAGACACATGTTCGGGTAAAACACACGCTTGTTAACCCACATTTGTTTATGGTGTAAATCAAGGATTTTCTTTTGTTCCTCTTTCCTTTTCCTTTGTTTGAACTTATAACTTTTTCGCAACAGCTCTCATTGGTTTTGTACACGTTTTCTAATCGAGGCCGTCCTTGATTTAGTTCCTGTCCTCGATTCACCCATGATGATGCATGTGTGAGTCCTGGATTTACACCATAAACAAATGCACTATTTCATTGGCCAATACCTTTGGTACTACACACAACCATTTAGGAAGGGAAGAAAGGGGGCGGGGTCCATTGGCAGGGGTAGCTTGTTGCTAGGTACAGTCACATGATGGACACTGGGGTGCTTTCATGCTTTGACACAGGAGTGACAGTTCAGCACCAAGGCATGAAAATACTGAGATAACCGGGGGAAAAAGAGAGAACAGTTCCTATTTTTGTCTTTACCAAATTCATAACTTGTCATGGTTATTTTGCAAATACCCAGGACAAGCTTCCTATGGAACTGCCAAAACCAACCTGACGATATCTGATCAAAAGGACGCTCTGTCAACATGCTCAAATTTCAATGACCCCGAAGGTACAATTGTGTAATGTTACCCTTCAGGAAATCTAAAAATGGCAGCAACAGACACGGATACAACCGATAACAGGAAATGCAATACGATTAGGAAATGTATGTGTACACCTGTAATTTTTTTTTTTTCCCCATCACCTTCTGTTTTGGATTCTTTTCTGTAATTCATCATCATCATCTTCCTGTACTGTGCAGAAACCTCCTCTGGAGTATACTCGCACATGTACTAAGAAAGGTACAAATGTTTATTTTATTTGTTTGTTCCTGAATACATAGAACCAACAGATACGACCATAGGAATGGAACATGCTGAAATTACAATTTTGTTGGTAAATACAACCATTTTCCTTGAGCAATCACAAACATAACTGAGCATTAAAACTCTGGCATTGAAGTAATGGGTGAATCCTGCCCGTTTTGGTCAAGTGATATTGGCGCCTTTCTAACCTAAGATTTGTGAGAATAGTCAGAAACTTTGGTCTGCGATCCAGATTCGAAATAGGTAATAGGTAATTAGGCCTCACCTCATCTGGGTCTCCATAGACGTAGATATAATCTCCAGCAGTCAGTGGAAGTTCTGCATCGGGGTTGTCGTTGGGGGAGTCACGGTAGGGGTCGTAGTTATATCTAAGAGCATCAGAGGTTAGAAATGGAGAGTTAGAAATTGCACTTATTGTAATTTCATCTTTGGGAACGATCATGATCTACTTACAGCAACCTCAACAATCTTTTATATGAACTGCAAGACACAGTGAACAAGCTTAAAGTCAGAGTGGTAATGACTTGTCGAGTCCGACTCGAGTCAACATTTTTGGTGACTCGACTCGACTCGAGTCCCTATGGGTAAATGGCTCGACTCGACTCGAGTCACTGCAAGCAAATGACTCGACTTGACTCAAGTCCCTCATCAAAAGACTCGCCTCGACTCGAGCGAATGCTAATAAGACTCGAGTCCCAAAAATAAAAGCAAAATTTAGCGAAAAGTTTTGCAATGACGGTGCAAATTTTGTGTTCATTTACAAACATACATGTACAAGGTGTCACAGACTCCCACCTTATGGTTCTGGAACGCACAAAATACTAGCCAGGAACCGGATTTTAAACACATTTTCCAATTTGTTCTTTCATCACTGGCCTTCGGCGATTTCTTATAAAGCCCCTTGAATTCGAACGTCGGCTAAATTTATGCCCTCCTTTTATACATTTTGGTAAATAGTGTTAAAATATTCGGGACTCTAATTATTTGACTCGACTCGACTCAACTCGACCTTCTTGACCTAATGACTCGACTCGACTCCAGTCAAAAAAATCAGTGACTCGTTACAACTCTGCTTAAAGTGACTTAAAATTTGGAGGTTTGCTGATATAGATAGGTCATTTGTATGTGTGGTCTTGTGACCAAAATATTTGGTATTTAGCCATTTTTTAACTCTAAAATGTAATAGCCAAAATCTGATTCTCATATATTTCTCTCCATTTTGCTCAATTAATTGGATACAAACAGGTGTGGTGTCATTCACGTTTCAAGGATAATTATTTTCAATTACTAGTTAAAATTCTTAACACCCCAGCATTATTCTAATCTAATGTCAATTTGGCAGACTAACCATGCTAACTGGCACACTAGAAAAAGCACAAACAACAAACTTATGTCAAGTTGTCAATCTATACACTGACATCTGACAAAAACATTCTGTCACATGTCTGCTACTCAAGACATTTACAGTAAACTTCTGTCAAGTTATTTTTTTTAATTGAGGATTTCCCTTCAGTTAATCCAGTGTGTCAGTCTGCTCTTCAATAAAAAAAAATCTCATCAAAATTTGTTGCTGAGAATTTCCACTGCTTTTAATCCAGCATGTCAGTACGCTTGTCAGTCAATTTGTGGAAAAAGTCTTTTCAGGATGTTAATTTTAACCAAACTTTTTCCTGTTTAAATCCAGTGTGTTCATGCTTGACAGTCAACATTGGTAAGTGTTTTATGAGGAAAATCCTTGTCACATTTTTTGTGACTGAAACTGCTTTATATCCCGCATCAGTACACTCATCAGTCAATTTCTGAGGAAAAAAATCTTGTCTTGTCGTATGCTTGACAATCCACAGTCATGATTTTTTTTACTGCTTTAATCCAGGCAGGCTTTTCACCACTTCAATCCAGCGTGTCAGTACGCTGGTCAGTCAATTTGTGGGGGAAAAAAATTCTCATCAGATTCTTTTACTGAGGTTTCACTCAGCTTTTAATCCAGTATTTCAGTACCTGGCAATAAAGACTGCCAGCTTGCTGATAGGGCCCATGGTGGTGATGGACGAGGCTTGGTTCAGGCGATTCAAGATGGCTGCATCGATGCGGTCACTAAGGTCCTCCATCAGGTCCTCCGCATCACTTGCATCCAGCTGTAAAAAGTCAGAAGTCAAAATGTGAATACACATAATCTTTAGCATCTTGGGGCGAATTTCATGGCACTGATAGGTACACAATTTTCTGCTAACAAAGACTTGTTAATTTTACGCTATTAATACAACAAAAGGCACACTACCAACATACATTATATTTGTAGCTTAAAGGAAATATACAAAATTTGCAAACATCGAAAAATAAAACTACGAAGTTTTTACGAAATACCTTACTAGGATGTTGGTAAATGACAGTCTAAAGCATCCTGTAAAATTATGGCACCTGGTGTGAAGTCATGTGCAAGAAAATGGTATTTATGTATACATTTCCAACGGTGGTCGGCCGACCACCGTTGGAAAAACCTAACTATTTTTCAACTACTGCTCCAACTTTACACTTTTTTCGGTCCAAATTTTGTTTGCTATTGGTTACATGTTCATGAACGGGTGCAGGCCAGCTAGACTGGTTCCCTTACCTTACAATTTTCCGGCATCTATAAATTGATCCATTTTATCTTTAGTGGAGTCAAGGAACCAGACTACTTGAACATTTTTGTTTTTCTTGGTTTTTCCAGCATTTTCGAACACAAAACTTCAAACATGTCAGTGTAACAATATTTGATCTATTATACTAGCCCCTCAAATAGTTCATTTCTGAAAATTACAGCAAAGGCCAATGATGTATATTCCCTTTAACTAGGCAACAGGTCATCAGAATTCAAGGGAATTACCCTACAGAGTTTCAACAGATGTTTTCTTTGATGTCTCATTCAAAAGTGAATCACTTCTGCACTGCTACAAAAATAGCAGTAAGAAAAACAATCAAAACGTTTGGCAGTGAAACACAAAGAAATAAAAAACCACAGCATTGGAATCCTATTAACTTTGTTAAGCAAATTCTTCCCTCAAACTAGCATACTTTGTTCTGCTCACAGCTTACTGACCCCAAATGGATGACAACTCTTGAGTAAGCTGAAAATCTTGACAAGTTTCCAAGAGCAATCTTTAGAGCAACTCAATGAATCTTTCACGACTTTCCTATAGGCCTTTTCACACTGTCCAAAATCTCCGGGTTGGAACCGGTTCCAACCCCAAGATTTTTTTCAACCCTTTTCCCACTTCTAAAATTTCAACCCGGTTCCGACCCGGGTAGCGTGCTCTAGCCGGATCGAAATCAACCCTGGGAGGGACCAGGGTTGAAAATCTCAACCCGGATCGAAATTGCATTTTTCGGCGTGAACCGTGTCGAAAATGATAGTGTGAACCGCCCCGATTGAGTCGCTCACGGCCGATCCGTGTTGAGCTGAGGCCGACATTTTACCGAAAATCTGACACGGCGTGCATAATATTTCCCTCCACCACTATCGCCGTCACAAACACCGATCCCGAAACAATCGCGCCCTAATTATCATCCAATAATGTATCGGTGTATGGAGCATCCTTTACCGAGTCTGGGCTTGTATTAGGTCCGCAAAATGTACCCCAAAAATGTACATTTCTAATGTTAAATAGAACGAATCGTCTAACGAAATGACCGGAGCCATTTTGGAAATATTGCACACAGCTGCGCTGGTGTCATACAAAAATCGGACTCCCAAATCGGATTCGTTTACTCTCTTACAATTGGTCAAACCCTTTCACGTGACAGGTCCTTCTCCTAATAGGCATGCGCAATACTACCAATGAGTCCGTATTTCACAGAGTAGTAAATTCACGCTGCACACCGGCCTGTCCGTAAGCCTCGTGCGTGCAGCTGCTGCGTGCGTCGCAATGCATTATGGGATTGAGAAAATCATCGCAGCGCCCTGTGCCGAATGCGATCCGTGTCGAGAATTTGTAGTGTGAATTCACAGGGGCCGTAGCCGGATTGAACGTTACATGCTTCACGTAGCGGCCGTTCCCGTAAAGGACAGTGTGAACGTCGCGTTTCTCTGATCCGTGTCGAAAAATACTTGGGCTGAACCGGGTTGGATCCGGGTAGGTTTCAACACGGTTCGAAACAGAGATAGTGTGAAAAGGCCTTATGCTGTTTTGGCATGTTATGACCCTTTTCACATTACACTGGCCAACAATCACCATCACACAGAAAATAAAGTTCCCTGCAGTACTGGTATGTAGTTTTTCATTTTAAACTTGCATGTAAATGTCACCAGACACTCATAAGGAATCCTACCATGTTCCTAAAAGACTTCATGGTACCGATACTACAAAGCTCTGAACAACATAGAGATCTCCATGTATGTGTAATAAATGATAGCCAAATAATATAACATTCCATGACTTTTTCCTTGGAATATCAACTCTCCATGAATGCTAGTAAAAAAAAAAATTCCATGACTTTTCCCATGAATTCCCATGAAAGCTTCAAATTCCAGGATTTTCCAGGATTTTTGTCATGACTGTGGGAACCCTGTATGAACTTAGTAGCACCATCAACTTTCCATGACTGCTAGTAAAATAAAAACAATTCCATGACTTTTCCCATGAATTTTCAAGATAGCTTATAATTCCAGGATTTTCCAGGATTTTTTTCATGACTGTCGGAACCCAGCATGAACTTTAAATTAGCAGCACCATGAAATTGTCCCAGGCCCTAAGCTTTGCAACAGTATTCCAAGACACACCAACGGATAAACACAATACTTGAATCATCTTTTGAAGTCCTTCATGATTGAGTAATACAAACTTTTGTCTGATGAGTTTCACATACACACCTGTCCATTCTCAATTCCCCTGGAGTGGTCGCTCTTCCGGCTGTTTGTGTCGCCAGGGGCAGGGTAGGACGCCCTCTTAGCCGGCTGCCTGTTATTCTCGTCCCTGCCCATCATCCCACCTGTGTAAAACAAAGGAACCGATCAACAAAAGAGATAAATAAAAGGTAAACAGGGAGGGAACCCGCAAACAAACTGAGTATGAGTGGAATTTTGAGAACATCTTGTGGATATAATCTCTTCTATGTAAGGGAAAACACCTTATTTTGCGAGCATTACATGTACAACTGCAAACCACAAACCTGTATCAGCGTTTATTTTATCAAGCAAAATTTCAAATCATAGTTACAATATACAATTTATTTAATCTGATCATATTTGTTTGTTTTTTGGGGGGAGAGGACTTTTTTTTTCTTTAAAATGATATCTTTTTCAACCTTTTTAATCAAAATCATATATATGTACTCTACGTTAATGTAAGTGACATGCTAGGTTCTATCAGCTTGAATAACAAAAAAGTGATGAAATATTACAACATTGATGAAATGGTGAAAACTATTGCATACATTTCAAATAAAAGTACTTTTCACAAGTGCAGACCAAGTAAACGTGAAGCTGCAATTCCGGTGGTTTTTCTGTCCATACATGTATGTACGTGACTGTATAATTGGTTTCTTCATGTTTGGGTGTGTATATAAACATGACTCAGTCTGAATATGTAAACAAAACAGAATAGACTGAAACATTTACAAGCTTATATACAGGCATGCAACTGGGAATTTAGGACTTTGTACAGCATTTTTCAATTTGTAATAGCATTCATGAGAAGCAAAAAATGAGGATATCAGCGGACCTGAGAAAAACTTGCATGCCTGTATATATAGACAGGCAGCTTACAAATCAATCAAAGGGGAAAAAGTGCCGTATTAGTGAAATTGATATTAGTTAACAATTCAAATCCTTCCCTGAAATACCAAAAAATATAAAAAACAAAAACAAGACACAAGTCACGTTTCAATACAGTTGAATCGTTTCCCCTCCACAGACAAAAATCAAAATAGAATTTATTTTTCCATTGCAGAATTACCCTCGGTAAAAGTCAAGAGTAGGAAAGGAGTTGTTCGGTCTCCGGCAAAAGTCGGCAGAAATGGAGTCAAGGGTTCTTCAACTGCGCGGGATGGCATTAGGATTTAATGGACATGACTCGGGACATTTTTGGGGAAATGTCATGTCGCAATCCAAGAAAGAGAAAAAGAAGAAAAGAAAGAAAAAAAACTAGAGTGTCTGGAGAAAATTTATCTCCATCATAATGGTTTGACTCAGTGTTGGGTTATGTTATGCTACACTTTGATACGAAACTGAAATGGGAATAACAAAAAAAATAATTGAGAATGCGATATAAACAGAAAGCTGGCTGCATTTCATTTATCAAAATATTAGTTTAAGCAATGGAAAGTGTGAAGAGTTTGGTTTGAGGAACTTGACAGTTGATTTTCCGATGTCGAAACAACACTCAGACTAGCTTCCTCAAAGCCTCCAGAGGGTGGGGGATCGCCTAAATATTTACTCAAGGCAGTAATATCCTGAATCAAAGACTTCAAATTTTGTTTGAAATTTAACATTCCATTTTCTAAATCAAACACAATGGGAAAAAAGGGGACAATTAGGGCCCATGGATCTGTGTATTGGGCTGCATATCTCAATTGGTACACATGTACGTACCTGTAGATCTGTTATAATCAGTAATATTCTTAATTAAGTTTATGCATACATTGTAATTGAACTCACATAACTTTTTGCACTATTCATAAAAGTCTACAAATCAGCATGTGGAGAGAATAGGGCTGTGCCAAATAATAAAGAAAATATGCGAATATTCGATCATCAACCGAATATGCTAATAAGATCTTTCAATTCAATTACTCAAAACATGTGTGTGGTCTTGAGGACATGATGACAAAGTCCACAATGTAATTTTAATTGTTAAAGTTGCGTGGTTTCATTGTTTGTCAAATATGCTACCCTTTTGTTTAAAACTGCACTCTTCAGCTAGTTCGTGCGATTACAATGTCGGTAGAAGGTCACTAGTGTTAAGGGAAAGGATCTCAGAGAGTTCAGTTGTACTTTCAGAACTGTAAATAGTTTCCAAAAGAAAACAAAAAACACTGTGAGTCAGTTCTGAAAACGTAAGGACTTAAACTGTATCAAGTTACCTCAACGGGAAACAAGCCACACTCTGAATCAGAACTGAATTGAACAAGGAGACCAAAAAATGTAAGGCTTGATAGCTCATTTGGTAAGCAACCGGTAATTAATTTAATGGTTCTTTAGATCGCTGGATTTAATCCAAGTTCATTTCCTTGTCTATTAAATATTGTTCTAATTTTTCCACAGTGATTCATATTTTCCAAATATGGGTTCAAAATTTCAGATAAACATACAAAGGCCAGAAACGGTAGGAAAACAATACTGAAAAAGAAACTGGAGGGATGACAATCTGCCTATTTACATTGGTTCAGGACGACTCAAAATTCACTTTGGTTTTGTGAGTCGGTGGTGTCCCAACACACATCAATCTGTTATTTCACTCAACATATCTGCTAAAAACGAAACTCAGGAAATAGCATATCTGAAACATGAGTTCACTGGGTGAAAGATAAGCAATTTTTTGGAAAACAAATGAAAATCGTTGGTTGCAGATTGGCACAAGGAAAGAACCTTTTCAGC
Organism: Patiria pectinifera; assembly: GCA_029964075.1. NCBI lineage: Eukaryota > Metazoa > Echinodermata > Asteroidea > Valvatida > Asterinidae > Patiria > Patiria pectinifera. Next base: position 5,002,430 of record CM057147.1, on the reverse strand, counting down.
AATATCTGGGAATAACTTCACTGATTAAAAAATAATTAAGCTTTTTTTTTAACTGTTTGTCCTTCGGTATTGAAATTCTACTGATCAAAGACATGAAGTTTGTTCATTGTCACTGTCATTGAAATTGTTCATTGTCATTTTCAGCTGACAAAATACAATTATCCATTACATTTTTCTGGCCATGTGCAAGTATTGGGCAACAACAAAGATTTGTCATGTGTTCTAAAATTAAAATTGATTTATAATGAAAATCTCTATGAAAAAAAAGAGAGAAAAGGGGAGAAAAAGTGCGAGTGCACAATAAGCTCTGGCCGGCTTGCATAGAAATTTTGCATGAAATGATTGTGCATATGTAAGCCCAGCCGCCGTCCCACGCAAAAATCACGCGCTGAAAATTGACCAAAAATAAGCCCCCTAAGTTTCCCATAAAACAGAGCGTGCTATATAGCGAGGTATATACCACATGACTATTACTGCACGTATCTTGCCTCCATTTACAAAGTATGTTGTTTCTTTTGTTTGCTTTTTTTTAAAGTAAAATTTGGTAGTTATATTTTTTGGGAAACTTAAAGAACTCGTTTTGGTCAATTTTCCAGGGACAGACACTTGCAAAACAGACGTGCATGCTCATCGATCGAGAAAAAGCCTGTTTTCTGATAACTTTCGTTAAGAGTGTATTTACTAACATCAAATAATTTTGGTCAATTTTCGGGGACAGATAGACAGACAGACAAACTGAATGACCGACTGACCACCAAGTGACAAGTAGAAGCTCCTGCCAGAGCTTATAAAGTGACATTTAACAATGTGCAGCCTGGGATACAAACATGTTACCCGATCGCTTGACTTGTAAAACCTGGCATACCATTACATGTATAGTAATCACCCAAATGCACGGATTCGCAAACACAAGCTACATGTACATGTGTACATGTATGTCAGTTTTTTTTCTGTTGAGAGAGGTGCTTGCAGGGGATTATTCATGAGAGAAAGGGGTCGGTTTACCCTCAGTTTTCTCTAGATGGTGGGGACAAGGGTTCAATTGGCCTGGCCGAATGCCCGGCACGCAAAATCAATCTCTGGTCTGGAGGATAAGGTTTAGAGACATAACAACAGGAGAAAGCATACAGATGAGAGGGGGAAAAAGGACTGAATAAAAGGAAATATTTTTCTTACTATCATTTGGATGAAGCTCGTACAGGAAAAATATCATGCCCAAAATGCATATTTACGAAACAGTTTTGCATAAATGGTGATTGCAGTTCTATAACTTTGTACACTTGTTATTTTGCAATTAAAGTGGCCTGATATGTCAGCCTTAATAGCAAGGCCTTCTTCAGAGGCAAATGACAGAGGAACAAGAAACAAACATGTAGGGGACACACAAGCATGCAGGGTTGGACTTGGATAAAGATAAAAGAGGGATGGGGGGCAGATGGGGGGGGGGGCAGACCAGTGTAGGTGAAGATCAAAGGGGATAAGGAACAAAGGAGTGTGGTGGGGAAGGATCAAGAGGGGGTAGAAGGAAGGGAAAGATGTAGGGGGAGGGGAGGGGATATTTAACTAGTTTTTGCCGTTCAGCGGTGAACTAATGGTATACATTGTAACCACTTCAATACTTTTTAAGACAAAAAACACTGCCCAGCTCAAGTGGGACTTGAACCCACAACCTCAAGTCCGTTGAAAGCCTTTGTAAAAAAAATTAAAATGTGTCAGAATGATTTAAAAAGGAACGGGTGGATATTGGAACGCTATTTGAAGGCTATTTAATTTTTCACAGACTAATTGATAAAAGATGAAATTTCACTGCCATATTTGGTGACATTTTTTGGCACCACTTTTCCCTGAAATTTACTGGAAAACCAGACCATTCCTAATGTTAAAGGGAAGTCACTTTTAAAATTTTTACAAAGCAAATTTCTAGGAAAATTCAGACTGGTCTGTGTTGTAGTCAGCTACTCACGGATGTGGGGAAATGGGTCCAAATGAAAAACAATTCCACACTATAACCACACGTGGTAAAATAGAGTGATTTCCATGTAACATGGGGATTCAGGGGATCTTTACTGCTTAATTTCTTACACAGAAATATGCTGAATAACATCAGAATGCTCTATCTCACACATTCAAAATCAACAAGATGAGTCCAAACAAATATTACTATCAACAATCTGTTTGACCCCTCATACATACCGATACATGTATGTGCATGTCGAACTGCATGTACAACTATTGTCAAAATGTCACACAATGTTCCAAAACGTCCAGGATGACTTGACAAAAGTCAACTTCTCATTAAAAAGGCTGAGATTTATGTATTGGAGAGTCAATTCAGATGAATGCATAACATGTATCTGTACAGGTCTCCTGAATTGCAGATTACAATCAAAGTTGAGTGGAAATGGATTGGGAAGCAATTTGACCATCCAGGGGAATTACGCTTTATGTATCAAGAGAGAATGACAACTTCTCATCCATGAGATATCCAGTTAATCGCCCAACAAATTGAACTCAATTCCAGCATCAACTGCATCTTATCATAAATACACTGTATTTCCCTGTACTGCCCCAAACTGCGTTGCCTGTGACACCCCTAAACTGCCTATGGTCATGGGCGCCGCAGGGGGGGGGGGGGGGCGTGCCCCCCTTGCAACGCCCATGACCATGGGCAGTTTAGGGGTGTCACAGGCAACGCAGTTTGTGGCAGCACAGGGAAATACAGTGTATTTATGATAAGATGCAGTTGATGCTGGAATTGAGTTCAATTTGTTGGGCGATTAACTGGATATCTCTTGGATGAGAAGTTGTCATTCTTTCTCCATATACAAAGCGTAATTCCCCTGGATGGTCAAATTGCTTCCCAATCCATTTCCACTCAACTTTGATTGTAATCTGCAATTCATCTTCAATTCAAAGGAAAGACAAAGAGGAGTGCAGTCATGTTGATGTTAACTGAATGCCCACCCTCGAAAAATGATAAATCAAGAATATGCTGGGAAAAAAACCCAAGTATTTCGGGGGAAAATGTGCTTTGCCCCCCTCTAGAAAAAAATCCTGGCAACGCCCATGCCCATGGTGCATGGTTTTATTGTCTCAAAGCGAATAAACACAATTATTCATGATAATATTTAATAAAAACAATGTAATACAATGTATTACGTGTGCTAATTTAGTATTGCAATCACAAAATTCTTCATCTGATCTGGCACTGGCAGCCGTCAGCAAATTTTAAAAACAACTCGCAAGCCTCCAACTGTCTAAAAAAACGCACCTTAACTTTTTACTACACAAGTGCTTTCGCAGGTGAATGGCCAACGCATCAAACTTAAGTAAAAAGGACAGGTTTGAAGTGCTTGCTTGATGGTAAACACTTGGGCTGAGTTGAGATTCCCAAACTGTCTTACCCTTGGCTTTTTCCTAGCTGTTCGTTCACCTGTTCAGCAATGGACAGCTGAGCGACAGGAGTGAAGTACTGTAAAACTCCGAGTGGGGGAAAGAAGCAGTTATAAATGAACTAGAGGACATTTTGTTTGACAAGCACTGTTTGGATTTGACTTGAGCTTTGGGCATAGACCGTTATCATGCTGCGGCCATCTTGATTTTTTCCCATTCAAATCAACATAACCAAAGCGAGGTTGGAGGAAAAAAAGTCCGGTTCCTTTTTGCACAAAAAGCTACACTCAGTACTTATATTGGATACAGGGAACATGACTGAAATGGTGGCTGTCCCCCCCAACATATCCAACATAGTTTAAAATACATGTACTAGTATGTATTAAGGTGTGAAATCAATTGTACACATTTTTGTATTGTTTACAGGGGCGGATCCAGGAATATTCAGGGAGGGTCAGGCCCGTCAGATTTTTTTGTAATGTCCGATTGTTGTCGACAGGCGGACATACAGGTAATTATTATTACTATAATTGTTGTAATTTTTTTGAAATGTCACAGCAGAGAAGGGGGGGGGGGGTTTCAACCCCCCAAACCCCCTGGATCTGCGCCTGTTTGGGGTGCAATGTACTTTGCTGTGCAAGTTTTATTTCATTCAAGAATGCACGAGGAGAAACTTTCAAACAAAAACAATCTTCATGTAATTAAAATGCCATGTGTTACTTTGCACTTATCCAAATAAACAGTGCCAGAACAAATTGAAAGTAATGATCACATCAACAAAACGTAGTGTTATTTAAAGAAACAACTGCTACAATGATGCATATTCTGCATTTTTTTTTAATTTCAAAGGCTTCGCAGGGAACTTCATGCACTCTCGTTACTGATTTCTTTTAAAAGTAAAACAAAAGAAGGCACATGATCTTTTGTTTTTTTTATACTTATAAACGCGTATGCATACATGTATGAAAGTAATGGGACAAAAGTGTAAGTGATGTCATGCCTTTTTTTGTTGTTTATTCAGAGCATTTCCTTTTTAGTGCAGAGTGCACTGTTCGAGGAAATAGAGTGGACAAACAGTTAATATATCCTTTGCTTGCAACATTTATGAAACTGCACTATCATCTGACAAAGTTGGTGATGGACACGTACAAGTTGGTGTTGAGTACAGATACATTTTCATAATGTAAATCAGAGGATTCTTCACAGTGCAGAGTTTTGACATGGCTGTATGCAAGATGGCATTTCTTCTGTGTCTGCTGTTCATCCTTCACTTTACTTCTGTGGTTGTCTGCAAAAATTCTGGGAAAAACAGAGACTTCATAGTGCTGGAAGGGGATCCATTTGAAATGGTTTACGTGATGAACTTTAAGAAAGGAACATTGCCAGTAACAATTCACTTGCATTGGTCAAATGAAAACACTATTGACGTGTCTCATGTTCAGGAAATTGTTTCAAGCGAGTCAAAAACAACCAACATTTCTGAAAGGGTAGAAGTGGAGTTTGGCACAATACATGAAGGAATCAAAGACGACCTACTGACTCAAAACCTATCACTCAAGGTTAGGCAAGTGCAAAAGGCAGATGGCGGCTTGTTCATGTTTAAAGCGGATTTATTTTCGAAAAGCATGGGAAACAGGAGCGATTCTCACAACGTAACACTGATCGTCAAAGAGGATCCAGTTTGCTCCATGATTCCAGACTGGACTACAATCCAGCATGGCACTCATCAGGTGACGTTCATGTGCACGTCTCAGCGGCATGAACTAGAGGTGTCCTTCACAAATCATTCACAACACATTGGCAACCACAGCAAATCCCTCTCAGAAGAATCAGTTTACAACATTACAATCAGCAGCATTGACCCGACTTTCAATAACTCTTTCTTCTTTAACTGCTGTATCCCTGGACAGCCTGAAAACAATTGCTCAATTGGTCCCCTAATCATCATCCCAGAGACTACGACATCTACGCAAAGATCTGAACCAGAGGCATCTGCAGAAACATCTCCAACAGATTCTACAGATGCAGCCACCATAGTGGTGATTGTGGCTGCCCCTAATACGCTTCTAGTCATCATTGTAATTGTGGTCTGCTGTGTTGCTTGTAGAAGAAGACAGCGCGACAATGGCAAAAGGCCATCACAGAAGGTCAATGATGACGACTCACCTCCTGCAGAAGGTAGTGCATACTGTCGTGCATTGGCCATGATGAGGATACAACCAGACCCACTGAGAAACGCAAATGATGGCACACAAATCTATGCAGAAATCAACGAATGTGTTCCACCTGCGCTACCCAGCAGAACGCAAATGGTAGCACATAATGATGGCCCTTCTCGTTCCAGGGTGAAAAAGAGCAAGAAGACGAAAGAAGACAGAGAGGCATTGTCGGGAAAGACAAAAGGTGAGTTCCGTTGTTTTTGTCATAGAATTGGTTGGCCATGAATTAATTTAAATGAATTTTCAACAATTATACATCTTGAGAAGCTGAGGCACATTCTAATGGAGTTGGTGTTTATATTAAAACTTACTCAAAGTGATACTTTATCTTAGTTACATGATACAGGGGTGCATTCGTATAATATTTGATGATTGTTTCGATTAAATAAATCTGTGAATTTCTAGCAGCATTTGCTTATGTTAAGAAGAGATTTGAAACTGCACAAAATTTGGCTGCCAAAATATTTAGTACCGGTATGCAACAGGAGAAAAAAGTATACATGTATAACAAATCAGATACAGGGTTATAAACTTCTGTGAAAAAGACACTGAGCTTATTTCATGCACTACCAGACAACCACTGAAATATGTAAGGCGTTCTGGCAAAATGAGACAGAACTTGAGACGGAGCTTGGCACAGGCTGTAGTGGAAAAAATGCAAAAAACCAAAGCAAAAACGAATGGGATAATTTTTTTATGATTTTTCAGATTTGTTGATATTTGCAATCTTTGATAGATCTACTAAACGTATAAAAAGTTGTGGAATAAAAGTGTTCTTAAACCAGTTCACGCTGGGATTATTTTGACAAGAACGGAACGAGGCGCAGGATTACTTTTCACTCGACCTCAAGGCCAGGCATCACCCTTGGGCAGCACACTCATATATCCAGCCTCGCTTGCTGCGAGTGTGTCGCTGACAGATATTTCCGTCCTCGCTCCCTACGTGTTTACCCATTATCTGTTCCGAATACCGCAAAATCTATGCGGGTGTACACGTCATCCGGAGTGAACTGGTTAAGGAAAAGCAATTGGCATCTTTCATTTTCACAACTGCAAAACAGAACATGACAACCTTTTTCTCAGTATTTTACTTTTTTTTATCTGTTGATAAAAGCGAACTTTAAGTAGCCAGAACTTGTCAATGGAATGTCCGATTGAGATGCAGCAAACACTATTGTAGGGAGAATATAATTCTCTTGCCTAATACCTGCATTCCCTCATTTCGACTTTGCCCAGTTCTGTCTCATTTTGCCAGAATGCGTCACAGATTTCTCACAAGGACCACTCTTAACTTATGGTTTCTAATTGAAGGAAAGGTTACAAGATTGACCCATTCCCAAAGCAGTGTCCATCTCCAATTTGATATAATCTGCATGTCTTGCATCAAGTTATTCCTGCTCAAGTACATTTCACAATACCCCATTTTTTGTGTCTTACTTTCCACCAGAGGACGAAGTAGCGGATAGCAGCCCAGCTTATCACATACTTAATCCTGACACCCCAACAGACAATGAAGATTCTGAGGACACTGATTCTGAGGACACCAATTCCGAGGACACCAATTCGGAGGACACCAATTCTGAGGACACCAATTCTGAGGACAGCGTTTCTGTGGACCATGCAGACAAAAAAAATCCTCATCGAGACTTCAGTAGTGTCCACACCACAAGCAAGTCAAAGAATAACCAACCCAATGTCTTTGATCATCCTAGAACCACCAGTAAAGACCACGATTTTGAGAACAACAATTCTGAGAACAACGATGCTGAGAATAATAAGGATGTGACCAAGAAGCCAGCCAAAAAGGATCCTCACAAACGCAAAATCCATCCCACCAGCAATTTGAAGCACAAGACACCAGATGATGACAATCTTGATCAAGGGGAACTCTGTGTCCAGATGAAGCATGACCCAGCCTATGCAACAGTCCTTCCTAGTAACTCTGACAGCGAAGACAAAGATGACACTGATGACAGTGACACTGACGATTCTGCCAGGAGACCATTCATTGAGAGTAACCTTTACATCTTAGACGAATCAGCTGGGCCAAACACTGACAGAAACGACCAAACTGCAGAGGAACAATACCAGGTCCCACTCCTTAGCAAAACAGCAATGACAGGCCAAGAAAAGATGGGGCCCATTCTAGGCGAGGGTGAAACGAAAGTCAGACAGCAAGATGCAAATGAAACAGCTATGTTTGCAACAGCCAAACAACCACACAAGACACGGCACATTAGCCATACTCTGGTTGCACCAGCCGAGCATGTCTACAACAGCCTAGAACACCAAGGTATGCCGATTAGAAACCAGGTCCAACAAAGAACGCAAGAGGCCAAACAAAAATCCAAGAAGGGCAGCCGAAATAAAAAGCCATCCAAAACAAGACACACATCAGCAGAAGAACCCAATAGCTGTCGAGATCTTGGTAAGGCAAAGAAGACAAACCCTCAGAAACAGGGATCCACAGCAAACCCTGTGAAACAAAAGCATCCTGCTAAAACCAAAGATCTCCAAAAGGCACCAAGAAGAAAGCAAGATGCTCTCAACTTCAACAAGAAAGTCAAGACAGCTGAACAACCTTACAATACCCTAGGCTGTGATGGTTCACCAAACAGAAAGCATACTGACCAGACATCTGACTCTCTGCTCACACCAGCAGAGCAAACCTATAACATCTTGGACCGAGGTAATTCAATGAGCAGAAATCAAATTCTACAATACGAGCAGGTATCCGAGACCAAGGTCAGGCCATCGGCAAAACCTTACGCCATTCTCAACCTCAATGAAGCAACGATGAGCGGTCTGGATGGAGACCAACCTTACGAAGTCCCACAAGCTAAAAGCCCACAGGGACGTTCACCAATGACCCCGGCCTCAAGTAATGATGGGGAGAGCTCTTCCAGTTCCAGTGGGGAGAATGGACACAACAGTTCCACTACCTACCATTCTCATTCCAGCAGGGGTAGGAAGCAGGCAGACTCTAACAATTCAACTCGAAACGGGCACAGCGGTCAGAAATCCCAAACAGGAGACCCAATGGATGAGCAGCCTTACAATGTACCACGCCTTTCTTCTCCTGAGTCACCTTTGACCCCTGAGAAGCAAGTGGCACTTGATGACCAGCCTGACACTGGGGGGCAAAAAACCCAATCTGATACATCTAGCGCAGCCAGTGATGACTTCCAGTTCCAATTCACTCTTAACAAAGCCGAAAAGGGTGAGTTCTTTTTTTCACCTTCTTATTCCTCTCTGCTCACATCCTAACAAATGTTTGATTTTTCTGCAACAATTGGTAATTCTAAATCATTCATGGCAACCTTTCTCACAAGAAATGCAATGAAGCTCAGTGTACAAGCACGTTTAAGGAAGGAAATGGGAAACAAAAAAGACAAACATGGTGAGACAACAAAGACATGATGCAGAAAAGCAAGATGAACAAAACCAAATGCGCAAAAAAGAAGAATCTGATTAGATAAATATAAAGTGTGGGAAATGTCCGATGAGATACATGTAAGATACAGAAAATCAAAATGGGAAGATAGATATATGTAACTAGAGAAGATACTGGATAGGTCTATATTAGCCTTGGTTAGTACAAAGAAAATGTACAAAAGGTAAACCTTTTGATTTGTAAAAATTTAAAAAAAAGATCTAATTATGCTGGCTGACAGGAAAAAGCTCGAATTTACTTTTTTGATCGATTTTTTTTTTCTAGTGGAGAATTCACTGGCATGTAACAACCCTACATACTCCTATGCCAATGCCTAGCCCACTTTTTCACGGAAGAGTGACCATGATGGAAATTTTGACAAGGACGACACACAAGGGTTGAATTAGTAGGAGGCCGTTACAAATTGGATAAATTGTAAAATTATAAGGGAAGTAAAAAAGGGAAATCAACATGAGCTAATCGAAAATTGTATCTTTTTGATGTAACTTATACCTCATACAAATTCATGATCGAGAGCAGAGTTCTCACTGGTTCATTTCGCCGCTAGTTTTACTGTTTAACATGCGCGCATGCGAGGTTTCACACATCCGCGTGTGTAGTACACTATCGCACTGCTTACCAGTACACTAGTACAACGCATGATGCACTTTACGAAGCAATTGTGGAACTAGCACACGGGGGTAATGCACGTGCGTGACCATTACCTTTGCAACATACAGCAGCTACATGAAAAGAACAGGCTCACGCACAACAACATTTTGCTAAGAAAACCTATGCATACATGTAACTTCAAGAAATTTTTGTGAATATGTATGAAGTAGGTCATAGTAAAACAAATAAAACATGGTTTAGTTTGGGTGGATAGTTGATATTAGCTCCCCTTTGGTATTGGAAGTTGACAGACTAGTTCCAGTACCTCGGGAGCTAATATCGATTTATCAACCCTCAAACCATGTTTGATTTGTACATTACCTGTGACTCAAATTTGTGTCTGGTATTGTGCCAAGAAGTCTTCATATTGAACTGAATATAACAATAATACAGTAGCGTTTCCTGGACTGTCACTGTTTAATACTTAGTAAGCAGACAATATTGATACGCAGATTTATGTGATAAGTGGTCATCAGATGAGAACTACACCATGTCTGAGTTACTTGGCTAGGGCTAGAAATTACACTCGAGTCTATCGGAAGTGACTGTACCCTGTTTTTTTGCTAAAGAATTTGTGTGTGTGTGTGCTTAGCATATATTCTGTGCTTGGCAGGTATATGAAATTGGTTCCAGGGCCCAGTTTATAGCAGAAAAGTTGTACTTATTGTAGGAGGAAATTGTGCTAATCTTAGCACAATTTCATGGCATGGATGTGCTAACAGTTGCTCGCACATGGAGATCTCTATTTTAAGAGATCTTGATTTAAGCAACTGTTTCCTCTGCGGTGAGCTCATGGACACAATTTCATAGCGCTTCTGAACAGTTCTGCTTTGCTATTAGCAAAACATTTCTCCGCTCAGCAATTTCTCCTAGGCTTAGCAAAAACATTGCGCTGAGCAGTTACGTGAAATTAGACCCAGAGCGTGGCTTCAGATTCCAATAACAAATTGCTGGCTAAAAAAGGAAAAAAATAAGACGAGAATAGAGAGAGAGAACAAGAAGAAAAAAGGAGACATCTGCGTAGGTCTGGACCTTTTGCGTAGCTCGGAGCTGTGGACGCGCCGCGGACACAAGTTTAATATCAATTTGTGTCCAGATGCCAGTGGGTATGCGGCGACCAATACCGCATCTGTTGGTAATTGGAGTCGAAATGGCTTCGTGGAATCGCAGCGCATGCATGCCTAGACAATTTTTTCCCGGTTTTTTTTTTTTGTGGAGGGGGAATTTGATATTGTCAATCTGTGATGCGCATTTGTTTGTGCTGAGGAGCATTATGTGTTGTGCATGTTGAAATGTTACATGTTGAGAGGTAAATGAACATCACTGTTAATACTTGTGGACCTCTCCAACAGGTTTCAAAGGTATACACTTTACATGCACTTTGAACGTGTCTTAAATCCAAGTAAAGAATGACTTAAACTAGTATATGTAGTGAACAAAAGAAAACTCTGGCAAATATGTTTTAGGAACTCTTGATTTTTTTATGATATGTGTGACATATTACGGAAGCGCCAAAAATGTAAATATAATAAAATTTTAAGCAAGTACAAATTTCTACTCATATTTTGTATTATTTTTAAAAAATTGCAGTTATGTAACTGGATTATTTGTTTAGTAGAAAATTATAAGAATTAATCAATATGGAATGAATGAATGTGCTGTATATTTTGCCTTGTAGTTTATGTGTGAAAAAAACACAAGAATGTCACGGTAATTATGTTTTTGTGTGTTACGTGTGCGATATAATTGAAGTGCCAAAGAATATAATTAGGTACTAATAAAGAAAAAAATTCTGTTCATATTTTGTATTAATTTTACAAATGGCAATTATTTAACTGGAATATTTGGTTCGTTGAAAAATAAGAATTTATTCGATGGAATGAATGTGCTGTATATTTTACCTTGGAGTGTGCAAATGAATGTGTGAAAAACACAAGGATGTCATGGTCATGTTTTAAGAACCTTTGATTTTTTTGTGTGTTATGTGTGCCAGACAAAAAAAGTGCCCAAAACTATAATTAAGTACTAATCAAGAACAAATGTATGTGCATATTTTGTATTAATTAAAAAAAAATTGCAGTTATTTAATTGGAATATTTGATTAGTTGAAACTTAAGAATTTGTTTGATGGAATGAATTAATGTCTTGTATATTTTGCATTATAGTGTACGTGTGAAAAACACAAGAAAATCATGGTAATTTATGCATATGTGTAGTTTTAACGCCAATATTTTAGCTCTTAAATCTTTTGCCATATTTCTGCAGTCATACATGTACATGTATGTGCTCATTAGAAACTACATGTACAATGCTACACAGTATATGTGCTTAGAACAATTCCTGTTAATATACCCTTAAGGAGAATTTTTTCGTCACAAGTTATACTTTAGGGAGACACCGGACATTAGGGAGACATTTCAATGTATTTCGTATTAATTTTAAAAAATGTAGTTATTTAATTGGAATATTTGATTAGTTGAAACTTAAGAATTTGTTTGATGGAATGAATTAATCTGCTGTATATTTTGCATTGTAGTGTACGTGTGAAAAACACAAGAAAGTCATGGTAATTCATGCATATGTGTAGTTTAAACGCCAATATTGCACTCTTAAAACTGTTGTCATATTTCTGCAGTCAAAAATGTATGGCTCATTAGAAACTACATACAATGGTACATACCTGTACACAGTATATGTACCGGTACTTAGCACAATTCTTGTTAATGTACCCTTACGGAGACTTTTTTCGTCATAAGTTATACCTTAGGGAGACACTGGACATTAGGGAGACACTTCAATGTTTCCCTAATGTCACAACTCATATTTAGAGGCAACATTCTGTTGTCACAAATAGGCTAGATCGATTGTTCGTGGTCCAAAATGTAAATATAACAAAATGCGTGGGGTAGGATAAGGGAAAATAGGGGTTACAGGTCATTCAAATTTGAACCATTTGCACACAGCCCTATGAGAACTGTCTCCCTAAGGTACCATTTCCTGTAAATGTAAGTTCTTTAATTAGTAGTTCACAACATTTTATCAAATGTTTCAGAATAGAACAGAACAACAAAAAACCCGCTTATTTTAATTAAGAGTTGTTTTGGTACTTGGTACATTGTATTTAAACACATTGAAAAAAAAAACTTTTTATTATTTCCAACTAATTGTCCTTTTTACTTAGTGATATTTGGTGTACCGGGTATATAAGGATATTAAGAAACAGGACTTAAAAGCTCAAAGCAAACACGGATATGGCAGTTTTCAGGAAATAAACAGATGGCTGAACTTCCTTTATCTGTTTCCCTGGTTCATAGAAAATTCAGCTCTTATTTGGTGGGTTTTCATATTTTCAGGTGAAATGGGCAGGACTCTACATCTAAAGTTTGGTCCATACTTTGAAAATTCTGTGTAAACCTGCTTCCACGCATAGCAAGACCGTTTCCCCCCAAAAGACATGTATCATTCAATGACATTCGATAGAATTTCAAGAAGGGGATTTAGCTTCACAGACATCACTGTGTAACTGAAAAGTCGCATTTCTGGGGGTACATGGGTTCATTTAAGGTGTAAATCGAGGACACACAAGTGTAATATAATTGTGTTTTTGATGATACAGGTCCCAAATCGAGGACGTCCTTGATTAGAAAACGTGTACAAAACCAAAGGTGGCTGTTGCAACAAGTCTAGAGTATGAATAAATGATCGACGATGGGGAACAACACAGGAAATCCTCGATTTACACCATAAACAAATGTGAACATACATGGGCGAATCATCACCGCGTTATGGGGAAGTTTTTATTGTTTGGTAAGTTAGGACCTAGTTATGGGGACTTTCTGCTGTCCCCACACATCTTTGGTCCCTATAGTACCATGGGACAACTCACGTGTAGTTACCACAACTATGGAACAAGAATACATGTGTGCACACATGTATGTTCTTGCTTAGACAATCTATGGGGAAGTTTTCTATTGTTGAGAAAATGTGTACAGACTTGTGGGGACTTGTGTCATTCTTTCACAATAGTTTTCATCAAAGACAACCGAGCTTGCCAGAGTTGGCTGGCTGGATAAAATCTGAGCAGCATGTACATATTCTACAATGAGTGACTTGTGTAATGAAGTTTGCATCGGAGAAAATTTCTGAACACTGGCTTTAGTCCTTTGCAATGTGTAATCCAGGGTCTTAATGCTGTGTCCAAATTATTTGGCTGCATACAGCCAGCAACAACAAGTGCGCATATGGAAACAGCTGAATCCCCTTCCCACAGTCATGCTACAGGTTGAGCAAAGTAATTTTTTCTTAAACTGCGGATTCTATGGCCAATGACAAGCAAGGCTTTCTTAAGCACCGAGAACGGATTCTTAAGCACGGCAATATTAACAATCCAACTGCCATTATACAAAATCCAAAGAGACAGGCTCCAATCTAATGGCTTTCCCCTGGCTGAAACTTGAAACCTTTTGCCCACTCCCCAAATGCCTCAACATCTCTTCTTGCTGGCTTTTTGCAAAAGCACATCAATTAACTTCTGTCTTCAAGGAATTTAACGAGTTTGAGAAAATACTGTCCCTGCTGATGAGTAGCCCTTTTTGACCGTGCGCAAGAAGAAAACAAAGACCCTGAGGCACAGAGCAACAAGTTCCTCTGTAGACACTGCATGGCACCAATTTCACAAAATAAGGAGAACAAAATTCAAAGGATATTATTCAAAATGTTGCAATACCGGTAGATGTACAGTGTACAAACACTATTTACTCTATTTTGCTTTAGTTTATTTATTTCCATACAAAAATCTCCAAAAATTACAGAATTCATGTTCACAATTATGCTGCCAATGGAAACATTTCCTCAGAGTCTGAGGTTTTTGGTTTTGCAGGTTATTTTTCTGTGAAAACCAAACAATGACATGTGACATTGGCACTTAAATGGATCTCAGATCTAATAGGAAGTGGTGTGGTTAGCTGACAATGATTCAACATAAAAGCATTTCATGAGAATAAATATTTGAATATCATTGTACAAATCACACAATTGTACATGTATCGATCCATGTATTTTTCACTGAATGGGTCCCCCAAAAAAGTGTTCTTTAGGCCAAAAACAAAAGTCTCTGGTTTCTGGTATGCGCGCGCGTCGCCGTAGCCAAATGAAAAAGTTTTTTTTTCAATGAAAGATGATGTCTCAAAACCGCCAAACTCACTGGTTTGACTGGAATCCTGCTGCTGCACAATTTTAACGTGTTTTTAGATTGGGTTATGGTCGACAATAAGCTTTATGTGGCCTCTCTGGACTCCCATATATTTGCACTGAGTTTAGTCGGGCACCATTTGCAGTCATCAGCCGACATTTGAAGCAAAAAAATCAGGTAAAAAAAAAAAAAGCCGCGTCGCCGCACCACTTTTTGGGCAAGCTCCATACCAGAAACCGGAGACTTTTTTTTTTTGGCCTTACATACGTACATGTATACTTGATACTTGGAAAGCCATGAGCTGCATGGAGGAAATGATGGAAATAACTCTTCTCTTTCCCTTTAACTATTCTGCTCTTAAAAGACGAATGACGAAAGACTAATACATGCACAACCATGACAACATAAAGCAACAGACGTGGCCTTCTTGATCAAGAAAAAGAAACTCTTAAAATCTTTCTATGTTCGATCTATAGTAAGGCACGCGCCTGATCGTGTTACGGCGATGCATCCGCTGAAAACTTTGGAAGAAATGTGTCTGTCCCATTAAAAAATCAAAGATGTCAAGTTGGGATTAGTACTGGGAAATCTGAAACTTGATGTCTCGATTTAATGATCTGTTAGCGCCGATCTCCAGACATTATGGAGCAGGATGACCCATAAAAAGAGAAATAGAGTGATGAATAGACCTGACTACATGTACATATATTATAATGATCCTAATGGAAAACTTTTGTTCGTGAAGAAAGAAAATGGAGACAATTTTTTTTGGTTGAGTTATTAATGGCCATATGTGACCTGTAGCATGATTTACTAGGAACCATATCCATCCTGGCAAATTCCAACACCATATGGGAAACTGTACACACATGTTTCTGACTTAGATTCTGGAGGTGTGCCAACCCAATGTAAAAGACTGTCAGTTTAGGGGTGCTGATTCCAACAAATCATACTGTTGGGGTTTGATGGGTTGAGTTCTGTTAGGGTTAAAGTCACAATTTACCATTTTGCAGTACTGGGGGTCAAAGCCAACATTTGAAGGGTGGTCATTTTTTTGTTTTCCCTGTGAACCTTGATCTGTAAGTCCTCTTTTATCTTTCTCCATTTTTTTGTTCCGGCAAACATCTTTAAAAACATATTTTCATACCAGTACCAGTTTATTTGTTGACGGTTCAATCACTGTAACACAACTGCAGGATTTTTCAATGCCACTGTCTCGAGATTCAGTTTGTCGGTGGTCTATATTTCCATTACTGAACTCAGTACCCCTAAACGTTATACCATCAGAAAGCTCTTGTTTTGCAGAATTAAAAAAAAACCAGATATCTAAATTCTTAAAACGTCAGACTTTTTAGTTAAAGGGAATGTACATCATTGGCTTTTGCTGTAATTTTTTAGAAATGAACTATTTGAGGGGTTAGTATAATAGATCAAATATTGTTACACTGACAAGTTTGAAGTTTTGTGTTCGAAAATGCTGGAAAAACCAAGAAAAACAAAAAAAAATCAAGTATTCTGGTTCCCTGACTCCACTAAAGATGAAATGAATCAATTCATAGATCATAAGAAGCCGGAAAATTGTAAGATAAGGAAACCAGTCTAGCTGGCCTGCACCCGTTCATGAACATGTAACCAAAAGCAAACAAAATTTGGACTGAAAAAACAATGGTAAATTTGGAGCAGTAGTTAAAAAAATAGTTTGGTTTTTCACAAAATACCACTTTTCTTGAAAATGACTTCACACCAGGTGCCATAATTTTACAGGATGCTTTAGACTTTCATTTACCAACATCCTAGTAAGCTATTTCGTAAACATTTGGTAGTTTTGTTTTCCAATGTTTGCAAATGTTGTATATTCCCTTTAAAGCTCATTTTGTGATGACAGGTCACATATAGCTCACATGAGAAAGTTTTCTATTCTTGAAATCGAGATAGAGATTCTTGCAACCTCAAATGAAGCATGATCATACACAAGGCTTCTAAAGTAATTTTCTAAAAGGCAAATTTTATTGTCAAATTATTTGAAATAGTAGATAAAATAGAAAGCCCTCGTGGTTTTAATGCACGGCTGAGACAAATTACTTGAAGGATTGCCGTCCTGACCCAAAACCTTTTTGGGAATTGTCGCTCAATTCTGAAATTATCTACGCCAATAATTTTACCACTCTCTATTTCAAAAGTTCCTGTCTTCTGAAATGTACATGCAGCAGGATTGTAACAAATACAGTGTTGAATAGATTAACTGTGACAGGTCAGGCCACATCAACTTGCATTAACAAGACGCTGTTTTTCAGAAATGCACTTGAAATCAAACTACACAGTTCTTCTGCAATCTGTTTTTATGTGCACTATAGCCAGCCATCTACTCTTCAGAGTGTTGCAAAGTCGACATTTTCACCCCAGGCAAAGAGTACAAATGTATTCGGTGAAGCTGCAACCACTTGCACAAAATTTGAACATACATGTAAGCCTTTTCCTCTGGGGTACACTGCTGAACTTTATCTTGAAAGGGCCTGGCTGTTTAAATGGACACTCTTTCTTTCTTTCTTCCCTTCCGGGTGAATAAATTAAAAGAATATGGAGAGAGCTATTGAAAGATGTTGTTCTCTCAATCTATTTTAAAAGCATTGATTTCCACCTTATCCTAATTGCCAAAACAGGGTTCTTCCCCTACAGGTTTTCTTTTAGAACACGAAACTGAGTACTGAAAACTACATTACAGAGCACACATGCATGAGGGGCTAAAATTCAGCTCCGTTTCACTTCCTAAAAAGCCCACTGATATAGCTCGAAGCGGACATCTGTAAGTGGGCTCTTAAATTGAAATCAACATGAACCACTGAGGAATTTTTTTCTCCGCACAATTGAAGACCTCGCGGGGACTGTTTCCTACTCGGGCAAATTTCCTATTTTCGCAAACCCTTGGAGACCCAGCGATAGTTGGCGATAGGGTTTTCTCTTGTTAACCATCAATGAAGTGGATGTCTTTGATTGAGTGCAGTCCCCCAGGGTTTTTTCCCCTTTTTTGTCAATTCTGAAACCCGAAGAAGATGCTCTTTTTACACAATTGGTGTTTAATGTGTCAGGTTTTTGAACATTTCCTTTTCTTAGTTGGCTTGTTTTTTTTTCTTGCTGTGGGAACTTCAGTTAAGTGGCAAAGTGCTCCTGTTGCAAAGTGTCTTTGGCGAAAGGCTGTTAGTTCGAAGAGATGGGAAGAGGAGATAAAAAAGCTTGGGGGCTTTTTTGATAAATGGGCAGGAAGAGAAAGAAAGATGTAAATCAGCAAGATATACTATGGAGATAAAGATAAAAGTAGCAATTAACCCTAACCCCCAGGCCCTTTTGGCTAGGAACCATCCTCAATCCTACAAAATCCTCCAATTGCTACCCCCGGTACCATGTAAAAATTGGATTCAGCCTCAATCCTCCAAAATCATCCGTTATTTTTTGAATTTGTTCAGTGGAAGGATGACCATTGCCTCACCTCAAAATCCTCTAACACTGCAATCGGTTCAGGCAGTGCCGATGACATTCAGAAGCAGTGCCACTGATATCGAGCATAATGTAGGGCTCAATTATGCATGACTGGACATAAACAATGCTGAGTGCAGCCTACGAACTCGACACAATGCATCCTCAAAAATCAACTGACACTTGTTTTGTCATTCAGCCTCAATCCTCCAAAATCCTCCAAAATCCTCCAAAAACAACCTGGAGGATTTTGGAGGATTGAGGGCTAAGGTTTAAGAAAGGTATTGAAGAACTAGAAAATGCCAAAGACTGACATGTTGTCACAGTTAAATGAGACCATTGTGAACAATTTACATAACAGAACTTAATAAACAATCATGCATATAAGGACCCATTTTATACCACTGCCATCATTTGTACATCTGTACCCAATGTAGAATGATATGCTCAATGCATTTTGTGAGTTTTGACAAAAAATACAAAGTGCACCAGAAGTCACTTTGTAAAGTGTACAGAAAAGACAATTAACAGACTGAAGTGGAAAAATAGAGTTGTACCTCACAAGCAGAACAAAAAAATCCATTCTAAAAGCAAACCTAACCATTTAAAACTAGTCTCATAAAAAAAGGAATTTGTACAATTTCACAAGATCTGATCAAAACATTTGGTGCCTCGGTTATTTCTTGCCTCTACAACCAAAGAAAAATATTGGACAATTTCCTGCAAATAAAACAGGTGCAACAATGAAATGAATGGACTCTGTACAGGAACTGCATGTACAAGTAAATGAATACACATGACAGATGGCGCTGTGGCACATCCATGCGGGAAAAGGAAGGCACATTGAACAGCATTGCATACATACTGTATTAGCAATCACTCATTTTTTTATGAAAGCTGTAGCAGCTATGAGAGAATGAGAGGGCACCCAGTGCTAATTGTGCTCATGTGTCTGTCAAAAAAACATTTATCATTATAACGCTTTGCAGATTATATGTACATACAGCCATACACAGAGTCCAAATCTGAGATGTAAGGCAAGTGATGAATATGCATGTCAGTGCTTGTGAATGGGAGTTTAGAAATCTCTCTGGGAATACCTGCATCATGACACCAGGACATGTTGTATTTGCAAATAATAATGCAAATAGGTAGGTCATGAATATGCATGTGTAGTGCTTGTGAATCGGAATATAGAAGCTCTGCAAGGACTACCTGCATCATGATACCAGGACGGATCAATGTTTTCAGGTGGGGGTGAAAGGTCAGCACCGGGTGCATGAGAAGAAAGGGGAGGAGCCAGCGACGGCCGAAGGGAATCTTCGTCAGAATGAATGATGTCGTATTCAGACAGGAGGTCACCTGAGGTGTTGGAGAGTTCTGAAGAAGGGGGAAAAAGGGGGGGGGGGGGGCATACAAGGGAGCATAGCATGACAAACAAGCAGACAAAGAATATCTAACTACAGAAGTTCAGCAACAGACTTTCATAATACGTATATAATCTGCAAAGAACACTCACCTTCAGAAAGGGAATTTCTTATTCTATCTTCAGATGTTAATCTCTGTGGTGCCGACGTTCTCGTGACGGCTGCCTCCTCAGCAATTCTCCGCCAATCTTCCTTGTCCTTGTCCCCCATCCCTTTTCTAGATGACGCCACGCCCACCCCGCCCGCTACTGGATGGGATATGCCGGCCTCCTGCCTTCCTTTGGTGTTGGTAGGTCCTGCAGCGATGGCGCCCGTACCCGCGGCCGATGACGTCATGGTGAAGAGCTGGCTGCCGGCCTCGTTGCGCAGTGCCAGGAGCTCGTCAGAAAGGCGGCTAAAGTTGCTGCTCTGCTCGTCGCACTTGCGCTCCAGGTCTTTCACTTTGGATGCCAGGCGTGAGACTGAGTCATGGTGGTCCCTCTTGGCTACCTGCTGCTCCTGTCAAAGGTTAACGGATACAATGGAAAAGTCTGTCACAGGACAAATCTCATACCAGTCACAAGTATAATCACAAGCCAGTCACAAGTATAATCACAAGCCAGTCACAAGTATAATCACAAGTCAGTCACAAGTATAATCACAAGCCAGTCACAAGTATAATCACAAGCCAGTCACCAGTATAATCACAAGCCAGTCACAAGTATAATAACAAGCCAGTCACAAGTATAATCACAAGCCAGTCACAAGTATAATCACAAGCCAGTCACAAGTATAATCACAAGCCAGTCACAAGTATCAGAGATGAAACTGGCATATGGCTAAAAAATCGGAAAATATGCCGAAGAAAAATACGTGTCCGAAATCTGGGCCGCGCTGCATCACACACATGTGCATGCATGTACAATTCACTTCATGCCCAATTTCCGGACAACTACTCCTGCTTTATTTTCGATTCAAACAAAATTTAACGATCAAAAAAAAATGGTCAGTGTTTTCATTGCATAAAATGCCCGAATTACTGTTAGAGTAATGGAGTCATCAATAAAGAAGTTTACTTCTTACTTGAGAAAGTCTAGGGAAAAGTCCGAAAGATAAGGGCACCGTTCATGGTGCTCCAATCATGTCCATTCAACCACACAACTCCACTACTCCACTTGCATTCATACTTGGGGGAAAATCAGGTATTATCGTCTTTCTCTTCTAACAAATGCCAGTGAAATGTTTCGCTAATGCTCTCTTCGCTATCCTCGAGATAATCATGACGATTTCTAAAGCATTGCATTTAGTATAACTAAATTTGAAACCTCCGAAAATCGCACAACATAATGATTTTATCCACTAGACCGTCCACAAGGCTACCCGTTCCCGACCGGCTATGTGCTAGAGGACGGTACGGTGCGGTACGTACGCTGGTACCATTGCATATTCGCACGCACGTGCGACACAGTGATTTTTCCTTGTCGCCTGTCAATGTTTTAACCTTTTGTCCAGCCGGAGAAGGCTCGGATCAGTGTTATGCCTTGTGTTTCTACCGTTGAAACATTCCAATAACGACTGGTGAAAGAGATTAAAACTACGTTCGCGATGATTTTAACGTGCCATTTCCATCAACTTTTCATCAACTTTTCTTCGAAAATATGATTGAAATAAAATAACATTTTGTGAGAAAAATCCTTACAAAATCAAATTTTGTGGGACACACGGTAAAAAAATCGGAAATTTCATTGGAAAATTCAAAAAGTCGGTTTTCCGATTAAAATCGGAAAAGTTTCATCTCTGAAGTATAATCACAAGCCAGTCACAAGTATAATCACAAGCCAGTCACAAGTATAATCACAAGTCAGTCAAAAGTTAAATTGCAAGCCAGTTGATCACTAGACAAATCACAAAGTC
Organism: Patiria pectinifera; assembly: GCA_029964075.1. NCBI lineage: Eukaryota > Metazoa > Echinodermata > Asteroidea > Valvatida > Asterinidae > Patiria > Patiria pectinifera. The sequence goes on along the minus strand of CM057147.1, from coordinate 4,980,731 downwards.
AGTTACAAGTATAAACGGGGGACTGCACAACAACAAAGGAATGTCTTTGTCACTGTCAATTTGAATAGCTTGTGACTTGCGCCTGGATGAATAGTCGAAAACCAATTAATAGTACTGGAACACTTCATGTGGGTTTTGGAATATTTTTAAACTACCTCTTAAAATCAGATAACCAATCTACCATACAAACTTTATTTCATTCAAATTGATGCATTGGAACAAACGCTTTGCTTCATCTGAACTCAAGGGTTGAGAATCGTCATGGGCCACTTTCGTTGAAAGTGAGACAGGTCAGTTAGAGAAACACACAAAGGATTTATTTCCTTTGTTCAAGAGTAATGTGTGACTTATTCTACCCGCTTTGATCTGTAAACTTGATTAATAATATGAGTGGCCCAAGTGGTTTTTCAAGTCCCGTATTGTGATTGCTGTATCTTTTGAACAAAACATCCTAATGAAACCAACTAAAAAGCATTTTGGAAGACCAATTATTATACTCAGCAATATATTATACACGATACTATACCCCCACTTTTCTGAAAACATGCCCGATTCAACTGTTAGTTTTTTTGGTGGGACAACCTGTATGTGGCTAGCCATCAAGAATCAATAAAGTTCCACTCCTTTACAGGTCCATAGAAGTGGCACCCTGGTGAGCAAAATGAAGTCTGTTTCTGATGATGAGTGGGGGAGTGTGGCCTAGCGGTTAGTGTTCGTATCTCATGATGAGAGGGTCAGGGGTGCAAATCTAGCTGCTGGCCATATGCTGTGTCCTTGGGCAAGCCACTTCACCCCCACTTGCCTCTCCCCACCAGCATTAGCTGGGGAGTAGTAACCTGAGATGGACTGGCATCCCATCCAGGGGGAAAAGAAAGATTTTCAGTCGTTTCCAACCAGAGACAAATGCCAGCCTGACGGGCCACATTGGATCTTGACAGACTTTACTTCACTTTCTGATGAGTCAATATGGCTAACCAGGCTTGGTATTTTACCGTATACTCCGTCATACAAAATGTGGAAATGAAACTTAACAAACGTTTCCCCCTAGCAAGTGCAGGAACTAGATGGTTGTTCTAAACAGCAGGTCTGAGGATCTCAACAACACAAAATTTGATATACTTCGACCCGTGATGAGGCAAAGGTATCATTTTATTGCCACTAGGTATTTTGATACATGCACTCTTGCCGAACTGTTAGATTCCTATTTCATTTTGAGGAAATGAAAATGGAACCTTGGGCTACGTTTGAATCAACTGGATCCTGAGTGAGGTTTAATTATATCTGGGAGGACCTGCTTTTTATATTTTGTGGCTGAATGTATTTTCTTTTGCTGGGGCAGTAAGTGTTGGTGATGATGACTATAATGGAAAGAAAATAGTGAGTTTGGATGGGGCAAGAAGCCTGGGCTAGGGGGAATTGTTTTCAGGTTGTTTATGAGAAATTCTAGGGACGTGACAATTTGGCAAAATTTAAAAGAGAAAATGGAGAAGCTCAGAATTTTTTGTTTTGATAAGAGACACAGTGGTCACTGTTCCTTGCTTGTGGTGTTAGTACATCACTCATAAATGGATGTCAACTGGAGAGATATAGCCACATCTTCTGCTTTTCCTTTGGCTAATCTTGAGCCTGTTCACGAATGACAGCAAGTGTGTCTAAGTGTTGAGGGAATTTGAAAGATGCAAACGTTTCAGTTTTCTGGCATTCTTGAACAATGTTGTAGTCTCGTCCATCACAAGTCCCCACAAGACTGTCATAGGTCAATCACAAGCCATCCAGTCCTGAGTCAAGTCCCAAGTTATTTAAACAAACTGTGACAAAAAGGATTCCTTTGTTATTCTTCATCCCTCTGATACACTTCTGATTGGATTTGTTAATGCACTTGAGATTTACTTGTGACCAAATTTTTTTAGCATCTTATAGAGACCCAACCCATGAGTGATTTACTTGTAGTTGAGCTTCTGACGTCCGTTTCAGAAAGGTGTTCCAGAGTTTTGCAAAACCAAAAATGTGTTAGGAGCAACTCTCATCGACCCAAACAGATTTTACAGAGACCGGATGACCAGTGAAAAAACCTGTCTACCTTTTGGCAAAGATGGTACAGAAATTGCCCCATGGTGAGAACCTTGGCTACACCCTGTTCCCGACTCTGAAATACCAGTCTGAAACAGGTGTACATATCTGAGAGAGAAAGACAAGATGTGACCTACTTTTCACATCTGCTGTTTTCCCCTAGCACACTAAGGTCCAACCCCTGACTGTTCGAGTAAAATTTCTGATTGTCTCTAATTTGTGGATGAGCTCACAGAAACTCAACCCATGAGTGTTTGAGTTGAGTTTCTGAGTGGTTGTGAGGAAGATTAAGTGGGACCTACCTGCTGGAGTTTCCTAATCTCCTCCTGCTTTTCCCTGAGCTCCCTGATAGCCTGCTCATATTCCCGTTCTAGAGCTCGACGCTTCTCCGCCGCGTCCTGCATCAGCTGTGATAAGAAAAGTGAAAATACTCCTTGAAAATTCTTTCATGTACATTTCAAAAGATAAGTTTTTCTTTCAACCTCGGATGCAATTTTTTTCAGTCCAATACTAACAGAAACAAATTAAGTTGTGAACAAAGGGCCATTTTGCAATAAGAATATCACATGAGTCCACCACTAAACCAACACAAATCAACCACAAATCATCCAGTTGCAAGTCAAGTCACAAGCTATTCAAACGATTTGTAAGAAAGACATTTCTTTTTTCTCCATTAAGTTTTACTTGTAACTTACTTGTGATTTATTTGTGAAGGACTTGTGACTGGAGTTTTGATAGACTTGACTACAACACTGATTAATTCAAATTCTGAAAGTATTGATTTATTCAAAGTGATTTTTTTTTTTATCAAAGAAAAACAGACAAGATACTTTGGGGAATTCTGTATGCTGTTATAAAGCCATTGTGCCATTCATGTCATAGTTCTCAATCATGTACACTTCCAACAAAAATCAATGCCATGCCAAGACAGTAGGCATCAATATTCAATCCCTCGCCACCAGAGAAAACTTTCCCCTCCATTCCCAGTCCCCTTTAAAAGCAAAAACATTCAATAAAAAAAAAAAAAAACAAGAAAAAGCAAAGGCAAGAAATCCACAGAGCACATCTCAGCAAATGTCACAAATGGCACTGTAAATGTCCTGAAGAGCCCCCAAATGCAGCATCTGAGAGCTTCTTGTCAAAACAATGTGGTGGGGAAAACTACCGTGATGTTCTCGCAGCACATCCGACGTGTCAGGGAATCAATTTTGTCAACAATGATGCCGAAACAAGCGGAAGGGAGAGATGGGGTAGGGGGATGGGGGAATAGGGGGGGGGGGGAATAAGAGAAGGGGGAATGGGGGAGTATGGGAGGGGTGCTAATTCCGCAGGTAGGGCAGACTGACTTGAGGGTTAGCAACCTCTTTCTTGAGGCCTTAGAGTTAACGGCAAAGCGTGCCATCAATTCTGTCAGTTTTGTGCATGGGCTTGTGAGTAGTGGTGCACATTTATGGGTAGTACGGCAATCAGGTACACTATTGAAGTAAAATACGGGTACTCGCGTACCTGTCAAACAAACCAAACCCCAAAATTCAAATCCCAGAAGTTGCTGTGTAGATTGTTCATAAAGGTGCAGACGATAAAACTACAACATTGGTGCATCAATGCAGCAAGATACAAGTGTGTATAGTGCGGGTTAAAGGATTTGCAACTTTAAAATTCTCATAAACGTGAATTCTTTTGGTTTTCCATAGCCTGGTTTTCATTTTGAAAATTCCCCACAAATACAATATCGTAGCATTCAAAACCTTTCTTTTTCATTGTCTGAGAAGTTACTATTTAAAAAAAAAAAGGTTGCTATAAGTAATTTGTAAAGATGGTTACGGGTACTCCATCCCATAGTCTGGAACCGGTTTCTGACAACAGCGGTGGGGTACTCGGGTACCCGGCTCCGATGCACATCCCTACTTGTGAGGGCGCTGTCTGGTCAAGGTTTTGGTGCAATGAATATATACATGAATGACTCGAAAGGATCACTGAGTTTTAAAAGGCACCTCTATCTGCATGGCAGTAATGTACAATGTGCCGAAGACTGAAACAAGGAACTAAACCTAACCCTAACCCCCTAGGCTCTTGCACTAGAAAGAGTATTAAACCTAACAAACTTCAACAGCTGCACACAGGTTCAGTATTTACTGGACAAAACCTGCCAAACTTCATCAGGTCTTGTACTGACAACAGTACTAAACCTGCCAAACTCCAACAGGTCAAAACTGATGAATTTTGATTGATGTGGTATGAATGGGTCTATGCATTGTCAGGTGACTGGCCAGTGATAGTAACAAACCTAACAAAATGAAACAATGTGTTGGAAACAATAAGTCAAGTTGACCAGCGACAGTGTAAGGGACCAGCCGTGAGCTCACCCACGAAAAAGTGACTGTGCATTTCCCCCAAAGTCTCATGTACATGTATATCTTCCCTGAACCTCACAGAATTCAAGGTCTCCCTGGGCCTTTGGTACCCAGTCAAACAAAGTCCAACAACATGTGCATTATGTATAGTACTAAACTAGCCAAAACCTACTGTTGGAGTATGATGGGCTTGGGGAAAAAGTCTTGATCAGAAGCATCCAAGTAAATTTCAAGAAATTATCTCCCCCTTCTTACGCTTTGACAATTTGATGAAAGTTGATGAAAGTTAGCATCGATGTGAATTTACCTGCCATGCCCACAGCGTGCAATAACAAGAAGTGATCTAATGAACAAAGAAAAGACTAAAGACATAAAGAGCAATGGTTGCCTTGTGTAACAAACTCAATTCAATTTACGATTCAATAACCACATGTTGTTCAGCCCCTGCAGAACCAGGTTCCGCTCAAGCGTACATGTATAACAGCTCTATGAGTATGACTGTGTATGAGGTGTCTTGCCCTGGTGGCAATTTGGATGCAACATTTTGCCAGACGCCTATTTACCATTAAAGTGATTGTTCTGAGGATGCTTTCTACAGTGTGAGACTGATCAAATTATTTGGCAAACTATATAGATGCTGCAAGCTCGCCCTGGGTTGTGAACAAACTGTCTAGTTAACTGTTTGTTTTGGGACAACAGAAACAGGTTATGCAGACAATAGCCCCACGACAAAAATCGATCCCAGCTGTGACATGACATTTGAGAAAGGTTTTCTGGGGTTACAAGTGGTACTTTTAAGAGTGTTTTGTAACAGTAAAAAAAGATTCCCAAACTTTCTTTACTTTCAAAAACTGTTAACATTAAAATTTCCAAAATTGAAGTACAATAATGGCTGACATGGAATTCAATATTGGGTTTTTGCCTTTCACCAACATTTGATGCCATAAACACTATACTTTTTGCGAGCTTTTGAGAAAAAAATCACAAACTTACTCGGTTGGGACGTGAACCCATGACCTCCTGCTTACCAGTGTAGCTGTCTTACCGCTCGACCTGAGCTTTTTGTGTGGCAGGCTAGTTCAAATCAAGTGGTGAGATTTCTGCACTAGTAAGGAGGTAGTGGTTTCGAGTCGCGCCTTGGTAAACCTGCAATTTTTTTTCAAATGAGCCTTCCAACAGCACTGAGTGTACAGTGCTTATGAAATTACATCCGCGAAGGGTAAAACCCAATAGTGAATTTACATCCCCCTGGCAGAAATATTACACCATGCAGAATAGTGCTAACATGAACTTCATGTTATAGTATTGTATCGAGGATTTTTTTTTGCCGCAATTAAAGCACACTCATGAAATATTGCCCATCCTGCTCAACCCGATCCAGGTCTGCAAATCATATATGCACTCGTTATTCAACAGATTCACAGGATTGTCACATGCTTTTTCCCTGCGGCTCACTTCATCCATAACTTGAAACTGACAAGCTAAAGCCGACTGTATCACATTAAAAACCGTTCCTTAATGACAAACCCCAAATCCATAAAAATAAAATGTCTCAAAATTAAACCCTTGGGGATATTTTGAAGCCTCCACGGGGATAGTTTGATGTGCATGGACTATTGGAATGGGGAGTTGAACAGGAAAGAACGGATTTCGTTGTGCATTGGGGACCCAATTATAATTCGAAATGGCTCCCCCTAAGTGCAGGAAATATCGGCAGGCTGTCCGGAGGTGCTATAAGGTTGCACTCGCGGTGCGAGGCAGTGATCTATAAACGGTCAAAGAGAAGAAAAAGCCAACGAGATGGATTTAATTCAATCAGGGACACAAATGTGACACGTCTGACGGCCAGACAGTATTGGCAGGTTGCTCAGGTTTGAGGGGTTTGTTTTAGGTTTGCAAGGTGGGAGGAAAGGAGACATCTGTACGAGGGTCGAATATTTTTGGCATCTTTCAGAAAGTCCAACTCTTCCAGAAAGATGGTCAGCAAAAGAAACAGTTGAAGGCTGTATCCAGATGTTAATTTGAACGGAAGACTACGTGTATAGGCCCTGTTTATTTTGATCTTGGTGAAAGGACTCTTGCTCAAAAAATCGGAGTTTTGTGCAAAATGTCTTAGCTTGTATATGTTTTTAATGTTTTATTGAATGATTTTTTTCTGGAATCGACTGGGAAATTCGTATTACTTATGTTTTTGCAAAACATCATGTTAATATTGCATTCTTCATCGTCAAATACATGCATGTACGGAACACCACATCAATTTGGGCACACATGTACATGTATGGACTTTAAATTGTTAGGAATAACAGAAGCAATGTCATATTATTTGGTCATCATGACATTTGAAGCATGATTTGTCTACAGAACATGCAATGTTACAGCCTGAAAAGACCTGTTGGTCTGTTCATGGATCAACAATATATGTCAAGTTTGGAAATGTACAAAACCAACATCCAACCACCAAACCAGCATACCATTACCGCTAGGCAGTTGGTATTTGCTCCATAGCCACAGTTTGCATTCCAACAGCTAGAAATACATGGGGGAGGGCGAAGAAAAAATCCTACAGAGAGCCGCTGCTTTCGATCACTCAAGCCAGCTAGCAAACAAATTTACACTGTGATGCGATCAGTTTGTCTTTCAGAGAAAAGATGCGCATGTGCCCCTGGGACAGGAGGGGTCGGATTACACATAGTCACAAGACTTTCCAATCGTCTGTGTACGGAGGATGGGTGCGATTCAATTAAATGTGGGTGGACTAAAATTGGGTGTGCGCGCATAGATCTATACGTACAAGAAATTTGATTCCAGGGTTGAGGGTGGGTGACGATGGTTACTGTGCTGTGGTTTCCATACAGATTGAACATTGAGTGTCGCTGCAAATGTTCATCATCAAAGATAACATCAAAAAAGTACTGGTAGGCTTTTTTAAAGAAACTATCATATCATGGTTTGAATTTTTATGGGTATACAGGGAGGCAAAAAACAAACCGGAACGGGATATTTCCGCTACCCTGAGATTCAAACAACTTATACCAATGCATGGGGAATTCTATTAAAAGACAAATGATACCAAGATCGCCCAATTCGGTCCAGTAGTTTTTGTTCTGGAGCCATTTTGTGAAACAAGGTTTTGTCCCGATGAATTACTAAACTGCGTGACTTAATAAGACAGAGGCATTAATTTGCATGCAATAATACCCACATGAGAGATGTACGCTTCACGAAATAGGCTCTGCAGCAAAAACTACTGGACCGAATTGGAAGATCTTCGTATCATCTTCTAAAAAGATTCTCCATCCATTGGTACAGATGGTTAGAGTCTCAAAGTAGTTGAAGTATGCGTTTTTTTGTGTGGGCCACCCTGTATAGTCCTATAAACAAAGTATTTCTGGTGCTGAAATCCCTCATCCCAGCCTCTTAATTGAAACCACTATTGACCAGCTTTGGTCATGGTTTAATGCTTTCAAATCACTAGAACATCTCAAATCAAATCAACATATAGTGGAGCATCAATCAACTGCCTTGACATTTCACATCGCTGAAAATCTGATCATCAATCAAAAGAAAAAGCGACAGGCTTATCCCGTTCCCCCCTCCTTTATTATAAAAAAAAACGAATGCTGAATCATTATATCGGCTACCTCAAGCACACACCTTTCATGTCTGGCCGACGGCTTAGTGTACGATTACCTTAGTACGGCAGATAGGTGATGGGATTGTGCCTTTGATGATACAAGCATGGCATTTGGCACACAGTCAGAGTATGTCATGAGAAAGATATTTGGCTATAGGGCCATCGCAGATTTGTCCTTTGAAAAAAATTATAGGTACATATAGAATAACAAGCAATGGCAGCCATTTGAACATTTTGAAAATTGCTCGTTATTCCACCTATATTTTTTTCAAAGGACAAATCTGTGATGGTCCTCATAGCCAAATATCTTTCGTAAGACATACTCTGACTGTGTGCAAAATTCCATGCTCGTATCATCAAAGGCACAATTCCCCCAAATATATCCCCTATCTGCACCACTAATTTGAGAAGAACTCATGTTTCACCCACCCCCCTCCATTTTTTTTCTCTTTCTCTTTTATCCAATCGGATCAGTTGGTAATGGCAGGATTTATATGCGACAACTTGAGTGCGATAACATTTGCGGAAGGTTGGGTAACCGTCCCATAGAGGGCGAGGCGGGAAAGAGCATTTTGGAATATCAAGTTTAATGCTGCAGCATTTGTGATTTTGTTTTGTTTAGGACATAATGAATATATTTCTTTGTCTTCTCTCTCCAGAGGATTCACATAGGAGTATGAGCTACAAGGCTGGCTCTCCATTTAATGTGACTATAACTGAGCTTCAATGGGGGGGGATAGATCCTTTTCATTGAGCTTCAATGGTGGGGGATAGATCCGCTCATGGGGGGACAGATCCTTTTCAGCAGCAGCACCTCGACTGTGGAACCAGCTACCACTACACATTAGGACGTCTGATTCCATTCTCTCCTTCAAAGCATCCCTCAAAACACATCTGATGACTCTGGCTTTTGCTTAATGAATCTGGCTTTAAAAATTTCATTCCGTTAATTGTTTCTGAGCCAGGTGCATTCTGATCACGTGAGCGGCGTGGGCGTCTGCGTGCATTCGCCACATCTTTATTGTTTACATCTGAATTGGAGATGCCTGGCGATGTAGGCCGACGTTCATGTTGTTCACGTGGGAAGAATGCACCAAGACACCAACAGAGTGTATATGTTGTTTCTTATTTTAAAATTTGTAATTTGTTTTCTCTCTCTATTGGTATTATGTTTATTTTCTGAGTATATTAGATTTATTGTGTTTATAGCGCCTTGAGCGCCTTAATAGGTGGATATGTGCGCTTTATAAATCTTCATTATTATTATTATTATTAATGGTCCATAATTTTAGGAGCCAAACATGTTCGATGATAGGATCCTGTATTCTGGGTTATCACAATTTGCACATTTGAAAAGCCTGTCACGTGTCTTTAATAACATTGGGGGAGGGTCAGTCTGATGTTAATTAATTATTTAACATAATCTGTATTTATAAGCACCACACTTTTCGCTGCCACAGAGCTCGTGCGGAAAAACAGTTAATAAGCTTGCTAGGGTGGGACTCAGACCCACAACCTCCTGCTTACTTATGTCTTAACCACTCGACTAGGAAGCTTGCCCGGGTTGGCTGCCACTTTGAATCTGATGTAGCAACGGACTACTTCACAAGACATTGGACTTACCAACAAGTCTTTTTCCAGTTTCTCGACTTTTTCGTATAGAATGTCTCGCTCGAGGGCAGTGTTCTCAAAGAGTTGCCGTTGCTCGTTCACCTCCACGCGCAGTTTCTGGCATTCTCTGTTGACCTGCACGTAAAGGAAACCAATTAGGAGTCATTATCACATGGAAGAAAAAAAAAAGATTAGTCGACGATAGACAGACAGATTCAATATAAGAAACTGCACAGAATAACAACATTAAAGACAACAACGGAGAAGTTTTTGAAACGGGATTATCGCGTTATCCTTGGCCAGATTTTTGTTGTAATTGCAATGTGTTATATGTTTATGTATCTCTTGTGAGTTCAATTAAATGCATGTGTTTTGCTTTCAAGTTTACAACATCAATTCAAACCAAAACAACAACCCTAATTCACCTCAATCCTCCAAATCCTCTTGGTGGTTTTTGAGGATTTTGGAGGATTGAAGATAAATGGTGTTTGAAGTACATGAGGATTTTGGAGGATTGAGAATGAATGCATTTTTTGAGGCAGGACCATCTAACGATTTTGAAGGATTGAGGCACTGGGTATCCTTCATTCGAACATAAGTGCAAAATTTTGGAGGACTGAGGATGGTTCCTAGCAACTACGGCTTAGGGAGTTAGGGTTAGTCCTTGTACCATCCTGCCTGTTTCTCCTCATACCCTAAACAACATCAGCACCTTTTTTTAAAATTTAACAACAGTTTAGTACAATGTTATACAAGCGCTTATGGTTCAATAGCATGGGAGCAAAATGAAACGACTGTTACATATATGACTGAACTTCAGAAAAATTCTGCAAAATGTCCCAAAAATTTCTTTATCATATTCATCCTCAGTTTCTTGACGGTACATTTACTAAAGATCAACTGTTCGGACAGGAACTCCACATTGGTGCATAAAAAAAAACATGTAAATGTACTTAACCATGATTTCACATATAAGTATGTACACTGTATCAGCACCCTGTTGATTTGGCGATGTTAGAGCTGAGGCCTGCATTCGCAAATATTGCGTCTATCATGTCTGTATCTCTAGAAGCATTGCACAATTCAGGAAGATGGAACGGGGAAAAAAATGATCTCTATATAATCATATTAAATCCATGGCCTGAGGCCATGATGAGGCATGCCTTCATACTACGTGCATTTCTGGGGATATATACGCCAGGATTTGCGAGCTGTTGAATCGGGCGATAATAAAGTGCATGGGTTATGTGTTGACCTTTTCAATTGCACGTGTTAACCCACACCTGCAGAAATTAATTTTTTTCATCATATAAAATCGAAAAATACCATGTTTTGGGGGCAGTATTGTTTCATTTTGTTCTAAAGAAACTTCTAATCTTCTAAAGAATCTTCTAATCATGCATGAACTGAACTACATTAGGAAACAACTGACAGAAAAATATAGGAATGGAATTACATGAACATACTACATTCAAATAATATAATAATTATAAACGACTGAGCTGTTCAAATATGGAAAATATTAACTAGATTTAGACATTTTACTACAATGTATGAAATCATAATGTTCTTAATTACATGTATGTCTGAATCTTGACAAAACTAAGAATATTGAGTAGTGTTTTGTCAAAATATACTTTTGTTACAATTTTGTGTGTGTGCAAAAACACACAAACAAAATAAGCACAACAAAATCCATTATGAAAGTGCAAACATACACAACATGCATGTATCACCTTTCACAAAACTTGTAAATGTACGTTTAAGTCTTTAAAAAGTAGTGATTAACTTGAGATTGAAAACTTAAACAAAAAATTTCATGACTTCTTCTTCTTCTGCCAAAAAAAGCCCATCCATCCTTCTATTTGTGATCTTCTGCACACCCTCCAAGTCATCATCACACTCACATTTTATGACAAGCTCCCGACCTATCCTCAAGTAATATGAACAAAAAATCCCCGCTCTTGACCAGAAAGCTGAGGAAGACTAATTGTGACACCAGCTAGGACCATCAATCATGGCTTCATATTAAGCTGTCATGAGGTCTAGACGCCGCGTCGCACCCTGTATGGCATCAAAGTCAACAGTTTGTAGATTTTTCAGTTTCACAGTCATGCACTCATGTTTGCTGGTGGAGGGTTAAAGTCAACATGTAAATTTTGCTCCTTGTCGTTGGTTGACAAGAATCATTTATCAAAATTCATGACTTGTGACTAATGTATGGGTCTTAAATTTACCTAAGACACAGACTTGACTTTTGATGAACAATAATTTGGACCTGAACATAGTCTGAAATTTCCGAGATTTGGACTTGACCAGTTATTGAAATATTGGTGACTTGTGGTTAAAATGTTGGCGACATGGCGAGAAATTATTCAGGGGCGGTACCAAACAGCCTGAGACTGATGCTTCAGACCACATCCTCTGGCAGGAGCTTCTACATGTCACTTGGTGGTCGGTCGGTTGGATGGTCGGTCTGTCTGTCTGTCCCAGAAAATTGACCAAAATAAGCCCCATAAGTTTCCCACAAACCATAACTACCAAATTTTAATTTAAAAAAAGCAAACAATGCAAACAAAATAAATAAATACTTAACTTAATCTAAAAAAATTAAGATTGTAGAAATGTATATATTTTGGAGCTGTAGCAATATGTAAACTTACAATAACAACATTGGCTTCACATTTTTCTTTACACCCGAAATGGTGTGGTTACAGCGCGCTCATTCACTCAGACGATTGCCTGTGGCATTATTCAAACATGCTGGAGGCAAAAGAGGAAGTACATGTGTTGTAAAGCAGGGTTTGTTTTCACTTGAACAGTACGTGCCTGGTGACAGAAATTAAATACTGTCTACTTTCTCCCGTCCACGTACATTCTAAATGTAACCGATAATTGGTAAATGTGCTGGTACTCCTTAATTCCTTTTTACGCATTAACCCTTAGAGAACACGCAAGATCGAAACGATAGCAAGCTGTCGATCGTAGCCGAACTCATCAATCCAAACGACATTACACCGTACATGTGCAACCCACCGGACTGTTCATAACTTGCCCTTTGAGGATTCCTGTGACTCGGGTGTGCATAGCGTAAGGCCGCTGCCAGATAGCGGGAATGGTGTGAAGTCCATGTGTCAAACGAGTGATTCCGGCTGATGACAATCATGAAAATGTGTCGGTGTAACACCATTAGGCTACAGGTTGGCAATCAGATAACCACAGTGAAGGGGAAGAAAACAACGAAGGCTGGAAGATGATCAAGTACATGCTATTAGTAATAGCCAGTTTTGTAAAAAGACATGGCTGGACATGACTTTGTGCACAAAATGATTTGATGGCTTTGCTAGATTTAGCACTGGCATTGCAGGGCCGAATTTCATGGTTCTGCCAACCACATAATTCCGTGCTTTAATTACAATTACCGTTTTATGCTAACGGCACTAGCAGAAAACTTCTGTGCTAACCCTGTAAGCACAGAATGCTTAGTTATGAGATGTACGCATGCGCGCAGAAGCCAAAATTCCTTGTTAAGTCGTGGAATGCGCTTACCGTAAGCACGTATTTTTCTGCTATAGCAAGCAGGGATTTTTTTTGCTAATGGTAAGCAGATACTAGAGCCATAAAATTGGGCCCATATCTCTGTTAAAAAAATGAATTACGAACAGTTTAAAAGGGCTGGAAAATGATAAGGTAGTTAAAAAATACTTGGAAAATGTAAAAGAATGTGTGTGTGTGCCCTGGCTGTCACCAAGTTTTCTATTGCTAGGGAAGTTAGGACCAAGTTATTGGGACTTTCTGCTGTCCCCATATAAATCAATGGCTTATACATATAATTTGAATTGAGAAATGTTTACTGCGGCTTATTTTATTATCATGGCCTTTAGAGCCTTGGAGCCTTGAAGAATAAAAATAAGATTCACATGTATTTAATGTACTATGGTAAGAGATAGAAGAATATTTTAAAGAATGAAATAAAAAGAAGAAAAACCACACAAAAACCAAAAACCACGTAAAGTCATTAAAACACGAGAAAAATGAAAGCTGAAAGAAGCTGTCTTACCAACGTCATGATACCGTGTACAGTACAGGTACAGTGCAGCATATGCAGTGGCAGCAGCCACAGCCGACCACCACACCACCACATGTAATACAGGGTGTTCTTTCAGAGGTGTTCAAATCATCATTTCCAATTATAAAAAAAAAAAAAAAAAAAAAAAAAAAAAAAAAAATGGTTTTTTTGGCGTTTGAAACATTTTGTATTATAATCAGTTGTTTAACGTCACAATTTTTTTTGTTTTCTTGAAATGTATTTAAGAAAAAATGTAAACTCAAAACTAAAAATCACCCCTTAAATTAAATGAAATAATCTATTAAAATAAAATGTCCGCCTTTTGACTATTTTTTGAAAAAGTTACGATTGAAAACTTGAATTTTATCGCAACTACGTTTAGTATCGCAATAGTGTTTTCGATCCTCATACTTTGTTTTGTAAACAGATATCTGGCACACCATCAATGGATGCAAGCAATGGGATGTTCTACATGTAAAACTCCCACTGAAAAATTCCATACTCAAAGATCAAGTGTACTGATCAACTTTGCAGTTGCAACACTGCTTGATTTGGAATGAGGGAACTTGGCATAACTGGTTTCTCCAACTTACATGTACATTTATAAATTGTAGACACAAGGGGGACTTGGGGAATAAATTTTTGATTCATGGAATACAAATATGTCACTCCAATATTTCATCCCCAATCCTGAGAAAAAAGTATATGTAACTTTTTGTAAGGAAAATGAAGCAAAATTCACACTAGTTATACAAATTAAAACTTACTTCCTTACAAAAAATCAGATTCAGCAAATGCTGCGTGGCTAGGACAATTTTCATCCAGTATGAAAACATGCTCTTCTCCTCTGAGAATAATAATTAAATGTTGCACTACACATGGACAGTAATACAATGACTCACATCCCTGAACAGTACAAGCACATGTCTGTTCTTCGCTTTATCAGTCATATGCCAGCACAGCTACGTTTTTTGCTGGCACCTTCAAATCTGAATGTTCTTTTGTGTTGCAAAACGACATAGCAAGATTGACTGTCTAAGCCATGCACACATGCCATCTAAGGCCCCCAAAAAAGTCTCCGGTTTCTGGTGCCGCGCCCATGCAGCCATGCAAATGAAAAAAATTTTTTTTTTTTTTGATGATGAGATGAATGATCAAAAAACCCAAACTCACTGGTTTTGACTCTCCTGCTGCTGCTGCACAATTTTTTGTTTTTAATACGGGGAGATGATGCTTTATGTATTATCTCTCCTCCTCTATATATATACTAAGTTTTGCACTAAGTTTAGTCGGGCATCATTTGCAGTTATCAGCGGACATTTGAAGCAATAAAAAAAACAAGTAAAAAAAAAAAAAGAGCTGCGTCGCCGCACCACTTTTTGGGCAATTAGCTCCATACCAGAAACAGGAGACTTTTTTTGGCCTAAACAAAGGCACAACATGTCAACCTTAGTTGAACAAATAAATTTCAAGCTGCCATCATTTGATTTTCATTCCCAAGGTCAGAAATTTGGATGGGTTAAAGAAAAGGAAATTACTATCTTTGTTGTGAAGTGAAATAACCTCTAGCAAAAAAAAAAGTCATCACATGGGTTTATCTATTAAGGGAGCGAATTATATACATGTACGTGTGTGTTTGTTTGCGCTATGGCACTATGATCAATGGCTTTTTTCGCCTAAGGAAATTACGCATGTGTCATGGAAGCCGATGACGGAATTTCATTTGTTATTCACTAATTCGATTGCAATACTCGCCTGTCAATTGCCCAAGGTTACAGGGAGAATAACTTGATGCTAAGTTTTGATAATCAAATTTGTGGAAGGCGAAGTTTATTAGGTTTCAGAGCAGTTGCATTGACGATGTGGCACTAAATACCGTCACTTACATGGATAGCTTCTAAAGCAAAAATCAGGTATCTGACAAGGTTAAAATCTTCTCACTGACAAAATTCACATGGGTCACAATTCGCTCTTTTCACACTTCTGCCATGGGCATGCAGAGCCTCGATCTCGCAACTTTACACAATACATATAGCCGGTTCAGTGATTCCCGTGTCGGGGTTCAGATCACTGAACCGGCTATTTTTATTGTGTACAGTTGTCAGATCGAGGCTCTGCATGCCCAATGGCGGAGTGTGAAAAGAGCGAATAAACCACAGTATACACGGGTCACTCTATAATATGCCAGTTCGATATTTCAACTGCGCATGTGCACAATGATATGGGTCACGGGTCATTCGGGATAATCGAACATTTGGAAGGCGCATGAACGCGGGCGCACGACGCTAGCGTGTAAATTACCAGCAGAATGGGCGTGTGCGTAACATCACGTCAGCGATGTTACCCGAATGACCCTTGGGTCATTGAAATACCGAACTGGATTATTTAGTGGTCCGATTTTTTCCTGTCCCTAACATCTGACATCCATGATTTTATAATTCTGATGCCTTCTTCAATGCAGCTGTGCTTCAAGAGTGATCATGAATAGCAAACTGCCTACCAAACAAATATAAAACTGTTTGAAGTCATTCTTGATGATACTTAAATGGAAAATTACAAATTACCAAGGCAAAAGGGACAGGAAAAATGTCACACTTTGGACCCTAAATTTATGGAATGATCCACATGTATTTTTTCTCAATCGCTGAACTTAAATTCTGGAACACTATACCCTCCCACATCAGATCATTAGGCCAAAAAAAAAAGTCTCCGGTTTCTGGTATGGAGCTTGCCCAAAAAGTGGTGCGGCGACTGATTTTTTTGCTTCAAATGTCGGCTGATGACTGCAAATGGTGCCAGACTAAACTTACTGGAAATATATGGGAGTCCAACTAGGCCACATAAGTTTATTCTCGACCATAACCCAATCTAAAAACACGTTAAAATTATGCAGCAGCAGGATTCCAGTCAAACCAGCGGTTTTGAGACATCATCTTTCATTGAAAAAAAGATTTTTTTCATTTTGCCGTCGCGCATGGCTACGGCGACGCGCGCGCATACCAGAAACCGGAGACTTTTTTTTTTGGGCCTTACCCACTTTAACGTAATTTATTAAAGAAGCACCTTAAAACTTTCATGTTTCCAAATACTCTCTGATTTGTTTGTCATCCTTTGTTGCTGAGTGCAATCGATCTAGATGGAATTGTGCTATATAAATCCTGCCATTAATATTTATTTTTAAGTCACATTTTGTTTTAAAGATGAAAATATTGTGAATTATTTTTCTTTGATCCCATGTTTTCTTGAGACTGTGTTAGAAACACCATTCCTGTTAATCATGCTTCGCTACATGTAAATGTACATGTGTGTGCAAGCAAAGGCAATGTCTGTAGTGGTTAATTAGGGGCACGCTTTCCAATTTTGACTCGCAGCAAGCATGTCTGACAGCGACTGACTGCAATCTACCCTCAGCCTTTCAGTGTTCACTGCCCGTCAAAGGTCTGCTTCCCTTGTTTCGCACGCTCATCAATAATTCCCACAGTGGACCGCATACTTAGCGAGATTTTATTGCAAAAAAAAAGGGGGGGGGATTGTCTCCAACATTTTCACCACACATCTTAAGAAAGGCAACCCCGGTTTCCAATGCTACTCATCAAGAGCACGTTCCAGTGATTTATCAGCTAAAGCTTTTACACGAAACAGAAAATGTGCACGGTCTACTTCTCTCACTCTGTAGAATAAAGCAGGGTGAATTGTAATCTGTCGGCACACATTTCAGAAATCTTTTTGATGTGTGCTGGCGCATGCCCGGCTTAAGAGCTCCACGATCCTGAGGTCTAATGTATTCAGCAATTAAAACCAGCGATTACGATCTTTTGCAGGAAGCTTTTTTATTTCGTTTTCAACAGCAAAGGAATTCATGTATGGAATCGGCTTTATGATAGCGCAGTTCATGAAAAAGAGAGGCGAATCTTTTGCGGCTATGCGGCATGTTTAATGTATGGCCAAGCGGTATGTCTCTTGAGTAGCGAAACGAGGGGACGATAGACCAAGCGAAACCGATGACTGGAAACCCATCACGTGTTATTAAATTTGATAATAATCTGTCAGTGATGATTTGATCAAATATCTGTGATTTATGGCTGGTGGGCTTTTAGACGCGCATCCGCGTTGGCGGTGCACTGTGAAGGATCGCAAAATACTCGGGTGATTTATTACATTATTCTGTCAATTATTTCTAGTACTTATCATTTATTCATGTTGTTATTGAAGTGCTCCTTCAACTGAAACCAAGGTTTTCTTTAAAGTGTTTGAGGTATTGTGGCCTAGAAAGCATTTAAAAAAAAAAAACTCATGTAAGTAGAGAACATAATGAAGAAATATTCTCTGATAGAGATTGGTGGAACATTTTGGAAAGCAAAAAGCATGAGGGGAAACCCCATCCACAATTGGGTGAGACATAAATCCAGGTCATAACTCTAGGTGGATATGAAGGTAAGGAAAGTGCCACTGTGCCATTTTAAAGCCAGAGTCCATCATTTGCAGCTATCCAAAAAGTAACTGGCATAATTATTGTTGAAAAACATACTTGGTTGAAAGATAGTAAGGGGACTCAACTCCCTGTGAAATTATTCTTTCTGGCAAGCTGTCATTTTGAAGAAATCAACAAAAGAAGGCCTTTCCTACGGTGCTTCTTAAGAAGCACCGTAGGAAATTTAAATTAGGAGTTTGTTTTGTTATTCGGCGAAGCGCGCGCAAGCGTTGGCACGACGCACACTCGGTTGCTATAATTCGTCCGATCAGTGCGCGGCATCGCGTAGCTGCAATCAGCTCAGTGAGAATGTGTCTCATACCCTGAATTCAGGCCCAATTCAAAACATAATTCAGCAACTTCCTATAATGATCCTATAATGGTTTTTCTCGAAATATACAGCTAAAGTTGAGCTGAAACTTCATCAGGTTAGTTGTTCAGCACCCTTCTTTAGATCTTGAGCACTTTCGTTGTTTCAAACGAACAAAATGCACAAATTACAAATGATGGACAATACCTTTAAGCCAGTAAGGACAAACAAATTCAACATAAATATTACATTATCAAAAACATTCATCCATCTTCACCAGCTGGGCCCAATTTCATCATGATGGCTCTGCTAACCAAAGAATTACGCGCTTACGATCACCATTCTGTGCTAACAGTGCTAGAAGACAAATTCTATGCTAACCACTTAAGCACAGTTATGGTATACATATGCGCAGGCTAAAATTCCTTGCTAACCTGTGAAACATGCTAATTGTAAGCACATACTTTTCTACTACAGTAAGCAGGGATTTTTTGCTAAGCAGAGCCAAGAAATTGGGCCCCAGCCTCACCAGAGATGCATGGTGTATTTGTGCCTCAATGGGCAGGTTGTTTAATTGATCCCTACATGTACCTCAGTTGGCCCAGCAAATTGTACTCAAACATTCTCACAATAATTCCTTATTATTGCATAAAAACAGAGTAAATTCTTCTTCAACCCAAAAATAATTCCCTCACTATGAAAAGATATTTGACACTCTGCCTGTGACAGCTCAGAATTGATTGGGCTCAAAATTGATTGTGTTAAGTGCTTTTTGCATCAAATTTCATCCTCTAGGCATGTATTCTTTTGTTTTAATTACTACCTGTATAAATTTTCAAACATCCCATATATCTTTTATTATTTGTTCCCCGTTGTCACTTTAAAGTAGGCAAGCAATCACAAAGAAAACTGGTTGATGTCAAGCCAGACATTTCCTGGTTTCTAATATCAGTTCCTATTATCTGTTTAAGTAGTCAAAATACACTTGCAGATTGTAGCGGTTAGGGCTTTGCAAATTTTCCTCCACAAAATCGATGTTGCATCATACTCAAACAAAATACTTTCTCCCAGTCTGGAAAGAACTAACATGTTTTTTCTTTCTTTCCATAAGTTAAAATTGTCTTGGCCGAAAAATGTAAATTATGACAGTAATGCATCTGACTTGTAGTGTGTGCCTATATGAAACTTTCAGCCAAAACATATGTCTGTGTCTGCTGTTCAAACAGAACAGTTTGTGTAGATGTCTATGTGATTTGATATAGATGGGGGAAAAACAAAAACAAAAACTTAACAGAAACAAATGCTCCAACTGAAACCAAAAGTTGCTTGGTCCTACAAATGTAAGTTTAAGAAACTGGTTTTACTTACATGTTCTAGAAGATTTAGTTTCTGTTGTAGCTCAGTGTTCTTTCTCGTTAAGGTGGTGTTCTGGATTAGTGCATTCTGGTAGTCAGAGGACTGCTTAAAAAGAAAGCAAATTGAATACAATAAGCACAAATTGTTATAGTCAAACTTTGGAATGCCCTTGCCTTATAAACCCATTAATCCCTGTACCAGCAAAACCACCCTGACTGATACTCCCTGCACTGCCCCAAACCGGGGTACATTAATACAATATAATACACTCACAGGTGTGCCCAAATGGGTTGAAAGGTTAGGGGATGTGAACTTTCCTTGCAGCCTAAAGGCCCATTTCTGCCGAGGTACTTAATATATATTTGCTTAAAATCCGCTGAAAACCAGTCATGTGCAATATACCTCACATATGAGCATTTTTTTATATCAATTTTATTTGTTTCACTCGGTAAAGTTGTGTAAAAACATCACAATAAAAGTTGTCCCTGGTCTGCAGCTGCCACAGCTCTAAGTGCGCTACTCTTACTCAAAGACTGAATTCGGATTTTGTTCTTGTAATGCTGCCTGTCTGTGCAGATCCCTGACAAGCGCCGTCAAGCAGCTGCAGCCGTAGAAGGTGATATCGGCAAGAGGAATTAAATCCAGTTTGAGGAACTTAATGTTGGCACTCAAACCTGAGAAATTCTGAGCATAGTTCACAAGTATTGTATTTGGCCTACACGTAATAAGGGATGCTCAAATATCTCTGATTCTATTCCATAACTCGATGGCTCTGCCATTAACATGTAGGCCCTTTAATTCAAATATTTGGAGCTGGAGTATTTGCGATGGAGCAGTAAGTGCAAATTTTCGATTTGTGTAAATTTTTGAATTCAACAAACTCACCAAATCAGCACACTTTCTTCTTTCTTCTGAGAGAGCCTTTTCAAGACTCTCACACGCTAGTCTCTGCTGAGTGACCTCAACCTCCTGCAGAGGACAAAGAAAAACAATAAAAAGAGAAAAATTCAAAATACAAGTCATGCAGACACTGCCAAGATCTAAAAAGAATGAAAGAAGATGATGAACAAGAAATCAAACATCAAAACTGAAGCAAACGTTTACCGGGACATGCCTCTGTTTCACCATTGTTTTTTTCATGTATTTATGGTCAATAATTTTCACCTTATAGTACACTTGTTATAAATTTATACTATTATCTGTAAACTGTGACTTGAAAAATTGTGAAATGGAAATAAATGTGAAATGTGAAATGTCACAATATATTATGTGCTCTAACACTAAAGTCTTATGTTTTGACCAAAATCTCATACAGATCAATTGGAATATATTTTGAACTGAAGCTTAACCCTCCTGCTATTTAAACAGTCACAGACAGTCAAAATGTCCACCCACTTCCCCTATTATATTAACACAGGCTATGGCATGAACAGTCAGATCATTTGTCAAGCAAGCACTGTGACTAGTCAAACTCAGTCAACAGACCATGAACAGACAAAGCAGGCAAGTTGTGGTCACAGCTGGCTTATCAATCACCCGGAGTCAAAGCATAGCTGTATCAAGTTACATGTACATAAACAGTCCCAGCCAGTCAATCCTGCTTTCTGTAGGCTGGGAATTCTTAACTGTTGAAAACAGTCACTTGATTGATTTTGACTGAAAGGACTACTTGGCAAAGAATGTATGTTTGCATGGGAGGGTTAATGGGTGGGGGGGGGGGAGAAGCCAACAATCCCGGCCAAAATGGTTGGGACACTTCCTGAGCCTGCCACGGTCACCCACTCCCCCGCTCCCCCGGTCAATGTTGTTCTCTCCAGCTGATGGAGCACACACCGCGCAATGAGAGACAACATTGAACGGGGACGGGAACTTGGGGGCCCAGCGAGATTTGGCCAGGATTGAAGTCTCTGAACAAGATGGAAGCAAACGGTAACTGCATGTGTGGCTTGCTAATGTTGCAGTCCAGTGTATAAGTCCATCACCAGTCAAATCACAAGTAAATCGCATGTCAATTCACAAATCCAGTCATTGGATGAACAATAATAAAGGAATGCCTTTGTCCCAGTATATTTTGATAAGCTTGTGATTTGATTGGAGAAATATATGACTGGGGATTGACTTGTAATATACATGTGGTGCACTCACCTACAGCACTGTTGTATGCTGTACTTGAAAAAAAAATCACAACGAAGCCAGCAGCTGTATTATTTCAGAACGGAATTAAGTGCCTTAATTAGACAAAATTAAAAAAACATGCTATGACGTCAATATGCTACATCGGCTTGTCATAATTCTATGCTGTATTTTGATCCAATAGATTGGCTAACCTTTAAAGGGTCCAGGAAGTTAATTTTGTCTTAGGAACATATTTTGCGCATCTTTCTACTCCGGCCTCTTAAATGTATGAAAACTATTTGACATTTGGCAACTGAAGGGGCTGTTACTGTGATGTCATTTCAGGAAGACACAGTTTAGTTTAGGGGTTTTCTGTTCAAAATGTACACCCGAACAAACTGCCTATTGAAAATATTTGTGAGAAAACTTTGCTCACTGGCTTACTGAAATGTACTGACACGGCAACAAATCACCAAATGAAAGAAAATTTACAACAGCGAAACATCCAAAATTCTGGCAACTTTTGGTGCCGAAAAAGCTGTAACATTGAGGTTTCTGCCTGAAATGGCACCACACTTTTGCTCATGAATACCCAAATTTGCATTAGCATATAAACCAAAAAGCCACCAAAATACCCTTGAAAATGGCAAAACGAAAATTGAAAAAAATGTTAAATGGGACACGTAGGTGCATTTCCAAGGATTGCATAAAAAATAACATTGTATGGGCCCTTTAAAAACTAATTTTGATTATTGCTGAAATCCGTTTGGGTATCAGTCACATGATTACAACTATTCAGAAAACCAGCATATTTTGTAACACAACCACAAAAGGAGAAATTAAATGTACAATATTTTAGAGTGGTTCTGAGAAGGGAGTTAAATTTTCAGGTAGCAAGAAATCATCTATTAACACTTGATCTAATAACTTTAAAATTCGAACAACCTTTCTTGATTCTTGTGAACATGTTCTAGAAATTACACTGTAGTTCACAGCTTTTTGATGCAATTCTCTTTTCTTATTTTCACAATTTTGGGGAAAAAATTCAGGATAAAGCTAATGTCCAGAACAATGCACCACTATTCCCCAATGAGGAGCTTCCCATTTAGAATCTTTTGAAGGAGACACTTTCTTCTGAGTACCTTCTCTCCTTTTAGTCTCTTTTCAAGGAGACAGGCCCTCCTCAGGGACAGTGCACTTGAGAATAATCAACTTAAAATGGCAGGACCCTGTAAATCCAATTCATTACACGTCGTCTCGTCAAGAGAACTTGACGAATAAACAAGAGTCTCAAGGTTGGCTACACTGTATTTTTCCCCCTCATCTTTTCCATCAATTTGGTAATACGAATGAAAATTCCGGAGCAGAAAGCCGAGAAATTTGTCACAAAATGTCAGGGTCGAGGTAACACTGCCTGGGGAAGGAACGATGCAGCGCTAATAATTGCGACGGATGGCGGGATCCGGAAACGGTAATGGAATAGGCCTTATTTGATGAGGGAAAGCGAGACAGGAAAAAAACATGAAATGGGAGACATAGAATTCCTCTTTAGCCTTCGCTGATGAGTAATGTATTGCGGAATACCATGGGATGGCTAAAAAAAAAAAAAGAGGGGGAAACAAGATATGGATGAGGATTCTTATGCATTTGGAGGAAAGTATTCTGATATTTTTCGTGACGTCTATAACCACAAACAGAAATGCCCTTTGGTGCCCAGTAGCAAGTGAGCAGGGATACGGGATATCAAATCTGATAAAAAAAAATTAAAAACTAGAAAGTACTCAGAGAGTGCACACCCTTAACAATTTCCCGCCATTACACACAGCACCAATGCAATGTGGTTTCTAAAACAAATCCTTAAGCTCAATTTTTGTAGTTTACATGACTTGTGTTGGTCTACCTTTCCACTCCCCGTTGTATAAAATGGTCTAGTCCATTGACCTGTGTGGTTAGATTAGGTGGGTGATAAGGCATAGAAGGTCACCGGGTCAGTGCCACGAACAGGAAGCTGGTCACACAGGGTGAAAGTTTTCCAAATTTCCACCCCTAAAAAAAGTTTCATGAAAATCCGTCCATAACTTTTTGAGTTAACAGACAAACCAACGCCGGTGAAAACGTAACCTCCTTGGCGGGGGTAAAAAAGGAAAAGTAAACAAGACAGAGAGTCCAAAATGAAGATGAGATCCTGTATGATGTTACAGGCTGTTACTGTTCTGAATTGTGTTCTAATTGTGTTTTTGTCTCTCAATAGCACTCATGTTCATGTATTCAATTTATATACTTCAACAGGTAGCACTGCTTTTTCATTTATTCCCGTGAAAATAACACAGGACCTTGAAAAAGGCTAAAGCAGTGTTGTGGTCAAGAACTTCTTCATGTCTATGAGTATGACTACAGAAAATTGTACTCAAGTACATGTGATTCAGAGTACTCGGCGAACTTTTAGTGACTGTTCAATGTTTGATGAATACATGTATTCACCAATACAAAAAAAAAGAAGAGAATTACAATAAAACTACAAAAGAAAAGAGCCAGTGGACAACTCCAACTCTACCAAAAGAAATTAATTAACTGAAGCAAACACAAGAGCATGGAAAAATGACATGGGTATAGAATCTACACCAACATATCAAAGGAATTGGGTAGAAATATTCCTGAAAAGTAAGATTTCAAATTCAACTCACAAACATTACGGTTCACATGTTCATTATTAACCCTAACCTTCCCAACTCCATCAAAATCAATTCCTCCACTTAGAGGGATTTTGGCAGACAAGCCATACATACCAAATCCATCAAAATCCACCTTTAGCAGTGGTGCATTTGTGGTGGATTTCAACGAATTTGGTCCTGAAGCAGTATGTAAAGCAGAGTCAGTAATGGATTTTGACAGACTTGGTGCTTGACTTAGTAAAACTCAGTAGGGAGTTAAGGTTATTAAGAACAAGATTAGTTTACATTGTTCCCTAACAACTTCTGTTTCCATGAACAATATGGTGGGACTGTTTGTTCCAGCTGTTTTGCCAAGATCTAAAAGACCTTTTTATGAATGAAATAAATGCATAAAATTATCTTTTCTTTGATTGGCATTTGCTTTCTCCGGCTAGTTTTTCATATTTTCTACAATCTGCACATGTGTAAGTTGTGGAACAAAATCATCTTTGGGATTTGTTTCTTTCTCCCAGAAAGTTCCAGGAGCATTTCTGCTTCTGTAGCCAACAACTGCAGCTCAGGAAAAGGAAAGGCGAGGACGCAATGTAAATATGTCACGTAGGTCGACTTCCATTAGGGCCTGGGAAAACACGCACGGGGACGTGAGTGTCGTTCTGAACACTCCGGCACGCAAACGCTGCCGAGCCGAGCCCGGACAGCTAATAAGGATTTGATTTTTACCAGTGTTTTCAGAAGGGTAAGATAAACAGCAATGATGCTACTGATTTTTTTTCCCCCTCTTCTCTCTCTGTACACAACACACGATCCTTTTAGATTAATCTTGCCGACCTTGGAAGTGGTTGGCAAGGAGGAATTAGTTGCCATGGTTTCCAAAATCTTGACTTTGACTTATCCATGGGGAAAAATGCATATATACAAGATGGCAAGACAATGAGACAGACCTAAAGTGGATAAACATATAATCATCTGACACATGAATATATCTCTAGATTATTGGCTGTTGAAGAATTTCTTGACTATATCAACTAAATTTCAGTTTAAAGCTCAATTAGTTGTTATCCTTTTCTCTGAGTATGAAACACATCTAAAACATAGACATTCACTCATTAATTGGGCTAGAAGGAGAACTTGAAGGGGTTGATTTGCACAGACTTAGAAAAAAAGTGTAGCCATGAAATATATTTATCCCTAACTCCCTAGGGGATGTGCAAAATCATATTAAAATTGGAGGATTCAGGACTGTTAGGGTTACGAAACAAAAACCACAAATATGGCAAAAGGGCAAATTTTGCGAAACTGCAGTAAGACAAGCATTAAATAATAGCATGCATGTCACAAATAATTTACACCAAACACAGATGAAAAAAAATCAAACCCAGAAGAAAAAGGACAAGTGTGTATTCAAAACTTTTCCTGTTTTGAAGATGAAAAGCATCAGATGCCAATCAATTTGTCTGCCACTATGCACAAAACTGACAAAAACTGGTCCCGGTAGTCCCGGCAACCAGTAGTTGGTAACGGTCAGATGTGGTAACACCTCTGCCCGGCAACTCACAAGTTTTGCAATGGCGCGTTGCGCTGGCTGTGAAGATGCACTGATTTATTGAGTTCCTACCAATTACCAGGGTCAGTGTTGTCTTTATTGCCAAGTGACTTTGAAGAGCAGGAGAATTTACTGCAGGTCAAGGCAAAACAATTTATGGGATCGATTGAAGGTGTGATAAAAACTAATGCTTGTTTTTGGTTTCTTTCATGAATTTGTGGGATGGTTATTACCTCCGCCAAGGAGGATATGTTTTTCACCGGATTTGGTTAGTTTGTTGGTTGGTTGGTTTGTACAAGATAACTCAAAAAGTTACGGATGGATTTTCTTGAAATTTTGTAGGGGTGGTCCTTGGTACAAGTACAAATCGATTAGATTTTGGAAGTGATCCGGATCTGGGTCTGGGATATAGCGGCTTACACGCATGCCTGCACAGCGGCCTTTGTCCGGTAGCAGTTGCACGGCCAAAAGGTCACATAACATGCCGTATTACGGCTTAAACAACATACCAGGACTAACATTGCTATTTTTCGATAAAGTCAGAATATGAGCATTGAGCAATCCTGTTGTGCACTAAAGTATGGAAGTCCAGAGGATATGCGAGTACTTCTGTTGGGTGAACTGACAATGTGGCGGGGAATTGTTCATCCTTGACGGAGGTTTGCGCTCTCTGAGAGCTTTCTAGTTCATAGGTAAAAGCAGAAGGAAATACTCGATTGATGGTAGCA
Organism: Patiria pectinifera; assembly: GCA_029964075.1. Classification (NCBI taxonomy): domain Eukaryota; kingdom Metazoa; phylum Echinodermata; class Asteroidea; order Valvatida; family Asterinidae; genus Patiria; species Patiria pectinifera. Next base: position 4,953,795 of record CM057147.1, on the reverse strand, counting down.
GTGTTGTAGTCTATCCATCACAAGTCTGGTCAAAAGTAAATCAAAAGCCCAGTCAAGTAACAGGAAAGAACAATAAAAAGGAACGCTTCTGTCGCAGTTCATTTGAATAGCTTGTGACTTGACTTGAGACTGGAGGGCTTGTGGTGGAATTGTAATGGATTCCACTAACAATGGATGGTAGCAGTCAGAGTTTATGAGAACAAATGTCCTGAACTCTTTGTATCATCATTTGAATCTGGCAACTGAAAACAAACAAGTGAAATAGCATGATGATTTCGATGACTGTTTTATAGTTCAGATGTTTCTTCCAAGTAATGCATGGGATCAAGGTCATTTCATATAAAAAGATCCATGCCAGAAATCAAAATAAAAGCTGTCAAGAAAGATTGCAATGTATATTTCTACTCATTGCCGTGATTCACAGAAATCAGACAGCATTTGAAAATTATGGCATCAAGGTCAGTATTCACACTGTGAGTTTGCAACAGCTTTTTAAACACACTCTGGCAAATTTCCACCACAAACGCTTAGTTAGTCAACTTAGTTGTACACTCGCATCATGTGGAGTATGCACAACATACAGTAGGAAACTGTTGCACTGAACGACTTGTACAAGTGTAAAACCCGACACTGTAATGAATGAACAACAGGCCGACAGCACAACGGCTTACAATATTCTCTGTGACGCCGTCCACATTCCTGCACATGGTCACACTCTTCACGCTAACACGATGCTGGTAATCCATTGCTGCTGCCATCGCGACCGTTATTCAAACTCATTCCCCAAGTTACTTCTTCTTTTCTCAATTCCAAACTTCAACACAGGTCGAGCTATCACAGCAAGAAACTACATCCATGTAGTATATTGCAAGTCTTGAATCGATGAACGGTGAAAGAAGAAACAACTACGATCCCCCTCCATGACACACCACACAAACCCGACACCAGAGCTACTGACCGTTTGAAGCAGTGCGCAATCAAATATACACAGCATGTCAATTCACCTTCCGGCGTAACACAAACCATGCAAACTGACCCGCTATAACTTCAACATCTTCTTCCTGAATATTCAGAGAGTTTTGCCCAGAACGCATTCTCATGTCTTCCTCTCTTTCTTCCTTTCTTTAGAGTTCACCCCAATGACTACTTAAAAAAAACCTACTATTATTATACGGTGCCTGAAGCACTCCCCACTTCTTGTTTTAGACTTGAATCCCGAGAATGTTTTTCTACCTTTTCCAGAGTGGCCTACCGAGGGGTGCTACAGCTTTAACTTCCAGGGATTTTTTTAATGTGTCTGAAGTGCACATTGGTGGGTTGGAGTACCTTTCTTGCAAATGTTCTGAACTATTTATTTGAGGAGATCTCGTGCGGGGTAATCTCGTAGCAGTCAATGCCCGCAGGAAACTCTTGAAAGACAGAAACGTGCTGACTTTGCTCTTCATGAGTTTCCACCTTGAAAGGAAAAATATGAAGGCATCTAGGAGCACAGAATTCCCCCAAAAAGAAAGGTGATCATGAGAGAGTGCGCAAACTTTCTCTGTTCCATGCCTTTTCCAAAAAAAGACGTCAAGATTCAAAGCCATTGCAATTTATTTGCAGGAGACATGAATCTGGACTCTTCGCAAACTGCCTGCCGTATAGCACAGCCCATAGTGCCAAGTATTGTGGCAAGCAGATTCAATCGGCTCAATGTTAATTATTGCGGATAGCTATTAATCCAGTTTATAATTAGTGATGGGAGAAATCTGAGATTTCAAAATCCGGTTGTCCTAATTGTTTTCAAACCGAATAACAGTTATCCGATTTCACTAGCAGCTCCTCGTCAGTTCACAGTCATGCCAACAAAAAGTGACGAGTGAGGTGCCGCATGCAAATTGCAATGCCCTGCCAATGATTGGGTATAGTTCACAGGATTCAAAGAACACTTGGCCCTTTACAAAAATACTCTAGAGCCGTAAGGTTGAAGGAAAAAAACGGTGGGATTTAAATCCATAAAAGTGAAAAGAAACAATACTGGATTATAAATTTGGTTTTACACTTCTTTCAAGAAATTTAATAGCTACTACTGACTGGTTGTAAGCTTGGCAATCATCAGGGTTTAGTTGCAAGGGTTTGCTGGCATTGAAGTGTTATTTTCAAGCTGAAAGTAACACAAAAAATATATCATTCCTCACGTGCCTCGTTCCTCACGTGTCAGTGCTCAGAAAGAAAAAAGTTTATCTGCCTATAAAATTATATAATAAAACCAAATATAAATATTAACATCTCTCCAACACCAAACATTTCATGAAAAGTCAAGCTAGGTTTAATCTTTCAAAACTTCATCCACAAGAAACCTTTAATAATATTCCTGAATATAAAACCATTGACTGATTTTTATCATAAACTGAATGCTCCTTGATCAAATTTGATAACCTGACCCACATTGAAACCACACCGCCTGCTCCCCTCACACAGATGCTCACAACTGCGTAGCGATCTGTCAGGAAAATCTGGGCCAAACCCTGCGACAAATGATTAGTCTAAAGGGGAAAAAAAACCCATAAACTGGCATTTGGACCTGTTAGCCAACACGGCCCAAATTCTCCCGCCGGATATGAAGGTCTCTTAGTCCCAGGATCAATAAGAGATCTAGTCCAGACTTCAGTCCCAATCTCTCTCCAAGTGGCTTACTGCAAATGAAGTAAACCATGATCACTGCACTTTTGCCTCCCTTCTTTTTATTATTATTATTCCTTCTTCTCTCGAGTAATGTGCACTTTTGAAAGCCGCTCTATGCCTTCGATTCTCAAGCTATAAGTGAACTTTTAAGGTGCTTTGCTTCGTCCTGATGCAAGATTTGGATTGGTTGATTCTTGCTGGTGAGTGCTTTGTCATTCATGCTTCGTTGACCAATCAAGAGGGCTTTAACTTTGATAATGAAGGGTTGCCATGGCTACCTGTTTGGTAGGCAAACAATGATTGGCTGCTAAAATGTCATGTGATGATTAGGTGTCAAATCTAAAATCAGAAACAGGCATTTGACGAAGTGGCTTTAAGTCATCAAATGTCAAGCATGCATGAGCTGCATCGATCTGCCGGTGGGCATTACTCACAGCCGATCGAGTACCGGGGATCTCAAAAGCTACGATTTCACACTGCTTCATCTTGACTACAACGATGCTTAAATTCCAACTACGCAGCAATGAGAACATCAGTAATCAGGTATCGAACATCAAGCATTTCCCGCCCAAAAAGTGAATGCCATTCTTTTTTTAATGATGGAATATCTTAAACAAAATTATGATGAAAACTTAAGAATTGGCAAAAAAAATTCCTAAATTAAAGAGATTTGCAGTCAAACAGACATATTAACAAACAATCAAGACCCATAATCAAATCACGATATCTCAAATAATTCAATTCCTCTGTTGCTGTTTTCTTTTTAAAAAAATTCACAGTGTTGGGCTTTTTCCAGCGAATTGTATTATGAAGAATGGCCATTTGAAACTTTAGGCTCATTTCGTGGCGATGACAGGTCACATACATGTATCTTTCCTGTATTCTTCTGATGTTAACCCTAACTCCAGTCCCACAATTTCGTAAGGGCTCTGATGAACCAAGTGATGTCCAACAGCTAATGAAAACGTGAAGCACGCAGAATCCTACATAATCCAACATTTCAAACATTAAAAAAAGATGATTTTTTCACTGTTGAGGTCAATACATGTGTAAATTCTTATGGGAACCTTTGCCATAGGATCTTGCTGGATTTATCACAGTAAAAGCCTGCAATTTCATCATAAGGCAATTACATGTACTTATGCAGTGAATGGCGCGCCAACCCAGCACTGTTGACTGAAGCGCAATTTAATTGCCGGACGAGCCTACAAGGCATAAACACCTATTGATTAAGACCATGCAAACATCCTGTTGGCTCGGCTCCTTCCGTCATTTAAAGCAAGACGAAGAAAGAAAAAAAAAAGATGGGTTTTCATTTCTCCCTTTACTATCTCACTCCGAGCAAAACGAAAAATCATGAACGTTTCATGAAGTTCTGAGGCCTGCTCTTGCATCATGATGACACTTGCTTGTAATTCCTTTTATATAATCCCACCTTTTAGCAAACGTTAATTTGTATTCATGTTTCCGATCCTGCGTGAGGAAGAATTAATACACCGCCATGTGTTTCTGTCTGAAGAATGCCACAGGCTTTCATTCGCTCTGCTGCCATTTCTATCTGTCCTTACACCAAATTGAAGGTGTTGCATATTCGGGGCACAATGTGTGATTAGACGTATTGAAGATTAGGATTCTTCTTATTTTAGGATGGATGGGGAGACTGGCTTTGAATACCCGTTTTCCATTAACCTATTTTGTGTCATACATGGGCATGAAGCTCCAGGGGCTATGAATTTAACATTTGGCAGCAAAATCCTGTGGGAGGCTTGGAATACTGGTAGAATAGGATCTTCAAACCGCAATGGGCATGCAAACAACTTCTCCAAAATCGAAAACTACCCTGGGTGATATGAGATAGTGTTACTGTGTGAGCCCTTAAAGAAATTGAAACATCAACAAATAAAAAAAAAAAAACCAAAAAAAAATCATTATAAAATACTGTTAGTGAATGACAGTAATGACAGTGACTAATCCAGGCACCTGGGTATCTCAGCACCTCTCCTCATTTCATTTTTTTATCAATTTTTTATCAATTTCGGGTTGATCAGCATTGGAAAAAATTGGAAAATTTTTTTTCAAATACTGGCCCCAATTGACCCCAATTGTTTTCTTGTTTGCAACAAATTAACCTATGATGAGGGTACATGCCAGCTAGACTGGTGACCTGTTCTTACCCCTCCCCAATGTATGTAAACTGCTCTATTTATTCTTATATTGTCAAGGGAACTAGACACTAGACTAAAATTTTTGTTTTTTTTGGTTTTTATTTTTTTTTCCCAAAACCAACCTCAAAAAAGTCAGTGTAACTATATTTGCTATATATTTCCAACCCCCCAATTCCATCCATTTCTGAAAATTACAGCAAAAGCAAATGATGTATATTCCCTTTAAATGTACATCTACAAATATATCAGCAAAGGGCAGTTTGACTGCAGTGGGAACTCAACCTCTGGACTGCCATTCCAGATCTCTACCTCAAGGACGGATCCAGAACACACTTTTTTTTGGGGGGGGGCAAAAAATAATGGCGTGGGGTTCGGGGAATAACATTTTGGATTCTAGATGCTCCGTGGTGTGATCTGAGGCAATTTCTGACCACTGAGGCAATTTCTGACCACGGGAAAAGATGGTGGTGCACACAGTGCCTGCCTTTATTGCGATGTCACTTAAAAAAAAAAATGGGGACATGGGGGGGGGGGCATGGCCCCTGTTGGCCCATACCACCCCCCCCCCTCCGCCCTTGCTCTACATCAGCTATTCAGGTTTATATAATTACTTTCTTTTTCTATTATATTCTACATCCAGGGAGTTTGATTGTAGTGGGAATTGAACCCGAGACCTCTGCCATTCCAGATCTCCGCCACAGCTAATCAGGTTTACATTATTACTTTCCTTTTCTATCATATTCTACATCCAGGGAGTTTACTGCAGTGGGAATTGAATCTGAGACCTCTGGACTGCCATTCCAGATCTCTACCTGCAGCTATTCAGGTTTATATTACTATTTTCTTTTTGTATTATGTTCTACTTCCAGGGAGTCTGATTGTATTGGGAATTGAACCCGAGACCTCTGGACTGCCATTCCAGATCTCTATCACAGCTACATGTAATCAGGTTAATATAAGTAGTTCCTTTTTCTACTATATTCTACATCCAGGGACTTTAGCTGTGATGGGAATTGAACCCGAGACCTCTGGACTGCCATTCCAGATCTGTATCACAGCTACATGTAATCAGGTTAATATTAGTAGTTCCTTTTTCTACTATATTCTACATCCAGGGACTTTGGCTGTGATGGGAATTGAACCTGAGACCTCTGGACTGCCACTCCATATCTCTACCACAGCTAGTCAGGCTCTCTCTTGGAAATAATGTAGGTCTGAAGCCACTCCTAAGTGTGATTGAAAACTGCCTATGTATCCCATATGGACGTGCAAACAAATTCTTTGTAATAAATGGCATGGTATGTACCAGGAGGTGAGGTCACTACACTAATCTGGAGCACTCTTTTATCAGCCTTGTTCAGAAACTACTACTTCAGCATTTCCTCCCCCCCCCCCCATTCTCTCTCTAAAGTGACTTTCCCCCCAAATAACCTACTAGTCATTTATAAACATGACCCAGTTAGGGTAGACTTAAGGCAGGAGAGACTTTCAAATCTGGTTTACGAGTGGGTTTCTCGCCTGGCTGACATTTTCAACACCCTTTGATTCAGCCAGACTGTTTTTATTGCTCAACGTTAACAGAATTAGCCGTGACAGATAATAAGCTGTGTGGGTCGGGGCTGGCATCCGACAAAATTGCATTTTTCATCAATTTTAAAGCAGATTCAAGCAAATCTCAAAACTTCAGGCTTAAAATGATTTTAAAATGAAGGTGCATGTAAGCTATATTTTTCTTACTTCATAGAAATGAGACACGCAAGATTTTGTCATTTATCTCACTGAAGCTGGACTTTAAAATAGGGTGTTTTAAAACTATTTTTAAAGCTATAAATCTTTGACTTCAGCATTAATCATACATGTAAGCTGATTTAAAACAAAAATGCACATTAACAACCCTAACCCCCTAGGCCCTTTTTGCTAAGAACCATCCTCAGTCCTCCAAAATCCTCCAAAACTTTTAACTCCGCCTAAATTTTTCAAAATTGTCAGACAGTCCTGCCTCAAAATGCATTCATCGTCAATCCTCCAAAATCCTCCTCAACCCAAAATTTTGCACTCGTGTTTAAATGAAGGATAACCAACGCCAAATCCTTCAAAATCATCCGACAGTCCTGCCTCAAAATGCATTCATCCTCAATCCTCCAAAATCCTCTTGTGCTTCAATCACCATTCATCCTCAAACCTCCAGAATCCTCATTTGATTCAATCACCATTCATCCTCAATCCTCTAGAATCCTCCAAAACCGCCAGGAGGATTTTGGAGGAGTGAGGTGGGTTAGGGTTGTTAAGCTAATATAAAGAATAGTGTGTATGATAAAAAAAAAACGCAACAGACAGATCGTTTCTAAATTTGTGAAGATTGTGAAAGTTACACCAGTGTGCCTACTAGCATCTTAAAGCCACAAGCTCCTCTTTTCAATGGTACATCATTTATTCACATCAGGTCATGGTTGGCTGAATAATCATTGTTTTTGCACAATGGGCCAAATTTCGGCTCAGGATCAAGTTTTAGACATGGAGATATGAGCCAATCTCTGTGTGGAAAGGAACGGGGGCCATGTTGAGGGGCATGGGATGTAATTATTGCAGTGCAAACAGACAGAGATGTGTCGCATAATGAGATAAAAGACAATCTTTAATCTGTTGTGTGTGAACTTGTACATGTTCATGTAGGTACATTCTTGCAATAGCACTGCATGCACTGATTATACTGCAGTGTCTAAAACCCGGTCCCCAGCCACATCTGTCCCATTGTGCAAAAACAAAGATGATTTTACTCCACCATGACCTGATGTGAATAAATGATAAACCATTGAAAATAGGAGATTTGTGGCTTTAAGATGCTATTAGGCACACTGGTGTAACTTACACAATCTTCACAAAATTATAAATGATCTGTCTGTTGCAGGCTTTTTATACGCACTGTATTATGTTTATTGGTTTTTGGTTTTTTTAACTTTGATGAGCACCATTTCAAGCCAAAATAATGACTTGCCGAACAAAATGAGATAGATATATGTACAGGACACTCACTACATGCAGATGTATGTGACTCTACTCATTTCAAGAAACAGAGAAATCATATCCCATCATGTGAGAATTAACAGTGAAATTACACGTTGTCTGTCACACATTCATTAAAAGTTAAATTTAAAAAAGGCCCTCATTTCCAAGATAATGTTATTCCCAAGCCAGCTTTAATCCTGCATGGGCACTGAAGCATCCTTCAATGAAATGTAATCCTCTCCTGGCTCGGCTGTCACTGTTGGTTAGCATTCAATAATTATGTTAGAAATAGAGAAGAGAAAAAAGCCACTTAGCCCAATTTCTCTGGGGATTTTTTTTTTATTCCACAAGTGTTCCTTTCCTTTCTTCATAGGTTATGAGGAAAAAAAATGTAAGTCCTTCCAAGTAAAGAATGTCCAAGCAGCCCTTTTTTTCTGTAGTTCGAATGTTGAAAGGCACTGCCTCAAACGTTTCTGCAATTTTTAAGAGTACTTATGAAGAACAAATCGTTTTGTACTGACTAAATTTCTGCAAGGTAAATGTGTATGTAAAAAGGCCGGTTCCTACTTCATGTGAATCAAATTTGATGTCACAAAATAATTGTTGCTAAAACTGCTGGAGTTGACACATGTTCAACTTTTGCAAATTTGAAGCATAAAATCACAACGTAAAAATGCTGCCAATTCATGTTTGCATTTGCTTTTGTCCCGAGTATGAACCAGTCCTTAAAACCATAAAAAAAGTCCAGTGCTATGTTCACAATGTTGTCTTTCTGTTAAATTTTAATCAATCATTCAATAATGCATATAAGTGCCATTTTCAGCCTCAATAATTGGAATGAATCTCATTTATCATCGCACCCTCAAACAGGAGATGAAATCCCTAAAAGATTCACCAGACAGAAATCTAAATTCATTATAACATGTACAACAGAGAGTGTTCTGCAAACTCCCCCAAATGAATAATATGATGTTATTCATCATGGAGCAAATTGACAAATGCCTACATTTCATTCTAAATTAATTCACTGCCCTGGCTTTTGAAGGACCACAATTTTAAAAGAATGGATCAATATTCCAGACATTATTGGTAGATTGCTGACAGTGCAGACTGGCATTGTAATTGTACCACTCAAAGAGGCGCCACACTTCAGAGACAAAAACATTTAAATTAACGTCACTGTGTAATATAAAGCATATATCATGAACTGCTTCTCGGGTTATTTCAAATTTGCTAATGGACATATTGTGAGTGCCATAGTTATTGAACTTGACACACACTCAAGTTGTCACTCATTGCACAATTTGACCAAATTTCGGTAATCATCATGTCATAACGTACTGTGGTAATAATGACAGTCGGGGAAATAGAAACCCCACCCCTTTCTAAATGAACTTGAGCTGCTGTCATGGATACCGTCAAAATACAGGTCAGAATCTGGCTCCATATTCCTTTATTTCTAAAAAAAATAAACAAGTCCACAATTGTAACGAAACACTTGGAAAAGTACAGATAGTTAATTTTTGGTCATGCTCAAAACATTCACACTGAGAATTGAAAAAGGGCTCTGCTGAAAAGTATGCCAAATACATTCTGTGCAAAATTTTCAATTTGATTCAAAGCATATGGACATCATTGGATGGCTCCGTTTGTTTAAATGCTTTTGCAAAATTCAATGAGAGAAAGTGATTTCTAAGCCATTTTCCTTATCACACTTATCACTTATCACACTTTTCTAAGCGTAACATATATATTTTAATGGTTCTGATAAATTCATCTACAAAATTCTTTCATTGGTAAGTCTGTGTAACCATTTTTGCTTCCCCCCTCCCTGGTTGAATGGAATTCTCATGGGGAAAATTAAAGCGTCGCATAATGGCCAATTCCGTAAATTCGGACTTGCAGTCGTCAAACACTTTAAGGAGCTACTGTTGGAAAAGAGAATGTGATACATCACTAATAATGTGACACCTAATGAGTAGAAAACAATTACAGACCAAACTTAGGTACCACCACCCTAACGACATGTACATCATGTGGTCGAACGTATGTTATAAATTATTATCATTATTATTATTAGGTACCACCACCCTAACGACATGTACATCATGTGGTCGAACGTATGTTGGATCTTTACGGAAATGCCCTAATGCCACTGGATGCTAGGGCCAATTTTACGCACATCAGCTCATAAAGCAGAATGTATTGTTCAGCAAATGAACTTGTAAAGCCAAACCATCAGCTGGGAATCAGTCAGAATATATGCATAGCTATCATGCAGCATCACATGAAACTGCATCTGGTAACCGTCTTGGCTCAGATCTTTTCCTACTTTTTAAAAAGCCTGTCTTTTGATCTTGCCACTTCTTGGAAGAATAGAGGATGTCTTTTGTGTCCTCTGCCTTTTTATTACTGACTGGTGATAGTTTTGCTTTTTTTTTTTTTAGCTCTAGCTTTGTATTTTAAATTTTATAGGATCCTGTGTTTTCTGTGAATTATACTTAACATTTCTGGCAATAAAACATATTTCATTGTGTACGTAAATCCTGAATTGTGTGAAGTCAAGAGTTCTTTTTCAAAAGGGAGTTAAATTAATACAAAATTTGGTTCCTGTTATTTTGAAATGTGAACCACGGGTTACACTCAGAATATATGATTCATGTGCACAGTTTTTGAACTTCAATCCTTAGTTTTGCAAACGGCACGTAATCCATAGAAAAACACCGAGCACGATCCTTTACAAGGAAAATGTAAATTTGCCTTTCGCTGGATCTCTTGTCAAAACATGAATTCAAATGACAGTGAGTGACAAAGTCAATTACCGAGAATGTGATAGAAGAATTAAATTGCTGTCTTTGCAGAGTTTGGATCTGATTAAATGGATCCGTGAGGGAAAGCAAATCAGTAGTCAGGATCAACGTCATATACAAGGACAGTTGCTATGCATGCTGGCTGTATTTTTCAGCAAGTGAATGAGTGGATGAATTTGATATTAAAACCAAAAAAAACCTTGTGTATTCACTGAGGTAGAGAAATGATGAACGACAGGGATTGGTTCTAGAGAGTGAAATAATAGACCTTCGGCTGGGATTACAAACAGGATATATATACATTGAGTCTGATTTAATTCCTTTCAAATGTTGTCACCACTCCCTAGTCCCTGACCCTTCATGATCTTCTATGTCCCTTCAAAATCCATCGAGTGGTTCAATGATTTTGCAGGATTCACACTGTATGAAGGAAGAGCCCATAACAGTGTTCTTGTGTAACACACATGTACATGTAAATGAGGCTCGATAGGATAATGCAACAGCACACGTCAGAAGACCACTAAGCCACATTTGTAGGCCAACATGTACATGGGTCATTCTTTAAATTTGGGATTCACTTTTTTTCCTGTCCCTGTTACATCTGACATCTATGATTTCATAATTCTGGATGCCCTCCTTGATGCAGTTGTCCTCCAAGCAAAGAACAATTATAAATAGCAAACAACCTACACAACAAATAAAAAAAAATATTTGAAGTCATTCTTAAACCCTGAATCCTCCAATTTTAATACGAATTTTCAGACACCCTAGGGGGTAAGGTTTAATGATACTTGAATGGCAAGTTACAAAGATCTGAGGTAACAGGGACAGGAAAACTGTCACACTTTGAACACTAACTTCATAGCATGTTTATTAAGCGAACGAAATTGAGAACAAAGTTTGATAGAAATTTGAACAAAAACCCATGATTTTATGGAAGTCCAATCAGAAAAACAAGCAGCTCATTAAAAAAAAACATCTGAAACCACTGTGCATGAGCAAATAGACGGTTGAGTCCACAAAACTTTATTGCACAAACCATCAAATCTTTCAAGCTGAACTGCACATGGCCCATTGCCAAGCAGCTGCGATAGTAATATCAAATCAACTGTGAAAACCCTTTCACTTGGGAGGTGTCAAGATTCGTGCCAGCTTGCCATCTGTCAACACAGCCGGTCGAAAGTGATTCTACCTTTTCTTATCCCCCCTAAACCTTCATTTCTTCTCCGATTTACAGAAAATTCATCATGTTCAGGATCTTCACAGATATCAACTCTGAGAATCGTGAAATAATTTATCTCTTTGATGCCGGCACCGACCATATTATTTCAGTTGGGTACCGGCGTCGCGCGTGCCTCGAGCCATGTCCAATTATTGTGTATATAATATTCTCTTGATCGGGATGGACTTGTGTTTGGGATGATTTCAGTGCCCGCTGAGACCGGAAATACCGGTATACATTTATTATCGATGCAAGATCTGATTTGCATTTAAGTGATTACTGGTACTGATAGTGATTCAGGCAGTGAAGCAGGAGGATTGCTGAATTTACACCGCGCTGAAAAGAAGGAAAAGAATTTAATTCACAGCTCAATGTACATTTTATGAAGCTCCTCAGCACGACTTCTGCTTAAATTTAATAGCAAATTAGTGTTCTTAGCATGAATGTGCTGAGAAATACATGCAAGCTGAACTTCTGCTAACTGCATGCTAACCATGAAATCAGCATTTACAGTCACCATTTTGTTCAAAATGAGCTAGCAAAGAAATTCTGCTCTAACCCAGTAAGAACACAAACTGTAGTACATGTAGTTACAGGATATACACATGCGCGCACACGCCAAAAATCATTGCTAACCTGTGATATATGTTAACCTCAAAATTGTCTGCTACAGTAAGTGGTGGTTCTTTGCTTACAGTAAGCAGAACAATGAAGGTGGTCCCCATCAAGTGCTATATATATGACTTATGAAAGTTTGGCAGGTTACCTTTTACTTCCAGCTATAAATAAATTTGCTTAACAAGTGTCTGTGCCATGAAAATTGACCTGGATGTTGTAAAAAAAAAATGAAAAATTGAAATAAATCTTGTTAATTTTTGTTTTTTTGTTTTTTTGTGGGGATTCTTTATAAAGTTAAATGTTCTCATTGCAATTAACTTTGTCCAGACAATAAAACGTCTCAGCAACTAAAGTTCACAATGTGAACTCCACAAGATGCTTACATGGCCAAAGAACCCATCTCAAATTTCCAATACTTAAGCCGGCAAGTGCCAATTATGGCAGAATCTTCTTCCGATTAATGTCTCGTGTGACTGAGAATATTGGCTGACAACAGTGCTAATAACTGCGAAGGAGAGTTAGAAACAAATTAATTGAAAACCCACTTTTCATTAGCTACAGATTTTTCTATAATTTTTCTTCTTCATGCTTTCACTCTGAACTTTGAAGAGGTGTAATCTGATCATAGGATCCCTTGTGGCAGTTCCTGTACAATTTTGGCAATTAATGAAAAATGGCTGATACATGTACTTCAAGAGCAACTGAAGGGAAATTAAAGACGGGCTTTATGTAAAAAAAAAATGTAGCCGTTTCTGCAATATATCATGAAGTAAAGGAAAGTCAGAAAAGGAAATTTTGTGTCTTTTACAAGAAATGAAGTTCCTTGTTAAACCCAAACCTTCCCGAATCCTCCAAAATCCTCTTTACAAACTAGAGGATTTGCAGGATTGAAGCTATATGGCAATATTTTTTGCTGGTTTTGGAGAATGCTCTGAGTCAAGGTCTTGAGCTGGACCGTGTGTTGTTTATGCTCAGCCTTGCGTAAATTTAGGTTTAGATTATACTTGAAATCATCTACACTGCTCCAGGATGCCACTGGTTCTGCCTCAACATATTGACAGTGATTGCTGGAGGATTTTGCAGGATTGAGGGAGTGGTCACCCCTCCAAGGGGCACATTCAAGGAATAGCGGAGGATTTTGCAGGATTGAGGCTGTATGCAATTTATATATGGAGGAAGTTGGAGGATTTTGCAGGATTGAGGTTGGATCACTGATCTCTATATAAAGACTGGATAGCGGATATGCATACAACATTCACACAGAAGACTTTGCATATTGAATTATGATGTTCTAAAGTTAATAAATTGTAGTTAACCTTGGTCAGTGGTGGTGGTCAAAATAAAAGTCATGCTGTCTATATAAACGGCTTTGTCCTTTTGTGATCACCAGCCGGTCTCACCAATATGGAACACAACTTGTCCTTGTCATCACCAGCCGGTCTCACCAATATGGAGTCACGAGATCAGTGGGTTGGATCATAGCAAAAATGCCTAGGGAGTTAGGGTTAATGACTGATGAGCAGTGCATAATTGTAATCTATGATTCTAATGTATGTATGTATTTCACTTGGCAAGCTTTTGTTCCCCCCCCCCTCCCCTCCCCTCCCCCATTTGTTTGCTGGTATTTTTTAAGCCTACAAACACAACATAGTGTCTTCCAGATCCTTCTTTCTTTTTCTTGGATGTTTCCTATTATGATTAATATTCAAATATGGTGGATTTATGAGCAAAAGTTGGGCCCCAATCTGATGGATCGTGCACAAACATGTATGCGTCCCATGCAGGAGGAGGCTCTCATGATAAAGTGAACATGTATGTGCGTGCCAAACTAGCACTGTCCGGAGAAAATCAAAGACTCTACATGGATAACTTTTTAATTTCAAGTTTGTGTACAACTGGAGTAAAAGAAACACTGTGCCTATTTATAATGGCACAGGTTCCAGAAAAAAAACATTGATTCATGAAATCATGTCAAGAAAGCAAACTGTCGAAACTTTCTCCAGTTAATTATAACAGGCTCGGTTTAGACATGGGATGTATACATGTAGGGAGTTTCCATGTGCTTTCCATTGCATGTGACTGACTCTTCAGCAATTTTTACTCCTCATGAAAATCTGCAAAGCAATATTTTCTCTTGAGCAACATCTTGAGAAAAAAAAGGCCCACGGCAAGATTCAGACACAGACACCATAAAGTTTCCGGCCTGCGACTGCCCTTTTAAGTACATGTACACATACAAAGATCAATGGTATTCTCAGAACTGACGATGCTCTACGTTGTGCAGGCTCCAAGCAGCTGCCCTGATGCTGAAATATGAGCAAGTTGGCTTCCTTCAATGAGGCATCTGATGCGGTCGCGTAGGAGTCAGCCATAACCCTGTGTGTTGAGACAGGTCTTTACTGCTGTGTAGAAACCGGAGACCGATTGTCGCAGCTCAAATAAGCAGGATGGAGAGTCAGTGGTGGAATCAAGCTCAATTTTCTCTTTTTTCCTTGTCTTTTTTGGTTATTTTTTTTTATTCAAAGGGGGTTGGTGTGTTCCAGCTTCTGTTTCAGGCAGCTGCATGATAGATCAACATTGTGACATACATGTAAAGAGAAAAAAATGAACTAGGTGAAATAGATTTAAAAAAAATAAAAAAAATTCAGAAAAAAAAGCTTGAGGTTACTGGCCTAGTGTGCAGAGCATTGACTTCATGAGTGATTATGAGTATCCTGCCGAAAATATAGGAGTGGCAGGAGATGAAATGTAGTCATTTTTTCCGGAGGAAGAGGTTGTTATGATGAAGTGCATGAAATCTTTTAGAGTGACATGGCTGTTATTGTTTACATAGGTTCGTTGGCCAGAAATGATCTTGGCAAAAAGAAAATCGCAGTCTCTTCTGTCTTTGATAAATAGACTGAATGGCTAAATGTGATTGCAAGCAGCATGCTGGTTTTTAGGTTCAGCAGCATGTCGCCTTTAGGTATGTAAAGTGCAGTACTTAAACAGGCTATTTGCAAGCCCTTTTGTAACTCTACGTGTTCTTATATGACTCGATTAAAAAAAAATTGTATATTTAGAAATTCTTTTTAATTTTAACTCAACAATGTCTGCAAGGTAGAATGTTTAAATTGTATGACAAAATGGTTGATATTTAATATATTTTGAGCTCATTGGAGTTTATCTCTCTGAAAAAAACAACACACCAAAATCTAACAGTTCAGAATTTACAGTAAATCAAAAAGATTTGGTATTATAAGCAAAGTCATCAGATCAATTTCTTCCCTTTTCTGAAGCACAAGCAAAATGTTACCAGCTAGGTTTTGCAAACACATGTCTACAATTTTTTTTTCTGGACAACATGTTTTGCAGGGTGGGTTCACTGTACAGCAAAATGTAAATGAATTCTCAGCAGGATCTGCCATAATCTTGTAGGCAAATCTTCTGAGACTTGGATTTTTTTTGTTAAATATCAGTTTCCTTCAAAATAGTGGAAACACTGGCTTTTACAGCATTAAAGGTATTTTCAATTTATACAATATATACTATGAGACTGGAGATGTAAATTATGTATAAGATCCCACTTTTATCTCTTCTTTCTTTACCCTCCCTAATCAATCACTCTACATTCAATAGATCGCTTTCAAAGAAAAAAACAAAGTTACCAAGGAAAGTTGCAGTTCTCCAAGAAATCTGACTAATCCACTTTCCCCACATGGTTAAAAAGGCCAGGAAAGCACTCTACAGTTACTGTTTTCTGAAAGCTTGATTTTTTAGATGGGGGGGGGGGGGTTCATCATGTTGTCCATAGGCTGTTTTTCATTTCATTTTCTGTATTTGTTTTGTTTTCTTTACTGTGCAATTTCTATTGTTGGTTCTTAGTTTCACCTTTTTATAATGAGTGTATTTTTATATATTTTACCGAATGTTTACTGCTGTACAATAGGAAAACAAATTTCATGTGTCTCACATGATGAATAAATGAATTGAATTGAATTGAATTGAATTGAATTGAATTGAATTAAAAATGCTAGATTTTTTTTTATAATTAGGATACCTTCAAAAGGATTGAACATGTTGCTCTCATTAACTTGTATGATGGAATATTGCATCAGGGAGATGTAGGAAATTGTAATAATGGTGAAGGGAAATACAATTAACATTAAAAAACCTGCATATTTAGGAAACTTGTTTGTGATTTGAAACTATTTAACACACAACTTAATGTATATAGCATATTTTGTTGTCGCTTTTTTTTAAAAGAAAATCTCCAACTAGTATCTTTAAGCTCTTTGACAAAAATTGTAGAAAATGATTCCACAACTTCACATACATTTGTACACTGTACCTTCATGTTTTGTAGATTATCCTTAAATTGAGTACTTTTTGGATGACAATTCAGTCACTTATTGTCAGATAAATACCAAATATTCAGTCAAGAAAACCTTGTTGGTTCTTGAACGGGAAAAAAACCCTGTCTCCAAGCGTCTAATTTGTATTGTCAAGGCTGATTAAATAAATAGGCCTACATCCAAAAAAATCAATGGCACAAATCCTTGGGCAAATATCAGGCTGGTGCCAGTCAATTAATGGGGGGATTTAACATCAATTAGGAAGGTAATGAGGTCATGAAGGGGCGGGGAATTAGACTTCATTAGCACAGTGTCATTGGACTTAAATCTAAATGAAATACTATGTACATGGTGTAAGTTATTCATGAATTAAGTAGGATACTGAAAAGTTTAGTATGTATCTAATGTACATTTGTCCTGCCTAATCTTCCACTGAACAAGAAAATAAAAAAAAATGTCAATATGTAAAAGATGTGAATATTCAATGAAAATGTATTGTACATGTATGTTTCTAGATATAGAAAGAAATGAGTGTACATCCCACTTACACTAAGCATTTTCTTACCACCCCAAATTCTCAAAATTAATTTACAGAAAATGACAGAGAAAGCACAGAAAAGTCATAATAACAGCATTTAAAAAAAAAAATACATATAGAAAAACAAATACTTATCAAAATGTACTGCCGTGTTGGAACAATGCTCATAATTGCAGTTTGCCAGAAACACAGACAAAATTTAGAAATCAATAAAAGAAAAAAGCAGTCGTTTCAATTTTTGTTTTTCAGATGCATGTACTTGAAAGCAATTCTGCATGAATGCCACGTTCCCGCGTCGATGCCTGATCAAGATACGCATCTCCCTCGGCCATCGGTGTGTTACGCTCGCTTCAGATGACACGCTGAAAATTGTACATGTCATAATGTACATTTACGCTGGGGTACACATGCATGTCCGTGCCAAACACAGGTACATAAATGTTCTGGCAGCCAGCAACATATCTGCGCAAACTGTCACCAGGGGATATAACAACCAACGTAAAACAACAACATACATGTATACTGTAGGCTAGCGTTAAGTTTACCACGACGCAGCGTGTCGCAAGGAATAATTCAGCCATAATCGACCCTCCCACTGGGTAAATAGCCCTTGCCTTGCCTACCTTCCTTCGATTCTTAAGAAATTCAGCATATTGACTTACTATCGTTAAAGATGTACTGTGCTCTTCAACAAATTCTCTTTTTTCTCTTCTCATGAAAAAGTTCATTGTTACCCCCAAAAGATTTTTTTTTGAATTGGTACAAAATCCTCCAACTGCCTACATGTAATAATAACAAATAGCCTCAATCCTGCAAAATTTCTCATTATTTCTTGAAAGTGGTCACATGTGAGGGGTGATCAATGTGAGGGGTGATCACTGCCGGCAATCAATATGTTGAAGCAGAGCCAGTGACAGCCTGGAGCAGTGCGGAGGATTTCAAGTATAATATAGACCTAAATTTATGCAAGGCTGAGCATAAACAACACAAGACCTTGACACAGTACATCCTCCGAAATCGGCAATAAACCTTGTATAGCCTCAATCCTGCAAAATCTTCCATTCCGCAAAGAGGATTTGGGGAGATTTGGGAAGGTATGGGTTAAGGACTTGCCAGCAGAGAAGTACGGAAGGACACTGCGCAGTGATTACGACCAAAGATGACCTCCCCACTGATGCTTCATCAAGTAGCATCGCAATATCTTCTTTTTTTTTCCTTTACTGTTTTTTTTTACGATGTGTATGCGTATTCTGCCTGAAGGGATATGGGCGTATTTGTTGCCAATGTCAAATTAGCGGCACATCAAAGCCATGCCGGCCAGATTGGAAGTGAGTAAGGATGAATGCCGGTATTTATCCAGCGTTAGGCTATCCGTAAATAACGCGGGTCAACTTAAGAATCATCAGTTGAAATGTGTCGCTGATGTTTGTTTGAGTTTGGGATTAAGAACATAAAATTCGTCCATGCGTCGTGTATTTTTGGAAGAGTTCGATAAATATTTGTCTGAAAACAAAGTTTGACTCAGAAAGCCTAACTTTTTCTTGACACTACATGTAAGTTTACCTTTTTCCTATAAAAATAAATGGAATGTGTAAGATGTATTAGCGGCAATTGGATTATATCAAAAAATGTGTTATTATCTGCTTAGAAATTGAGTAATTCAAAGGCACACAAGACATGTACATGATGCATGTATGGAATAAAATATAACAAATAAAACTCCAAATCATTATAGACTGTCAGCCATAAAATTCTGAATGAAAATTTCAAAATTTAAGTTGTTCAGTAACAAACAATTTCCAATGTCTGTCTTAAAATAATCACCAGGCTCAACTATTCGCAATACTAACAAACGCCAACTTAACTACATATTGTTTTTCAAAATTACAGTGTTCCTTACAATATGTGCACCACATTGTGTTGTGGAATCCCTACCCCTTTGTTCAAACGTGTACAAAAACAAAGGTCATTGCACCAACCGAAGTGCGATGTCCAAACCGGAAAAAGATTGTAATCTCCGACCACCAGGGTCTCAACGGTTGCAAGCCAAAGTAGTCAAGACAGCTGTCCAGTAAAAAATTTCCAACTGCATTTAAAGTAAAAAAAAAAAGTGCGGTGACACTCGTTCTGGCCGCGAAAGCCGGCGTATGGCTTGACCCGGCCCTAGATTTCCGACCAGTCCACGATGCAATATTCAGTACGGGCACCAAAGCAGGTGCCAAATGCAGAACGGGTCAATTTGCTTCGCTCGATAAAGAGGCAGTTTATAAAAAAGAAAGAGTGTGGAGATATGTTCGCCGGAGCAACTGCAGAGGTTTGGACGGCACGGTTCGTCGATACTGCCATTTTTGACACGATTCAGACTTGTTGGTTAGGGATGAGGGATGAGGGATGGGGGGGGTGTTTCATGTAAATTCAGAGGTTATAGATCTTAGGTTGTGACTGTAGAGATATAAATAGACCTATGCAGGTAAGTGTACTACGTTGACTGTGTCACACTCATACATGTACAGTCAATGGGTGCATTACATCAAAATTTCATGAGGGTATTAGGAAAATGCTGTCTTCAGTGTTTGATATAATGATTATTTTGTAGCCTTTTAGACATGTTAAATGCATGACTTTCTGCATTTAGATCGTGTTTTACATGTCCCTGACTAAAAACAAAGTGACTTAATCTACTGGATCATTTTTTATAATTATTGGCATATCTTTAAGGGTACTTCTACCGTAAACGTACCCAAAATGTAACATGGGGGTAAACATATCCTTTCTGACTTATTTTCATAGTTTTATTATATTAAGTGCTAATGTCTCTACAATATTTTATAGGCTGATTTAGACCAATACTTGATACTACACCGAGTGGAGTAACTTTTCTATCCATACCAGGCTCAGGAGACCATCGAATGTGTAAGGGTCATAACATTGACACACGTTACGACCGTTATCAAAATAATATTGAAACTCACAAACTTTGCAATGTATAATCCTTAACATAATGTTATGTTGCCATACTCTGTCACAGCTGATTTTAAATGGTTGACACACACAAATGTTCCTGCTTTGTGTGTCAAACCATTTGAAATTTGTCTGCTGACCCCTGTGTGCATGAGCAAATGATGTTACCATGGCTTTTGTAAATCATCACAGAGCAACCTAAGGACTAGATACATTGTAAACTTCTCAGATTTTTCAACTTTTTTGGGATAAAGGTCGTAACTGTGTGTCGGTGTTACGACTGTTAGTATTTTTTTTTTTAAGTTATGGTCTCTTGAGCATGGTAGGGATCAAAAAGTGACTCCACTTGGTGAAGTATCAAACATTGGTCTAAACCAGCCTAGACAAACTGTATAGTACATGGTGAAGTTTTTGGAAAAATAGTCTTTCTTATTTTGTGTGCGAATGGTTACTGCCATTCATTTCTGATGCTGTGTGTCAATGTTCAACCGTTACTTTCATTTTTTCTCTCCTAATTTCCAACATTGAGTTAATATGTGGACATTTTTCAGACTATATCTATTTAAGCATTAGCACTGAACATAATAAAACTATGAAAATAATTAAGAAAGGATTTGCTTACCCATATGCTACCTTTTGAGTAACTTTACTGTAGAAACAACCATAAACATGACAGGATTGACAGCACTACATTAAGACCAAATTTACATTTTTGGGCCAGGAATTATGATCTTTGCACCTTGAGATCAGCTAAAAAATAGTGTGAGCAAACCAACCACAACAGCCTGACCAACTTTAGGCACATTAAACATCTTGAAAATTCAATAACAGGGAAATTCAAACTGAAGAGTACACAATTAATTTATCGCACAAAAGATGTACAGTACCGGTATAAACAATCCTAAGGAAAAACGACTTTGCATTTTTGGTATTTTGAAAACTATGACAACAAAGGAGCTGCATGCCCCTTCCTGTTTTAAATGAAACTTTCAGTTCAACGTGCAAAAGTTTGCTTAGAGACAAATATATTGCACATTCTCTGACACATAAAAGCACTTACTGAAGGAGGAAAAAATGACTAAAAAATTAAATGAAGTCATCAATAAAATACGCCAAATTACTGTCAAAATTGAAAGGGAAATTTGCCTTACAACTGATATGCAGCACTCGCAGTCCAGCACGTGTGTAGTGGAAGAGGTGGAGAGTAATCCGTTATGCCGTTCACGAAACACCTCCCGTGTAGTCACGGCCATCTCGCTCACCTGATGACCCGCCTCGCCATGCTGCTCAGCGGCCGCGGCCGTCTCCTCGCGGGGATTCCTGGCCGTGCATTCCGTGCCGAGCCCGACCCCGCGACGGTGCTTCTGTTCACGCAGGATTGTGGAGTTACGGCACGGTTAGGGGGGATGAGTGGGGGAGGGGGTCGTGAAGATGATGACTGCTGGATGAACGGACTCCCCTTGTTGGATGTGGCACACGAGTGGTCAGTAGAGATGTTTTATGCAAATACACGACGCCACATGTGTCTCTGTTCATGAAGGATTATAAAGTAGTGTGGCAGAGTTCGGGGGAGGAGTGGGGAGT
Source organism: Patiria pectinifera (assembly GCA_029964075.1). Lineage (NCBI taxonomy): Eukaryota > Metazoa > Echinodermata > Asteroidea > Valvatida > Asterinidae > Patiria > Patiria pectinifera. Next base: position 4,931,893 of record CM057147.1, on the reverse strand, counting down.
AGGGGTAATGAGGATGATGCCTGCCTGGTGAACGTATCCCCTTGTGAATGTGGCACATGAGCTGTCTGAGGCGATGTTTTTTGCAGATACACGGAGCCACTTGCATTTTCTGTTCACGCAGGATTGTGTAGTTGTAGCAGCTAGGAGTGGGTAGAAGTTGGGATAGAGTTTACCTGATAAGGACCCCCTTGGGAATGTGCAGGCATACAAGTGGTTGGTAACAACGCTTCATGCAGATGTTTTTCGCAGATAATTGGAGCCACATATGTCTGTTCATGCAGGATTATGGAGTTGTGGCGGGTAAGGGTGGGGAAGGAGTTTGCCTGATAGAAGTTCTAAGAAGATACGGATCCCCCTTGAGAATGTGGCATACGAGTGGCCGTTGACAATGTTTATTGCATTTAATAAACACAAGCCACATGCTCTTCTGTTCATGCAGGATTGCGCTGTTACGACGTGGTTATGGGTAAGGGGAACGGGGTTAGGGAAGAAAATTTCTTGCTTTCAGAATAGACTCCCCTTCCTGCATGTGCCAGAAGAGCGGTCAGTGGCACTGTTTCATGCCGTCACACAGAACCGCATATGTGCATTTACGGCTCCGGTGATTTCCACTTCTCCGAAGAATTAAACTTGCTGAGCTTGTGGAAAGATGTTCCAAAGTGCTACAAGACACTACAAGAAATTTACGAGTCCAAGCCAGAGCGGCACTGTTTGGTTTAACAGCAGGGATGTGTAATATGTAATATCAGCTCCGTGACGAAGATGATGATTATGATGATGATGATAATGATGATAATGCCAACACTGTCTCACGATTCACCTCCCCTACGGTGATTGATAAGTTGAATTATGATGCTAAACAGTGTAAACCAGGAGGAAGGCCGTGTGATCCGACAGCTACCTGACTAAACCGGTGCCCGCATCATCGGATTTCACAGTGGCATCATCACTCGCAGCATTATGCAAATGGCCTCAGCGCACAGGATACCGGCGGTGATTTCCTCTCTCTTCCTGCTGGAATGCTGACACATCAATAAGAGATTTTGCTGTGTTCCTTTTCAGAAATCCCAATATTTAACTGCTTGCGTCATCAGCAGCAGAAATGAAGCGGAGTTGTCTTCAGTTGGTTGTCTCTTTTTTATTTTCCTTTTCCTTTCTGTTCACCGTCTCGTCATCACCCGTCCGTGCTCATTTAATTCTCAGTCTTTCCTTCCAGCCGCAGCGAGTAATATTCAACCTGATGCTTCATCTCCAGAGGATGCCCTGGCGCTCTGGTCATGGAGAAAGAAGTGAGGGGGGGGGGAGTGTGATGAGACAAGACGAGGCAATCTGATTTGCCATGCATCGTACACAGCCAACCGTACTCTCATCAAGCAACCACACACAGGCTGGGTCTGGCATCACAGAGCCACTTTGTTCATCATTACCCAAACGTGGAGTGTAGGAAAACTCGGGTCTGCATGGCAAGTGAAGCCGAGGCCAGGCAAGCTAAACCAAGTCGAGCCAGAGGGCCAGAAAGTGTGTCGCTAATGGGTACTCCGATTAATCAATTCCCACTCTCCCCCTCTTCTATTTCTCTTCTTTTTCTCTCTGCCTATATACTTCGTGCTCCACAAGCTTCATTATCGAGAAAGAAACGATGATAGGAAAAGGAAAGGGGGGGGGTAGGAGAACCTCAGTTGCTCCGTTGGCTTGAAAATCCTCGGGTCAACCCGCTGTTGAGTGGATGCCGGGCCTCGGAGGCACCGGTTGGGCATGCGGTCAGATGGATGAGGTCACGTATTGCCGCTGCCGCACAGGATGTGGCTGCATGGGATTGCAGACCGAGGGGCCCAATTTGCCGTGTGGACTCAGTCATTATGTGGAGTGAATGCTGATTAGCCGACGCGTAGGGTTTGCAAATTACGGTGTGTGGAAGAACGCAGGTGTGAAGTGACTGTTGTAAGATTGTTCGTTGAAGCATGATCAATTACATGTAATTCTTTCAATTAATACAAAGGACCTGGTTAAGCAAGTGAAACTGCTGGATAGAAATACATTTCTCGATGAAAATTGCACAATTATGTACATGTACAGCCACACTTTCATTTAAGATTACCAAAATTGTAACTCAAATATGCTAATTGTTAACATGTTAATTGTTAACTGTTAATATGTTAATTGTTAACATGGCACATTCCTCCTCCATTCTTTGACATTGCAAATTACAAGATAACATGTTCATGGACTACTGAATACTGATTTTTCTTTGAATATGTAATAATGCTTGAATTTTTTTACCAAGAATTTTATTTCAGTTTAAGGCGTTTGTATCACTGATTGCTGCACTATCACTGTTCACTTGGGGGAAGCTTACTGTGGTGCACTTTCAAATAATTTAGTATTGGATTATTTGAGCTTGGACTTGATTGTACATTCCATGGAGAAGAGCATGTATATTCAAATATTCGGCACAGCCTGAAAAAAGCTGTCTCAAAGTAGAGATTATCAAGCTGCAAGATTTACTTTACTTTTATACTTAAATATATTTACTTTTAGATTTTGCTTGTGAACATGGATCACTTGAGAATATGATTACCCATGAAAAAGAGAATGATAAAACATTTAAAGAAAGAAATCACATTTCCTACTTTATTTATTTCAAAGTAAATGTGGCTGCATACTTTGTTCATAGATCAACCTCTTCCTAGCTTTAATTTGCTTTATGTTCTGATCAGCTCTTCTCCATGGAAAATTGTCCACTCTGGGAATAAAAACACTTTCCTTTCTTTCTTGAATTAAACTCTAATCAAATGATGATTTCTCTGAATATTGTTTTGACTGGCAACACTAATCACATACAAATACCTGCTGTCTCTGAGATACCGGTACGATACAAAGTACAGCACAAATAAACAACTGGGGCAATGCCCTGACCCATATATGTGTCAGCTGTACCGACTAAATATTGCATCAAGATTGAATATCTCATCGAAAAAACTAAGACCAAAACAAGAGAAAATATACAAATCTCCAGATTTGAGAATGTTAAGTTGAATATCTCACAGCATGTTATTTGCCCAAGTTGTAGTATTGGGACTTGTTGAGAGACGTGAGGGGGCACCAGAGACAGACAGAACGGCGACAGACACAAGTCGAGTCAAGACAAGCTTCATCCTTCATCGACACAGAGAGAGATCGGCGGAGGAAGAAAGTACAGCAAACATGATGGAATCTCAATAAGCGTGCCAAGACGTTGACCGCGACGAGATTAGAGCAAGATGGGTCAACGGACGATAACCTCCTCCAAAAAAAAAACGTTCCACAAGATCATGACATATTACCGTCGCGCCTGGCTTCAAAATATACGCGAGACCAAATTGGGTCAATAGGATATGTGCATCTGAGCGTTGCATTATTTCTTATCATATTATTTTCTTATTTTTTCTTCTTCGTCGTCAACGATCTGCTCTGATTCCAATTATGGTTAGGGGGGGGGGGTGGGGGGGGGTTGAGGTAAACTGGTTGTTTTGCTGCGGCGTTTTTATTAAATATGCCACTAGGGACAGGTTTCTTGATGTCACGATGACAGTACTGGATGGATTGAAAGAAGGGGGGTGATCTACAGGTTGAAAAAGACGATCAACCATTTGTGCGTGATATCTTGCGGCAATTATTTGGGTGTAATTCGTTATTACAGTTTTTATTAGCTTGTGAGTTTATCTTAAGATTTAAAGAAGTTCTTGCATCACAGAGTGCACTGACAGCCGTTTAGCTCAGGGGTGTAATAAACTGCGGGATGATGGATGCAACTGTGGTCCACGGACGCTTGTCACATAATGAAGGATGTGTATAACACGGGATTTGGATGTTCTGTGTTGGGTCAAATATGCATGCACATTATGAGAACACTGTTTGGATGACAAGCTTAATGCTCATTACAGCAAATTGTTTGGGGGCTTCACCTGTGCAGGTCTGTTAAATTGCCCTGATGTGTACCTACTTTTTCTTAACAGTTTAACCAGCAAGCTACTGCAAAATTCCATCACAGACTGAAAATAACTACTTTTTCCAATTATTCTGGCCTGAACTTCCTTCCCCCTTTTCCCATCAAGAAAGTGTGTGCTCATTTCATTTCATGTGATAGCTTTTGGGTTCACAAAGATGTAGTATAGACGTACGAGGATACAAGCAAGAACAGCAACTTCAGCTGGCTTGCCAATTGCCATTACCCACAGACAACTCAGCATTATTTGCACACAGAAATATTTCTGATTATTTTGGCCAACAGAGGGCAGTATTGAAAAACTACAATTGACCACATAATTGACAACTGACTCATCCATTTTAAAGTGCCAATGCACAAGTCCATGTACATGTGCATACTTTTGAGAAATTCAAGCAGAATTTACAATGGCAAATTACATGTACAGTACAAAGAGATTACATGTACATGTATGTCAGAAAATGTAGCACATGCATGGTCATAATGCCACTCAATATAAAGCACATTTTTACCTTCACTATCCTCTTTTTTTGGGGGGGGGGAGGGGGTGGCCGGTGCTGGTGGCAAATTGTTGACAGCCCTTCCAAATTGTTGATGAACTTACATTTGGTGCAGTAAGGTTTGATTTAAACTGTGATAATTTGATTTGCACTGTATGAATGCTACATAATACTGGGATGCAATACAACACTTGTAGACTGAAAATTACTGAAAGGAAATGCTTTACAAGACACGGCTGATTCAGGGTTCAACATACTGCACAAGAATTACACAATTTATCATCATTGTTTCATCACTGTGATCCAATCCAAACATTTCATCCTGAGGTTGGGGTATTGGTTTCAGTTTATGACAGCAATTTATTACAAGGGGAAAATGAATATAGACAGTAAGTTTAAAGGGTTCAAAAGGTAAATGGTGTTTACGAAACCCCGGCTTGGTCCGCGGCTTTAGATTCATAGGGGACTAAAATCATGAGGCTTCAGCTGGAGCCAAAGCCGGAGATACAGCTGAGATTTCGCAAACAGATGAGCAACATGCCGGCACAAGCCTAAGATGCTAATTACACCTCAGCTTCTATGCATGTATAGCTCAACCAATGCAATAGGCCTGAGACGTAATGACGTCACACTTTATTTACAAGTGCGCTTTCCAATGTAGAAGACTGTTCCCACTTTATCTGGCGTCCCGAATTCTCTCCCATAAGAAAGCGCATAACAAAGCCATTACGTCATTACGTCTCAGGTCTATTCATTGGCCACAGTGAAATAAATACAGTGGCTGAAAAGCTTAGCCAAAAGTCACATCAATTTATCTAGTAGTTTCTTCATGTGTGTTGTCTGAGAGTTTAATGTACATTTACATGTGCAGACATCACAGAATGCCGGATCCCTTTGCTTGATAGGAAATTAGACCTCCCAGCAATTTTCAGAGGCCCGAGGTACCTGATTTCAGAAAAGCACTTCCCATTTCGGATCTCATCTCAAAAAAAAAAAAATATTCGAGTAGGATTGATTGATCTTTGGTCATGTGCAGGCGACAGGCATACATGAACATGTCCATTCAGCTGGTCTATATTGGCACAGCAACATGACACATTGATTAAAGACCGCAATGAAAAATTCCTCATACCTTCCGTTCCCCCCCCCCCCTCCCAATCATCCCTCACCCTAGAAGGTGGCAGAAAATTTGCAGATATCACGGATATGCTAAGCATAACATAATTCAGTCGGAAAATTTGAAAACGGCATCTGGAAATTAAGCACAAAATCATCCAAGTGTTCCCTATAATGTGGTGCACTTAAATAAATCTTGGCAATTCCAAAGTGAACATTTAAGAATGTCTTTAAATTGACAAATTCTGATGAGCCATTAATTAATATCTCCACTCACATATTCAACTACATGTACATGTTTGTCAAATTATTTTGTAAATTTTGGGCGCATTCTAAGAATATTCACCGATGTGCACTTCAAAATAAAAACCAAAATTGTGCCAAAGTAAACTTCCTCTCGTGTATGTAACTTTTTAACTGGTAGGTAAACTCACGGTTTATGAATGGGAATAATTAGAGCTTGATGAAATTTCACTTACATGTACTGTGAAATCTGAGATAAAACTGTTGCTCTAGCAAATCACAAGAGGCAAAAATAAAAATGCACCACATTAGGGGACATCAACAATATAATGAATTTTTGTTCATCAGAAAATTTGTTGGAAAATTATAGTTTCTGCTTAACAGCTCTGCAGACTTAAAACAAGGTAAGAAATACAAGGGAAAGGGGAAAAACCATAGGCTAACCTGGTAAGCTGAACCACTAACAGCGCTAATGCCCAGCTGTGAGAATTAACACCCTATGTATTGATTTTACCTACGCAATATCCCCCCTTTTTCTTGCCTCAATGGCGCAAATTGCAGCAAGGGCACTTGCAGCGTTTACAAGACGTGGTCGGCTATATTGTGCAGTGGTATGGGGCTACGCTGCCGAGGCTCGATCGAGCGTGCAGTCCAGTTAATAAACACTGCATCTAGGGATTTGCGACCCAGACAATATTTTCTCGGCTGTCTTAATGCATATTTTCGCGAGGGGTGGGGGGGGGGGGTCGGGTAGTAGCTCATGGCTTGTCTGTTTTCAATGGTTGAAGGAGAGAAGAACATTTGCCTGTTGGACTGTGGTAAATTGGATGTATGGTCCGATCCCCAGTGGAATGCAAAAGACTGCCCGCAAAGTGAAAAATTTCTCTTTTAGGTTTTTTCAAAACCAATTTATTCATTTTTCATCTAACGATTCTACGGTTCAGCAAATTGTTGTGTACTACAAATGTATGTGCATCAAAGTCAACAGGTTCTGACTCATATACATGATAGCACAAAGATTATCACTATGACATTTTGTATGTTTTGTGGATATGCAACATTGGAAAGGAAACTAAAAAACATTAGCAAGATACAGTTGTATGCAAGAATATGCACATATTGATAAATATGTATAGGATTTATAAAATGCTTATTAGAAGTTCTGCAAAATCCGGTGTGGGCTAAACCGTAGAAGAGTTTAGCAACAAATTTTGAAATAAAAACAATATATTTTTCTCCAGCAAGTGATAATTGCCAAAAGATTGGACCTCCAAAAGTACAATTATCTTTCAACGACCTTTTAAGAGACAGATGAGGGTAATAAAAAAAATTAATGAAAAACAATTTAGTCTCGCCCGCCATGTCAAAATCAAACAAGAATTTCCCATTAAGGAAACAGACAGAACTAACAAGACTGCACAATAAAGCAAACTAAAGCTCGCAAAAGCCCCGCTGCTAATGCCAGAGTACACAACGCCAGAAATTGAAAATGCAAATTGATCTGAAATTGGGACCAGCGAAGGAATGCTCTCTATTATGACTGCAAACAGTCTGTGAGTGTGCGTGGGTAAATGGTCTAATAGGCAGGGATTATAAAGTCTTATCTCAAAAAATAGTCTGTATAATTGGATGGGAGTACATACATGTAATTCCCTGTCCATGAGCCAATCATAATTAAGTACAATCACCCTTTGTCAAAAGATATTAAACCAATCAGATATTACTTTATCTAAAGTTAGATACAAAGTGAATCATTTCCACAGACCAATTTCTGTTCCAGGGTCAATAACTTTCCGTTTTAATTCAATTGACCTATCGCCGTTTGCGGGTAAGCCACGCCTCTTAGACAATTAACCCTATGGAATATTTGTACGTTAAGTTTTGTTTGTCTCAGCTTTTGCGCGGTCCGCGTCCATTTGTATATCATGTCATTGGACAATATTTCACAAGCTGCGTTGATGCGATTCTACCGCGATAGCTTAATTGACAGGGCTTGCCTTTTCTGAAATGAAATTTAGCCTTAGAAAATAAAAACACAAGTTTTGAGAACTAAAGAACAATAAAAACTTCACTTCAAGACAGATTATGATTGTTTTTGATTGGTTTTTATGGATTACAATATTGAGGGAATGTGAAGTTAACATCAACTGCGTTACACAAATGATGGAAGTGAACCTGTTTTTTTCTCTCGCTATAATGAGCCCAACGCTAAGAACAGTATATAGGATATGAGCGGACTATCCTATATATGGGAAAATGTTATTATTTTGAAATTGTAATTATTTTGTGACAATTTCAGAAATCAATGACATTTGTATCACGCACTGTAGTTCTACAAGCCAATGAACATCAATGCACACAACAATGATGGCCCTTCTGAATTACGATCAAATTTTGTACCAAGTAGCAAGGGTACAACAGTAAGCGAATATTTTGGAGTGGGCATAAAAAGCGGAAACGGGACGCCCGACTAGCCGTCAAACATGGAGAAGTCTGTAAATATGCCGAGCAGCGACATCAGCGGCGAAAGTCTAACTACACGTAAGCGATGGACAGCGGCGGCGGTGGAGAGGCGGGTTGGGGGGGGGAGGGGGGGAGAGAGACTGAGCGCCAGGCAAAGAGGTTTTGTCATTCAGCAATTAGATATTCAATCAGTGTCTGACAATGAAAGCGTACACCAGCTCGGCACTAGGGTTTCCCCCAGTTAAACAGGTTAAGTATTTTCTAAGTTTGAGTAATGTGTTGATCTGACACAGGCCTTAGAGTTTCATACAAGCAAAACATCGTGCTTGGTTGAATATATCAAATGTGGGATCCCAAGCATTTACAACAACAAAATTAAAGACTGCAACACAACTGGAACAGAATTTTTTTTTTAAATATTCTAACATAATTAAATAACATAATGTAAAATCCATCAATGATATTGTGGCTTACCATGTTTTACAGTTTGCTGCGCTGTTTACAGTACATGTGTTAAATGTTTTGTTTGTTTTTATATTCTTCATCCGCAAATGATTCATCAAAATCGTTTCATTCTTTTGTCGGAGTATGCAGAATATATATTACTCACCAACACCAACCACTTCCCCTTAAAAAAAAATGACCCACAAAAGTAAAACATACATAAAACAAATACATTCAACAGGTTAGTTTTGAAATAGAGAAAACTTGAGGTTATAACGAAAATAGATATGATACCATTACAATAATAGCAGGAAGCAACAAGCAGGTCATGTGACTTTGATCATGGTCACCATGGTCACACAACCCCTACCAAATAATAAACAGGTGGTAGAATTATTGAACACCTGACAACAGAAAGGGATATTTTCAATTAACCAAGTTCAATGTATCACAATAAAGGGATGTACATTGTAAAACAGGCTAAACAAACTACAACGAGAATCCACAAATATTATTATCATTTATTTCTGGCAATGAAACCAAGGATTCCTAAAAAGACACTCTAGGCACTGATGTAGCTTGCAAGCCAAAGAAACCTGTAGACATGGTAGATCTCTAGGTTGGATGAATTGAAAACCTCAGAAATATATTCTGGGGGAAACCCACAGAAGGAGGTAGGGACTGAGCAGGGCAACTTACAAATCCAGGCCACAGAGGTGGAGGGTTAGGAGACAATGCGCCAACCTGACTCCCTACAATGTCAACCACAGCAAAATCTATAAATTTCCACAGCAGCCTTCAATTTTCAGATCTATTGCTTAAGTTCATAGAAAAAAACAGAAAATGCCCTCCCCGCAAAAAAAAGAAAATACGGACATAGACTTGACTGATGTGAACTTCGTGATAAGAACATTACCAATTGACCTATCGCCGTTTGCAAGATAGCCACGCCCCTCAGACAACCCTTTAGAATTTGTGTACACTAATTTCAGATTGTCTCAGATTTTGCGCGTTCTGCGTCCATTTGTATATCATGTAATTGGACAATATTTTATAAGCTGCGTTAACGCGATTCTACTGCGATTCTACCGCGATAGGTCAATTGAGCTACTGTGCATAAATACAGGAACTAATTTCAAAACCAAAACTGGTTGTCATTGTATCTGGAAAACCAATTATCCTAATGGCTTTTCCTTGTCCACACAGCATTTACAAGTGAAAAATCAAACTTTAAAGATTAACACAAAAAAACAATACAGAGTTCTAAATAAAACTAACAAATATGTTCTGAAACAATTATGAATTCATGGTAAACAAAACAAGTTTTTAGCCCTGGACATCAGGGCAAGCAAGTTATTTTAATTTTGCCAATGATGTCACAGAAAGAAAGGGGTATTTTGGGAGGCAAACAAAAATATTGCATGATTTAGATCGCTGAATGTTCAACAGCACATTCATGTACCAGCAATGACAATCACACAGGCCTACCGTATCTTCACAGTTCTTTACGCTCGCCATGGCATCAACACCACCACGTCGTCGCCGTCAACGCAGATACAGACCAAAACCCAGAGTAAACGAGTAAATGCATTATCGTCTTTCCCAACAAGGAAGTGTATAGAACAGAAAGCCAGACCAGTGGAATGTGTGAGGCTCGGAGCCTGTGTGTGCAGACAGCATCAACCGTGAAACACTAGTATGACAGAACTGGTTTTGTCCTTGCTTCTATGGGTTTATGTTTTTTACAACCACTGTACATCTTCTTTTTTTTCTTTTTTTTTGATCGCGGTCGGTTGGGCAGGAAGTATTAGTGACTTTATCAAGTCCGGTGAACATCCTTCTCAGCTCTGACTCGATGTCACACTATCCACAGAACCAATACAAAGGATTCAAATATTATTAAAAATGGGAATCTGTTGCTTCTGCCAAATGCACACCTGATGCATATATCATTACGCCTGTTTATTTCTGTTCAAATTTTGATGGAAAAAAATAATCCTTTACCCAATTAATTATCCTCTGTATTCCATGGCATATTCTTAGCCCTTGAACATTAAAGGGGGCTTCAAGCCCCATGTACACTTATTGTGTCTGGGCTGGTCAATCATGCAAATTCCTCCCAAACCTCATCAATTTTCTGAAGGATCTAGGCCAGTTAAAGTGAGATGAACCAGTATGTGTACCCACATTTAAACATTGTAACTAAAAATCTGCCACCACTACAAAAACGTAACAGCAAATACATGTAAGCAGGGCCCAATTTCAAGGCCCTACTAACCACAGAATTCCCTGCTTACAATCACCATTTAGCGCTAACGGCGGTAGCAAAGACAAATTCTGCATTACCACTTTAAGCACAGAATCCTTAGTTACAGGACGTACACATGCGCAGAAGCCAAAATTCCTCGCTAACCCGTGAAATACGCTTACCGTAAGCATGGATTTTCTGCTACGGTAAGCAGGGATTTTTGCTAACGGTAAGCAGAGCCATGAAAATGGGCCCAGATCATATTCTGCTAAGCTGGTTACTATGGAAACCAACATCATCTCAGTTATATGCAACAAGAGAGCTGCACAATGTTCATGTATGGGGCACGAGGCCCAAATTCCCAGAGCAAGATTATCAAGGACGAGTGCCAATCTCGTCAATCATGTCTTCCCACCCATCGAATCTATACATTTATGCATAAAATACAAAGCAAAATTCAAGCAGCAGGTGCATATAATATTCCTTTTATAACCAACCCACTGCAGCAAGCTCAGCAATCAAGTGGGTGCGACATCTGCACAGGAGGTTAAGGGTTTGAATCTCACCTGGGTAGCACTAGATATTGTTCCATTTTTTTGGGGGGGGGGAGGTTCACAGGCTATTGAAATCGCTGAATGTAGTCTAATAATTCTACCCCGACTTTGGACCAAACAACAAATCCCTAGAATCACAAGATCAGCTTTTCCAGAAATCGGATATTACTGTAACAAGTTCACACAGAAGAATTCTTAATAAAGTACTATAGAGTGCCGAAACGTGACGTCATTTAGAACCAGAGATTGTAGTGCAAACGAATGGAGTAAGCGCGTATTGGTTCACGGTCTGCATCACGCGCTAATGTCTTTCACACACATTTTGTGCCCGTGACGTATTCACTTCGGTACTCCATTACGAATTGCAGCAAGGATGATCACCTACACCAAGAAAACGGACCACTTCACGCCTGTGTTAGCGCACTTGTACTGGCTACTCATCAAACAATAAATCAAATACAAACAGTGTCTCTTAATTTTCCAGATTTTACATGGTAATGCTCCAGCATATTTAAGTGATCTTGTCAAATTCTATGCCCTGGCCCGGCATCTTGGCCTACGATCTTCACAACAAAAACTCCTACAGGAAAAAGGTTCACGACTCACCATCGATGGGGAGAGAGAAGTTTTCAGACTGCAGCAACAAAGCTTTGGAATATATACCCAATCCGAAACTGTGAAACATTCAAATTCAATTTGTAGAAAGTTTAAAAACTTACCTATACATGGAAGCATTTGATTCATTTTAATATTGCTTGTATTGTGCAGTTAATCTTAATTAAAACTGTGACTTCCAGATACTTTTTAGCATTTGATTTCATTATTGCATTGCATGGCTGTTATGCAGTGAAGTGCCATGAGCGCCACTTGAGGCAGATACCGGCACATTGTAAATTTCCATTATTATATAATAGATTTCACTTGTTTAGAACTACACATATAGCACCTTGGTCAATAAAAGATTACAGACTATGACAGGACAAGATTGCTCAGTTAGAAGAGCTCTTAGAAGAGGCGCACTCAAGAGGTCTTGGTGCATAGAGCCAGCTAAATAAGGTCAAAAGCTTCATCTACAATTGTCTATACACTTTAAACATACACCTCCAGTGCACGCACACTGTATTTCTTTTTGGCTTGGGGGGGGGGGGTGTGATCAATCATTACAATTGTCTCATACCAGCGTTCTTAAACACAAGTAGATGATGAATGTTGTTGCTAACAGTTGTGAAAACTAACCCAAGTCGATGATGTCAAAACACATGTTGACACTGCTACAGACAAATTATTCCTCAGGATGGTGCGATCAGCTCAGAAGCAATCTAACGACCGATGTGGACCCCAAACAGGCCAAGAGGCCAGACATAGAGGCCGAGGAGAGAAGGGGGAAGGGAGGAAGTGGGGGATGATATGATGCGCTGCAGTGACCTACATGTTCTAATTCTGCCAAATGGACAGACAGTTTATCATTCGCCGATGTGAAGGGAACGGATGCTTCATGTACGTGACTGTCAATACTGTCAACAGCTTGACGTGCGTCTGTATGTGTTTTTACACAATTCACTAAGTTAATGAGTTATTTCGGTGTACATCATGTCAGGCCAGGTTTTGACTGTTCAAGCTACTCAAAAAAATAGGAAATAGGGATATCCTAGCTGTCATATTCCAGCTGCTTTAGTCTGGCATTAAAATTTCAACACAAAAATCAAAGTGTGCATGTGTATATTTACGTATAGGGCTTTGTTTTACAATGTACAAGTTTCTTTTTGTCTGTGAATCTACATACAAACGTATGTGTTTTTACGTGCATTGACATGAATGTATTTGAGCGTACTTCATGTCAAGCTTCATAAAAATGCAAGACAGGAGTCCGATGGAAATTTGTCTTCTTCATCTTCTTTTTATCCGGCGGGAAAAATCAAAGTGAAAATCCACTTGTATAGTTCCTTTTAGGGATTTGTCTCATAAGTCTGCCTTGCAGGAAGGCAAAAGAAGAAATTTCCATTGGAAATAAATCCCCGATTTAAGACAAGTGTTGCCTGAATCGATGACATTTTAAAATTCAATTGGAAATTCTGAGTAGCCGCTAACTGCAAAACACTTGGTCTGAGATAAAACAAAAACACAAATCTAGGACTTGCAAATTCTTTCCGCCTTAATCCTTGGTAAATAATTAAACAGCTCTTCTGGAAACCTGGAGATTGCCTGAAGTAAGGAGAAATGACAAGGTTTGTCTGAATATTTTCTACAAGGAAAAATCAAACAACTTAAAATGGATATCCCACTGGGTATATGGAAATTTATTCAAATTACTTTTGTGCAAATGCCTCAAATATCCTTGTAATCTTGGAAATTATGTCCCCAAGACCCCAACTGAAAAATGGGAAACAAATACGTAAAAAGAAATGTGAACAATGCATTAATTACAGTAAAATGATTTTTAACATCCGTTTTTATGTATATTTATGTATGCAAACCATCCAATACAAGATTTTTTTCTAGGTCAAAGATGAATTCTGTGCCCCGGGAAAACAGGCAAACATAGTGAGATTTAAGGTAAAGCTTTGAATTTTCACTGGAGGTATTAGAGAGACGGGAGCTTGTGAATCATTCCAACACACTGATAACGGTTGACTTGTTTCATCTCGTACTCGGTGCCCAGTAAGAAAACTGAGCACACAGCGTGAAACAATTGAATATTGCGGCTACATTGAGGGATTTTAGGGGGGAGCTTTCATGGAAAAGTCGGCTTCCTTCAGAGGGCTCACTTTTGCAATTTATGTACCAGGACAATCTAAAGACAAATAACAGGACAGGTCTTGAGATGCATTATGGATGAGTGAAACTTGGAGAGAGCAGCACATGATTTGTAATGCTACCTCCATGATATAATGTACATGTAGTACTGGGGTATTGTAAATATATGTATTATGATCCCTTCGATTTTCAATTCATGTGGACCGGGTTAGATTCCTGCTCAAGGCAAATAACACAGATCCTTCCACCTGCAGTTCAGTTGTGTTATTCTGTATTTTAGTTTGTAGTTCAGTTTGTTGCCTGAAAAAGGTCACCCTTTTTTGTCAAAGATACTCGCTTCAAAGTTCAGGAGGTGATCTCGTCTCATCGGATGTTTTACCTTGCATGGCAGGTGCTTGACCAGAATTGTTTGATCTTTGGCAATTTCTGATCCTTGAAAGGACAAACTTCACTTAACACTTACATGTAATATGTTTAAAGAGTCAGCTGCTTCAATGCTTTGATTCCAGTGTATATATCTAGTTTCAAACCCCCTGCTGTCTGAACAGTCACAGACAGTCGAAAAATAAATCTTTTTCCCCTGCCATGCCTTTTACACAGGCTAGTCACCAACAGTCAGCTCACATTTCAAGCAAGCAATGTAGCTAATCAAATTCAGTCAACCGACAAAAGCAGGCAAGTGGTTGACACAGCTTGATTATCAATCACCTACAGCCAAAGCATAGTATCAAGTTTAACAGTCAAAGCCATTCAATCTTGCTTTATGTAGGCTGGGAGCTTTTAACTGTTAAAAACAGTCACTTGAATGATTTGACTGAAAGGGCAACTTTGTGCAGAGTGTTTGTTTGCATAGGAGGGTTAAAGATTGCATGATGAAGCTAAAAGTTTTGGAAGTGTTCACCTTCAATGCCAAAGCAAGGGCAGAAAAACGATTCTAAAATTAATCCAATCTTGCTGTACACATTCCTGCAGTTGCTTTTGCAACATGACCTTAAGTAACCCAACAAGCTGCATAGAAATGAATTCGCTCTCCGATATTTGCATTCACAAAATTGTTCTCGCCCCAAATTCAATTTCAGTAACGAAGTAAGGCCAGTCAAACAAACGAAACACAAACATGCCGGCTAAAGAAGTGACACGGTGTGAAATGTTTGGTGGTATCCCACGGGAAATTAGCTGAGAATCTCTTGGAGAAGGACGTCTTTGTGGGGAATGTGAATCTCAGGCGGCCGGCATTATAGGGTGACATGAAATGCAAACTCCGCAGTCGGCAACTTTCAATATTTGAGTTTACTTTCAAAATTAAATTTTCAAAGCGGCACTTGAAAGAACGTCATATTTTTCTCCTGCTTCTGTCGGCATATTTTCTGTTATTAAAATAAAATGCAATCAGAGATTTCAAATATTTTGTGTCTTACCTTTGATTAATTCTCATTTTTAATTAAAAAGTTGTATAAATTCTTTTGTTATTTATTGATTTTGTTTTAAACATTTAAATCATAACAGAAACTTTAAAAAAAATACTGCAGTACTACATGATTTAAAAGGGGAAAAAACAGAGGACACTAGCAAACTGAACAAATTACTTGAAATGCGAGAACACATTTGTTTGGAAATCACTCAATTTATGGAGGTGAAATTTTCCATGATTAGCAAATGGCTAAAACACCAAATACCTGTTTAAACTTAAACACCAAATACCTGTTTGAACTTAAAACACCAAATATCTGTTTAAACTTATTCATAGAACGAAATATGCAGAAAGCACTGCAACTCCAGTTACATATATTTTGAAAAGCAGTAGGGCAAACTGCAAAGAAATATTCATCATATCAGTGTTATCCGCTGTGCACTTTTTCAACCAAGAATAATATTTGAATTTGTTGGTCAACATAGCTGGCAGATTGGTGTGGGGCTGCTTGTTCTTCGTTGATTTCCCTTTGGGAAGGACCGGGCACAAGACATGCATGTTAAGTACGAAGAGGTGGAATTTTTTGCGGTAATATTTAGCCTCAGGCTCAGGGGAAATCCAGCTTTTTCATCAAGAGGATTGACTTTAAATTGAGCAGCTGGTCTAATTTCTACAAAATTGTAAAATCATGAAATGTTTGGACCTATCTTCTTTCGCCTCTAGCTTGGAGCAGGGGAGGAGGGACAAATCTTTCAAGTTAGTCACTTGAAATGGAATGATGGTAAAAAGTGTTCAATGTTGAACATAAATACACTAGGTCATGGCCAATTTATGTTTTGTTTTGAAGTCACAATTGTTGCATTCTTTGTTTCCAATGCAAATACACTATATGTCCATCAATGTGAACTTTTTGCATGTCAAATAGACTTTGTTTTTATCTCTTTAATTGTTATAGTACTGCATTGTACTATACGCCTATTGCATTTATATGAACCAGCTAAAAAGGAAAGCATTTATTATTCATGTATATCAGCAGTGTAGTGTATTATGCTGACAGATAGAAGGCACTGGCAATCAAAACTTTGCAATCAGGTTATCCCAAAAATAGATTTGGAATCTCTTGCAAATTTTAGAGGATGCTATTTTATTTTGACATACCGGTATATATAACAACTTGCAACTGAAAAGAGACAGCTTCAACTGAGCTGAGCAAGTTAATTACTTTTTGAACTTTTCAATTACAAGTTAATTACTGATTGATCTTCCCCCCTTTTAGGGGGTTGTTTTTTGTTGTTATTTTGTTTTGTTTTGTCTTTTTATTGTTTTTTATTTGTTCTCTCTTTTTGCTTCTCTGAGCCACCCAAGATGAGCTATGAAAGGAAAAAAAATCTTATAAACTGGCCGAGCAAAAGAGAACGGATTTTATTTTAAAACCATTTTTATACAATAACTGCTTTAGAAAATCCTGTCACCTGGGAGGAAAATAGATTACAATTCCCCACACATGGCGATTTCCACTACATTGTGTCTGCACACGTCCATGTGAAACTCATACCCCATTTAAATGGCTATTGATTTCTCTCTGTGCCGTTTGTTCGTGCTATCCTGCGCAAAATGTCGCTCAAGGACGATGCTGCCCTGATCAATAAGCAAGGTGTGTGAATTATGAAATGAACTGAGTGAAACATTCCAACGGTGCATCAAAATCCTGATGCAGGTCTACCAGTGTTTCCCCTAGCTAATGAACTGAGCGAGGTGGTAACAATTCAAGTTGATGATTGAAACGAAATTTATGCAGTCTGCAAACTGAAAAGTAATGCAGCGCTTACAGAAATGCGCGATGATTCCAAAAACACATCAAAACTGTGAGTTCTTGATACATGGAGGTAAAGGAAAATGCTCATATATTACACAAAATGAAAAATTTTCAATTGATATTTCCTTTTTTGCCAATCTTCACAGCGAGGTGGTGATATTGGCAAAAATTGAGCGAGGTGGTCACTGAAAGTAGCGAGGTGGGCCACCTCACGTTTGAATGGGCAGGGGAAACACTGAGGTCTACGATGATTTCCTGCTGATGGAAAGAATGCCATCCACATTGCTTCAAATGAAACTCGGGAGATAACTTTTGCATTTGTTAGGAGCAAAATAAGCACAAAGGGTGGTTCTCAATTAAATGAAATTCAAACAACTAACGACCAAACAAAATCATAACCAGTAAAAGTATACATTTTGAATAGGAACTATTCAAATTTGTACACTGTTTTGCTGTAAAGGCGATCCCCTAATACTAACTATAAAAAAAACATGGTAAGTTTGGCATCAATGACTTTTAAATTAAATTGTAGCAAAATAAACAAATTTTTTTTAAGTCAATACATGTAGTTTGGAAAAATGAAACTGAGTATATAATAAAACCAACTGGTTTCCAAAAAGCATTGTGTGATACAATCTCCTTTCAGTGATGAGTTACAATTTTTGGTATAACCAAAATAAAGATTAATAAATAAATAAATAAATAAACAGACGGAAAAAGAGGGGAAAAAAGAAAAGACAAAGTCTTGAAAATCCTACCGGTAATGTTTTATCCCATTCCAGAAGAGGTGCCATCATGAAAACATCCATAATTTTTGGTATTTCCAAAAAAAATTTCCACTAAATCCACAATAACCAACTGGCCACTGTAACGCATACATGTATGTCCCTTACAAAACACTGGTCGCAATGGGTGTCTTTTTATGTTCAGGAGCTGTACAAAAATGTATTATTGCATGTCATGGTTATGGACTAAATCCACATAATTTCCAATCAATAAAATCACAGGTCTTTAACAATAAAACAAATTATGTGACCGCACACAAATTGTGAAGTGAGCCCTCCATCGGTACAGTAGCCAAGCCAAAAAATATCAGATGGCTTGCCCTTGAGCAAATACTCAAATCAATGTGCCAAGAATTTTGTGCGGTGCCATCTGCACAAACGGGCTGCCTTACAAATTGTACAATGAAGGGAGCCCTCGCTTGGCAGCTTGAAGAAATAAGTGACGGGTGCACTCAGATGACGGCAAGATTGCAATGAGCTAGTAGTGAGCCCTCGCTTGAGGAAATCAACCAGTTGCCAGTGGTTGTCACAGGTGTCTGTTGTGGCAGTGAGCCCTCACTTGTTGAAAATTAAGTCAACCCTCTGTCAGCCGCGTGTACATATTGGACTCGATAAAAAGACCCTTGGAGGGTTTTAAATTCGGATTATGAATACTCAGCATCCCTGATTGCTGTGGCAATTGTGGGATGCTTCAAGTGAGCTGTCTGTGTGTCTTTTTCTCTCATAAGACTGTCTAGGATGCAATTACATAAATGCAATCCATATTCCTTAAAATACAAATTAAAATCTGCAGTGTATATCAGGATAATACAAGCAATACTCTGTGTATACATGTATATACAGAGGGTGCCAAAAGGTGCAACATTCACAAAACAAATACTTATAAAACTGTTATATATTTTTTTTCTTCAATGAAATTATATATTAAATTAAGGCCAGATTATTTCTCAATCCACTCCTTTTTACCCCATTCCATTTGGGTCCCTAAATCCAGAAATACAATCAATTAAGTGAAAGGGTGTAAATTTTACTTGGGCCACTCTCACCTGGACATACTGAATCTGGGTTAAGCATTGAATTATAGGCATTGAAGTTAGTGAAATCACAGAGTGAGAGTGGCCCAAATAAACTTTACACCCTTTCACTTTAACTGATTGTATTTCTGGATCTAGGGACCCAAATGGAATGGGTTAAAAAAGGAGTGGATGGAGAAATAGTCAGGCTTTAATGTAATATAATTTCATTGAAGAAAAGAAAAAACATTAAACAGTTTTGATTATAAATTTGTTTTCTGAATGTTGCACTTTTTTTTGCACACTCTGATGTACATCATTTGACCATATAGTCCTGTTTCCCATAGAAACTTGTTTCTACTTGCAAGCCAATTGGCATAGTTGCATGGTTTTTTTGTAGAAAGCATGTGTTGCTGCCAAGTTATTCAGACACAGCATTAGTTAGACTTTCATTATTATATCTTAACTTTCATTATTATATTTGGCGTTAAACCAAAGCATATATTTCTGTTGAGTCTTTCTCGCAAAATGAGACAGAACTGGGCAAAGGCCATAGTGGAGAAAAAAAGCAAACAACCGAATGGGGGTGATTTTTTTTTCCAATTTTCCGATTTACTGATAATTGTAATCTTTGATATGTTTGGTACACATATTTTAAAGAAAAAGTATAAAAAATTATGGAGTAAAAATGTTTTTAAGGAAAAGCAACTGGCATCTTTCATTTTCACGAATACAAAACTTAAAGCTTAACAGGCTTTTTTCTCAGTAAAGAAAATTTTATTCTCTTTCCTTTATAATGCCTGCAAACCCTCATTTTGACCTCTGTGCAGTTCTGTCTCATTTTGCCAGAACGCCTTACATATATGTATGTAAAAACTGACTTACCGCAAGCTTGCTTTCTTCTTGGGTCTTCTCAAGTTTGGCACACTTTTTTCTTAAGGCTCGATTGGTGTCTTCAATTGTCTGGTACCTGATGCTCCCTAGACCATTTGTCTGGGTATCCTACAGAAAGAGAAAATGAAAGAGATTTAAGGCTGGTGCACTAAGGCTTTTCAAACTCAATCTTGAAATAGCTATAGACACTATAGGTGAAATAGTGGAATTGCGAGACCTCTACATGTACTTGCCCTTGTATGATTTGTGATTGGCAGCTTCAGAAAGCTCGAAACAATCAGTAAAAAAGCTTTACATGTTCTACCAACTGACTCAACAATCTCTTCAGACAGATTTGGTGAAACCCTTTCACTACTTCCAAAGAAATATACTGGAGGGAAAAAAATCAAAGAACGAACCACATTTAAAATATGTATCAGAAAGGCGTAACCACTTTGTTGTACATCTATAACAAACTGACGTTCATGTATTTGGCAAACGAATGTTGACTTTTTCCAACGATGCACTGTGGGATTCACCGCTCAAACGGCAGCTTTTTTGTCGTATGTGCATTTTGAATCACTCGAAATCCTAAATGACTACGGTAGCAATTACATCTCCCTGCTATTTTGTTGACACAAACAAATGAGGTCTAGCTGAAACAGTGTGAGCTGGTCATTAGATATGTAAACAGTAATTAAGATTGTTTTATCATGTGCTTGGGCACTGTAATTTCATTGGTCTAGGACGTCCACCTTGTTTTACCCCATCAGGGCGCATAGCACCCGAGGTGAATATGTGCCCATCGGGTGTTAAAAACACCATATCCCACATCACAGCAGTCAATAATTGTGAACTGAAGCATTCCTTGAATCTTTAACACAAACTGGAAAATGCTACAAGTACAAATGTTTCGTGTATATATGAAGATATTTAAGAATATTTGTGTTTTAGTAATTTTATCGCGACTTGGAACACAAAATGTTTGTCTTTTGTACCCTTTCCCGCAAACCCCCTTTTCTTTCTTTGACATCATTGGCAGAATAAAACTATAAATGTAGCTTGCTGCCCTGATAACCTGACCCATGTACAAACGTCAAAAAAATATCAATAAATCAATCAATAAAATGCCAGAATTGGTTGTGATTAAGCCTTTGATGTCTCTTTTGAAATTATAATCAAGTCATTTGAACGTAAAAAAAACGTGTGACATATCAATGGCCAGCTAGTCCCAATTGAAAAGTCACTCCGACCCAAATCACATCTACAAGTCATTACATTCAAACGTTTGTGCGTAGAGTTTTGCTGCTATATACATGCACTCCTTATTCAAAGCCGGGGGAAAAAAAAGGCCACAGGTGAGCATACTGGATTACCAGCCTATCCAGGACTAATGTGTCAAGCCGGCATATTCCTGCATACTGGCGCAAGTTTGTCTCTGCCCTCCGGCTATTTGTACAATCTCCAAATTGCTTCATTTCTAAAAGCCGATCGGTTGCATACGACAAGTTGTTGTCTAGTTCTTTTTTTTTTCTTTTTCACTCTGTCTTCCCGTGCCTACAATGAGGTTGGGCTATCCGATGATCGTTCCCTGGGTGTATTGTGCCAGCGTTTAATGTCAGGGGTGATGGCGGCTTAACTCATTTAGCAAGGGGGTATTCGGGCATGCTCACTTGTGGTTGAGACAAATGTTAAATGGGGGGTCGTTTTGTGAAATACCGTCTCACAGTTTTGGGGTTTGTTTTTTATAATTTTGGAGCAAAATCATGCACTTGGCATCTGGGTTCATGTGGCTTAATTACTCAGCTTTTGTGTAGAAAAAATGGGCAGGGGGAGACTTGATGACAATTAAAACGAAGGAACTATGATGCTTCTCCAGGGGTGCTTTGATTTTTCACATCTTTTAATGATGAACATCATCATTTCCTAGAAGCATTACCCTTTTTGATGAAGACCAAACTGTTACCTGTTTAAAGTCAGTTTTCTGTTTTGTCAAGATTAACCAACATACATGCATGTACATCATTCCATAAATCTGTGGTCCAATTATTTGTGGTGTCCAAGTCTAATACATCTGGTAAAAGATTTTGTGTAAAAAGTCAGGACACATGCTAGGCCTTCTACCTCCGAGAGTGACAATGCAAAGCAAAGGACCTGACAAATTTTGTTTTAAAATAGTTTGAAGTCAATTTTAATGATACTTGTATGGCAAAGTACACAGGTCAGGTGTAACAGGTACACCAAAAAAGTCACAGTTTTGGACCCCACATTTATGGAATTACCGACATGTAATGATCCCATGCTTTAATTTGTGGGCATAATTTAGGGCCAATTTGTGGGCATAATTTAGGGCCAATTTGTGGGCACAATTTAGGGCCAATTTGTGCAATTTCCCCAAATGTTGCTCCTGTTTTCATATTCTATATTTAAGAATGCAGCTATAGCCAATTATGTACAATGTAGATAGCAACCGAATTATTATGGTTTCTCTTTAAAAAATATCAAATTATCTTAAAACACTGGGCAGGGGATAATATAGCAGTTGTGCTCTGGCACTGTCATAAAAAACATATTGTTTGCTCCTGCACAAAAATAAATGTCAGAATTTTTAACACTCCTGAATGCCACCAAATAAAAAAAAAATGGAAAATTAAAAAACAAATTGAAAGACTTCTGCTCCAGGGGTTTCCGTTTCCTTGATGCGTATCCAACTAAGAAGATTGAAATCATTACATTTAGTGACAGCTGTTGTTAACTTATTTATTCCAATGTATAATAAAAACCACTAAAGAACACTTTTTTGTCCATCATACATAAAATTGACAGGACGCTGACACTATCTTCCTCAGAATGCATGCTCAGTCACTGCCCCCTGGCTATCAATTTCTTGTGAATTTCTTCTCCTGTCTTCCTCTTTCTTAACTGGGAAAGATGATGCCATCTGGCCAAAGGCAAGCAGTGCCTGAATATTTCATAAAAACTCAAAGGAGGACAGAATATGTAAGCTGCACTTACTCGTGAGGATAAAAAATTGTTACGAGGGGACGTTCCAAAATTTAACAGCTATAGGAAACTGTCTTGAGAGGAATCACAACTACACGTCCATGTCCGGTGTTGTCATGGTTGCAGGACTCCAGTCCGTCTCATGTTTCAATTTCGAAGACTTGGATGCGACTCAAGTCACACTGGCAAAAGACTCGGACTTGGACTCGACCATGACTCAGACTTGAGGCTAATGACTTGTGACTGGGAAGTCACGTTCTTACCAAAAATTACATTTTAATTATGACGTTTACTTTTTGTAAGTAATATTTAAGAAATGAGTCAACTCACAAGCCAATGTTACAAGTAATGGGCATGAGGAGATGAGCAATGACAAAAGAATACCTGTACGTGTCACAGTTCATTTGAACAGCTTGTGATTTAACTTGTGACTGAAAATCTTACTTGCGATTGACTTGTGACTGAGTGCACTGTGTGAAACTCAGTTAGGCTACAACATTGATAGTTGAAAGTGATATCGTCATCACAAACAGGAAAAAGCTAATGAGCCAAAAAGAAATTAATATGAGGCATGACACGAAACGTTATCAAACAAACAAATAAGGTCGAACTATGAAATTGGCCAAGGTGAGACTTGAACATGCAACCTCCGGACCCACATGTACAGGTATGAATAGGTATATATTGGAAGCCTCCCAATTGGTGTCATTGGTTTATAGGGTAGTAAGTCAAGAGCCAGAAACCATATGGCCAAAGCTCTTAACCAAAGTCATGATGATAGCAAAGATAGCAACATTATTAGTGATGCTGAAAACTTGAAATTTAGCACTCTAAGGAAACGAGAGAGAATAGAGCTTATTATTACAAAACCAAAAAGGCGAACTGACGATGAACCTATAGGTTTACCAAATATAACGAATAGGCCCTACTGCTTGTCCGTAAGCTTAATTCTGAAAATTCTAAAAATCTAATCGACTCAGGAAACGTCACCCCTTATACAGCTCTCCCAGGTCAAATCAAGCGTAACTGGCTTAAATTATCCCCAAATTGTTGTCTCTGAGGAGGAAGGCAGGCAAGATGGGGTAAATTAAATTCCTTGCGCAAGAGAAACCTGCAAGGCCTTGATCACTTATACAGAGTCAGAACCCAAACAACCACACCACATCTACATACACAGGGATACTGAAATAACTGAATCAGGACATATGCATACTGTATATTAATTGACTGTGCACACGTATATCCTTGGAAAACACCGATGCTTTGAGGAGCCACCTTTCCGTAACGCTGTTTTTAAACTGTTTTGTGTCTGTTGCATAGGTTTTATTGTAACTCTATGGACTCCATGCATCAGTAAATGGCGCTTTTTGACCATTTTCAAGAGCCCAGTGAAAAAGACATGGCTACCTCGTGCATGTATGGTTCTCACGTACAATGTATGGTGCAAATTAAGTACGAATGGCTCATTTTATTCTGAAAGTACACCAGTGGCGTAGCCAGGAATTTTTCAGTGGGGGGAGGGGGGGGTGGGCCGGGGCTGGAACGTTTCATTGGGGGGCATGAAACGTTCCAGCCCCCACGCCCCCCCTGGCTACGCCACTGATGTACACATACAAAGCCATATATAGCGTGAGCATCAGGCGTCGTCAGCAATCTCAATATAGTCATAATACAGTCCATAAACTAGTGAGGGTTTCTCGGTGACACCATGTGGTAAATCTCTATTGAGAAGAAGTGTGGTGCTGAAAAGAACCGGTTCTTTTCAGAACTTCAACCAACTGGTTCTTTTCAGAACCACACTTCTTCTCAAAAGAGTTTTTCCCACATGGTGTCACCGCAAACCTTCACTAGTTTACACTCCCACCATGCAAAGTTTCAAGACTTACTCCATGTTCCAGCTTATAGACTCAGTGCACATAACAAGCACCCCGTTAAGTCACTGCATGTTCATACACATTTTAAATAAAAATTAGACATGCCTACTTTGCCCTATGAGCACAAACCAGTGGGCGCACATGAGGAAACTTGTGAGTAAGTGCCATTTACTCGCCTTCACAGAAGCTGTTACTTGTGGATCTTGGCTTGTATTGTTCAAACGTAAGTGTTACAATGTACGCCTAATGGAAAAATATGTATCAAAGTAACCTTTCCAGTGATTTAAACATTCCAGTAAAATGTTTATTCAGGTGTTTTTTTGACACGACAGGCCCTAGCTAGCTCCTAGGAATTTCCAACTAGCCACAGATGAATGCCCATTCTGACATTGATCTGCAATGCGATCCAATTCCCGCATCCATTGCATTTCCCAGTCCATTACTAATGCACTGTTCCCTGCTTGTTGGCTGCTTGAACACATAAGATGCCTATTGTGTTACACAGGCTCACGCTACCTGTAAAAGAATACAGTGTTTTACTTTAAATTGTAACACTGCCTTGCTTCGCTGATGTAGATCTCGAGCCCGGAGGTGAATAAAGAACCCGGTATTCCCAGAACCTATTTCTGGTACATATCTGAGACATTTTTGTCCTGATGGGCAGGCATGGATGGATGAATTGTTTATGACATGCATCTCTGTTTATCGTTTTGCCAAATCTTCAAAGATAAACATGACAGTACTGCAGACCATGCAAGGCTACAGCACAATCTGTTCAAGGCAGTTGTTCTGCTGTTGTCATATTTCCATGTAACCCAGATTCCCACAAAAGGAGGAAACCTATTTTTTTCCAGAACGAAAATCAGCAGAAAAAGTCTGGACTGGAAAATATATTCAGCAGTGTTGTAGTTTGAGTCCATCACAACTCCTTTCACAAGTCTACTCACAAGTCATATTATACATGTAAGTCCAAAGGAGATGAACAATAACAAAGGAATGCTTTTGTTACAGTTCACTTGAATAGCTGCTGATGGACTTGTGATGGACTTGTGATGGACTTGACTACAAAGCTGATATTTTGTCTCAAAGAGAGAAAATGTATTTACTTACATAAATTGTATGCAGAAACAAAACTTCCATCTCATTTGATATTTTCAAAACTTCAGGGGAAAAAACAACAGATGGGCTTCCAATTAAAAGAATAATGACATTAATACACTTCAAAGGTTACTGAAGCACTGCCAAGAACGAAGATAAAGTAACCCTATTCCTCAAGTGCAGGTTTAATTTTGTGCATGTAGCAATAGGGATAACAGCAATAATGCACAAAACAGATGTTTTCCAGGAACTGTAGGATTTTTCATTTCGAGAGAAATTTAATTGAATCACCAATTTTCAAATAATGATAGCATACCTAGTCCCTACATGGATGTACCTGACTCCATTTTTTTAAAAATCCATTAGGATACATAAATTAGCATTATTCCCCTGAACTTTAAGTCATAAATAGTATTTCTGACAAAAACAATACATAATGCCAAGCCTTTTCAATGGACATTGAAATTTTTAAGGTGGCAGATTTGAATTTTTTTTAGATTGAATTAAGGCTCATTAATACTTTGGCAATACAAAACATTTGCTGCGAAATTCACCAGAGTTGAAATGTGATGTTCAACTTCTGTGAATTCGCGGCACCAAACTTGCTGCGACATCACAAATTGGCGTTCATGTTTACTTTCGCTCTGAGTATGAGCGGGCCTTTAGTCATTGAGTACAAAACTATTCTTCCACAACTGCACAGGTCAAAACCAACCTGAGATGCACTAAACTTCTTCAAACATACGGTACAAGTACACTATTCTAGCCTACTTTACAAATAGCAAAACCTAATTGGGGCTGGATATGAATTAAGTGTCCTTCTAGATAATCAATCATTTTGTTCTGTCATTTTTGTCCCAATCTGCAACCGTAGCGTGAGACTCGTGATCTTCGGGTCCTGCTTAATTAGTGGGGAGGGCAGGCCATGCATGACGTGTAATTAAAGCAAAGGAGGTACACCATCACGCCTGATGGGACTCGCATCTGTTACGCATCCTTGAAACTCATCCGCAAGAGAAGCAATGCCAAGGGCGACATTGCTTTTTTGGGGGAGAGGGGAATAAAAAAATAAGGAAGGTTCATAATTTCACATTGAAGTACATGTACAAGTTCAAGTTTAGGATGATGTTGTGTCAATTGTGTAAACTCTCATAGAGCGATAGAGTTTGGAAATTCAAGATGTTCGCAAAGTTGGCACTGATTTGTCACAACTGGGTTATTATCGTTTCCTCAAAACCAATCTTTTATTTCCATCAATGTATTTTGTATATTATATGTACCTCCAAAAATATACAATTTTGAATGAGGTGAACTTGCACCATTCATAAATATATGTACACACACCTGGTATATACACAGAATCTGGTGTAATTACTTAGCTATCCCAGAACAAATTCAAAATGTCAGCTGGCTGAAATTTCAGAAATCCTTACAATCAAATTTACATTTGGATTTTGGACTAAATATGTTATTTCTTTCAAAACTAATGTCTTAAACAGTTTCCTCCCAAATAAACCCAAGACGTTTCCATTTCGTACCCACACTGCAGCTTTAAATATCCATCCTTATCATGCTGATGTGCACTCTGTCGAGAGAGAACTCTGTGCAAACAAGCCACGACTCAGAATAGTTCAAGAACTGGCCATCCACTATAGGCTCTCTAAAGATCAAGAAAGGCTGTTCTCCTTCAAGAGTTGGTGGGGTAAACACTCACGTAGAGACCCACGGGCAAGATGCGTATGGACTGGTGATTACCATGGTTGGCAGTCGTAGGGATTGTGTTTGGAAAACTGTTCACCAGCAGAATAGCTGATAAGATTGCACATGCATGTAAGAGATACAAAACTTGGAGGCGGCTAATTGTAAGTGGAGGCTAGAGTAGTAGAGAGAGAGCTATGGCAAGCAGCACACCAACTGAATTGTGATTTTGTACATGGGCAATTCAAGCTTTATGTAATGTCCTTGACAGCTGCTTTTAAGAGCTCAGTGGATATTATCTGAAAATGTATTTTTCAAATCTTGTGCATCCATCGTCTAGTAGTGGTCAAGGAGAGACTAGCAGTTTTAGATCATTTCTCTGAATCGTTAATTAGATATCATGGTTAAGGACATTACACTTTATACGCTGTACTAGTTGGAGATCCTCCAGTGTCTGGTTTTGATAAGAATCACTCAGAGTCAGCTTTTTGAAATGGCTGGACAGATGCTTCCATGTTTTTATATGACCCAGATCATCATTTTGTACCATTTAAATTCTATCCCATGTGGTACATTAAACTGAAGGGTGTATCAGTGCATTCACTAATACGTCTGTACATGTAATTCGCCGAAAAAATTAGAAGCGATTTTTGAGGTGGTGCCACATCCGCTTATGACGCGCGCCTTTTGGTAATCCTATTGGTCGATAGATCCCAGAGTTTGTGCATGTAACTCACGCCAGCATGGTGCCACCACAGAAAATGGCTGTCGACGAATTAGTCCATAGCATTTTCACACCTTTTTGCTGCCTCTCATATTGTTGAATTTGAGTTTTATCGAATGCAAGAGTTTTAGAGAAGTGAGTGATACTTATAAACAATGCGTCAGTTGTTTTCCAAATTTCACATTATGTGTCTCTAACACACAAAGAACAATAACATAGCAAATGCATCTCTAGCATACTTTCTGAAATCATGCATTAACAGAACAGAACAGCCATTTGGGCTAAAAGTACATGAGGTTGTTGACGATCTCTGTGAAGCCACAGACTTGTGTTTGGCAGTTTGTTTATTTGGTATTTGTAATTACTGTGCGCATGTACTTGTTAGATGGGCTGCCTGTAATTCTATCGTGTTCTCAAAAAAATCTTACAGAATTGGCGTAGACGAAAGCGATTTAATGGTGGAGTATAAAAGATGAGTAAATTCTCTACGGAATACCATTTGTTCTTACGATAATTGGGCATTCCTTCTCATAGTGAGGAATTTTCAAATTATCATTTTCGTAAATTAATAATGAGACTGACAAAACTAGGGAAAGCTTAGTCACATTCTTATCACTCTCAAAACAGATTTTCTTATTTATCCAAAATGCCATATTGAACAAAGCAAAACCCAATATGATTTCTTTTTGCATTTTTGTTTTTTTCAATTAAGGCATGTGCCTTTCCAATCATGCTTCATATACTAAACTGGACAACTAGAAAGTCCTTCAGAAAAATCAATAATAAATATTTCACTGGTGAACACTATTTATCATTATTTCAAAGTAAAATTATGCAAACATGTCCTTACGAAGTACAAATATATTGCACATTTTTCAGTCTCTTAATGATGAAATTTACAATTTTCTGATTTTGCAGCAGACTGCTTTTTTTATACAGGGGAACTGCCGGGCTCAAAACAGATGTGAGCAGCGTACATGCGCGCAGGTTCATGAGTTTCATGATTAAAGTAAACTCCTGGCGATAATGAACCTCATTAATCTCTCTATGAGGAGTAATGATGGTTTGAGATCTGCACACAACATAGCCAGATCCGGGGGGAACATCAATACTCCATGATGAATTCTTGTTGATTGGGAACAGAGGAAGCGTGCCGCTTGGAACACCTGCGTTATCAATCACAGATTGGAATCTCCTACATATGTACTTGTACATACATGTAATTCACAGGGGGACTGCAAAGACACCGAGGGGTTCTGAAGCATATGCCTCGTGGTGGCGAAAAACATTCATTCAGGTGCATTTCCCAAATTTCGGAAGTTTCTTAAAATGCAGCCATACAACATTAAAAATCTTGGTAATCTTAGTTCAGGCCATTTATAGTCTCTGACTTTTCATTTAAACATCTTAGCCAAGGGCCTCGCCTTTGAAAAATCCAAGATAGTGCCACTGTTGCACACATGTAAAGTGCAGAATTCAATGCTCGTAACTTCTTGCCCAGTAGCGTATCCAGCTTTTGATGTCAGGGGGGTAACAGCACATCCACGCCGAAATGTTTGCAACTTTATATCTCCAGACACTTGGCCTCCATACAATCAAAAAGCAGGTTGGGGGGGGGGGGCTGGTACCCATCGTCCAAATGGGGGCACTCTTCAAAACTGACCATTATGCATACTGCAAATATTATAGGCCCACTTTCACAATGCATTGTAATGGCTTTTGAGCGGGTTTTCTTTTTAGGATTTGGGATTGATGTCAGAACTCTCTAACCATTTATTGAAATAATTGCTGACTAACAAATACTTGTCAACAAAATCAGCCAGGTGGGGGGACACCTTGCCACCCCTGCCCCCCCCCCTGGATACGCCACTGTTCTCGCCAAAGAAAGGTACTGCAAAACCACAATTTGAAATGATAAACAATTGAAACAGTGCAGAACTTGGCCTTTCTGTATGAGGCTCTTGTGTGAAGTATATATGCTGTGCAACAGTTATTTTTTTTCAAAAATTGAACAAGAAATTGACTGGAGCAGGGTTTGAACCTGCAATCTGCCATTCCAGTGCTCTAGCAACTGAGCTATCTAGCCCTATGTTGTTCCCCAATTTGTCAATATCTTTGTTCAAGGGGCACCAGTCAGAAGCCATCAACCCGTATGTGCCATGTAGCCAGGGATCACACCCGAAGTCATGGTGCTGTAGAATCACTAACAATATTGTGCTGGTTTATTTTCAGTCTCAAAAAGCTGTTCACATATGACAATCCAAATCCTTCAAGAACACAGCTTAACTTTAAAATGAAATTAGTCATTTTTTGAGGGAAGGCATTAGGAAGGATAATAATATGGAGCCGGATAGGAATTTTCCTGTTTTTCTCCCAAAAGGGTTTTACACGGGTTTTTTCGCCCCTCCCGTAATCAGCGAATGTAGGCCTATAGAACTATATTTTCCCGATGTCACAAGAAATGTCCAAATTCGTTGTGTTCACTTATTTCACCTTAGGCCTTTAGGAAAGTCTGTTAGCGATGTTGTTTCAAACTGTACATGTTTCAATGTAATAGTTGTACAATATTTATAACAGTTGCTTTACAATTATGCAGTAATCCCATATGCTTTTATTTCATTGTGCTGTATTGTATTTGTCCCATTTGTAATGTGTTGTATTTGTACATATATGTGTAGTCATTTGTATTGCATGCAGGGCCCCAATGGAAACCAGTTTCAAACTGTTTGGGCATACCCTGGGTAAAGAAATGTAATAAACAAATAAATAGATAAGTAAGGAGGGGACTAGACCTTTCTCAGTGTAGACCACCTTGAAAATGAAAGCGAGGCATATACTGATATAACGCAAACAAAAATGGCGGCATAAAAAGTGTGTGCGAGGAACGAGTGATTCTCACACAGTTACAGCAGATTGACAATCTTGTAAATGAATGGATAGCTCAATTCAATTCAGCTTTGTTTTTATCTAGTTCTCAAAACTAGTTGGAATTTCAAAATCCAAGAAATCCATGAAATTTTGCAGGCTCAAGATAACAAAAAACAATGCCTCCAACACTCCCTGCATGCCCTTCCTGATGAACTGAGGACCAGTAACAGAAATGGCCCTTCCCTCAAAATAAATCTCCTACACATGCAGGCCCTTCAGTGGGGACAATCTCAACCCTGATGCACATGCACTCTCCCCGGAAGATGTTCCTCTATCGACAGCTCTAGGTGCATCGATCGCAACACATATTTGCCATTAAGAACGTGGGTTTTTGGGGAGGACTGGAGTAATAGGTCAAGTGCATACATTAGTAGGGCATGCTGGAGATATGGAAAGGGCAAGATGAAATACATGATTCTAGTGGTTGGATGGAGGATAAGGTTAATGACAGGACATGTTGTATGGGTGCCTCAATAGGGAGGTTTCGCAAGCGAACGGATACGCATACAAATACGTTTCGCTATCCGTATCCGTTTTTTACTTACGTGTACCGAGCGAGATATGCGTGTCGTCTGCACGTATGATGTCATACGCCACTCGCTATCCGCTAAACGTGCAGACGACACGCATATCTCGCTCGCTACACGTAAGTAAAAAACGGATACGGATAACTAAACGCAAGTGTAAGCGTATCCGTTCGCTTGCGAAACCTCCCTATTATTGATACTATTACTTACAGTAATAGAGAGGTTTCACATCTGAACCGATACATGTATGTGCACGCATATCTGTAAGCTATCCATAACCGTTAGTAACGATTCTGTTGTTTTGCTTTTGTGCAAGTGTATATGCATACTTTTTTAGTTATCATAGACAAATCCAAAATGGCAGCCTGTGATGAAAGAAGTGTCTGTGGATAATCATTCTTTGAAACACAGACAGATGGCACATGTATGTTTAGCAAAACCCTCCTGCTATTTCAGAGGTCACAAACAGTCAAAATGTCCTTCCTCACCCCCTGGCATACTGTTAACAAACCAATGGGGGTCTTGACCAATACTGACCCAAGGAATAACATGGCTCAGAATGCTTGTTTTCATAGGAGGGATTAATTAATCCTCTTTCAAGAAAATCACACATGATTAAAAAAATAATGCAGAAGAGGGTGAAAATTGACAATTAGCATTTCAAACTGAAGCATATAGCGTGCAACATATCCGACATTTATAGAGGATAGTGAGTTGCGTATGACGTCACAATTAAGACCACACGAAGTGATGACCTTGCCAAACCTCTCTAATAATTGAAAGCAACGATCAAACAATACCATTTGATGTAAGTACAAGCAGGATCCAGGATTTCTAACGATTTTACAGACAGTGGCTCAAATATACTGAATAAATATGGGGATCTTCATACCTGTGCCACTTTTGAAAAAAAAGGCTTAAAACAGACACATTAAAGCTGATCTAGAACATGGTGAAATCAATATGAAAATTAAAGGGTTTTGTCCTAATTTGGTGAATTATTATATCGCAAAACCAAAATGTCAGTAAAAGGGACATCAGAAAATCTTTCTAAAAAACAATGCTCCAACACTAGTAAAAATCTATCCAAATTAAGAAAGAAACTGAGAGAAAAATCAACATGCCTTTTCTACACAGCACAAGTGTACGTACTGCAGATGTCCTAGTTAACAAATTAAGTGGCCAAAAAAATTAGTTATTCGTCAGATTTTTCTACAGAATGGGACACCAAAGACCCTGTATACTAGAAAAGTGTAAATTTAAAGAATGAACTTACCCTTGAATAGAAAGAAGATAGAATAGAATTATAAGAACATCTTTCCAACCACCTCCGAATGGGCATTTGAGCATGTACAAAATGTATTGAATGGTAGACTTTTAACTATAAATAATACTTATTATTATAATCCCAATATAATTCGCCACAGATTAATGGGATGCACGGAAGCATGTAGGCCTACATTGTTTATCATGCAGGCCTCAAAATAGTACACAGTCATATTCACTTGATTATATGGAAACAGATCAGACACTATAGCATATTGGAAAATTAAAAGTCATGCACTGTGTCTTGCTCACGTACGATGTTAACTGACACGGTAACTGAAACGGCACAGCTCGGCAACAACGCGTGACCATGTATTACTAATATTCCTTTTACTGAAGCTCCTCCAACGTGTCCAAGGCGCGTACAGTGTGAATGTATAATACAGTGTATTCGCAAAGTATAACTGTCAGCCTACACTGTCGTATACATGTACATTGTATATAAGGCTGATTAGTTTACTTTGATGAGGTTATTTCATGGGCCATAATGGCGACATTTAAAATAGATGATTCGTAATTGTGCATTACAGCTGTCCATGATCACAAGGATGGTCCATATTAGAAAGTAGAACTGAAATTAAGGTACGTATGTCAACAATAATCTTTCTATCTTTTTGGTATGCAGAAAAGAGATACAGAGGTAAGTGCACTAGAAGGGGGAAATTCACACCTTTTCATAATGCTGCTTCATAATAATTCAAGAGGGAAAGTTGTACATGTATTGAATACATGCTGATCAGTTTGAAAGAAGGGCACAAAAGGGCACGTTAACATCAAACATTCACACTAGTAACTGTTTTTGTTAAAAAACTTAAATATATTCTTCTATTTTCATCTCCATCATTTTTATTCATTGTACATTTGTATTTTTAATTTTTTGTAACATAAAATAAAGATGGAGCGCCGTGAGCGCCAGTACCTGGTGGATACGTGCGCCTTACAAATACCCAACATTATTGTTATTGTGTTACTTTAAAAAATAAAATTGGCTCTTTAGTTGAAATGTAGGTGTTTATAGGTTTCTATAGGTTTCACCGGGTGAGGCCTGATTTTGATTCGTTTATTATATTATTTATTCATTTTTGGTACGAATTGAGGGTTACATAATGCCATGTACAAAAAACAAATTCTTCAGAACCATGCACTGAGGCCTCCATTTTTATAACCAGATTTTAAATTGTAATGACTTTGCCATACAGACATAATGACCACAAAGTGCAGGTAACAAAACTACCAATGCTGACTTTTGGAAATGCCACAAGATTTTTGAGAAGATTATTAAGAAACACTGCATCCCTCAAAACAAGGACTTCACAAATTTGCCAATTGCCAACAAGAGCCTTCTCAATTCCATTTTGTAGGCTGGGAGATGCATGACCATACACAAAACAAGATCCAAGAATCTGAACAATAGTGAGCAGTTTCCTTTGTACTCTCCTCAAAACAGTACATGTACTGACCGTTCTGTACTTTACACATCTTAGGACATACACCTTTAAGATGTACAATGTACTTTGAAGTACATTTCAGATCTGGAGCTGTGTTTTCACAGCACTCCGTTTACAGTTCTCCCTGAACCACTCTGGGTTTTTTTAAGAGATGAGCCATGGCCCCGCAAGGAAAACATGCACCCTGACAGATTGAGTCCGACTCATGTTACGCTTTCAATTTACGTCCCTATTACCCTGTCAACTTTTTTTCCTTTTTTTTTTTTTTTTTTTTGAAGTCAGTTTCAGAGAGGAGAATGAACTTGACAGTAAAGAACGAGAACGTACACGTAAAAAGAGCCTCCACGTATGACCGCTGACGGGGATATCTGAGAAGATGAATCATTCTCGTAATCCACACAGATTTGGCGAAAGATAAACTGAAAAACTAGGACATTTTTGTTTTTATTGAGACAAATTAAAGCAATGAGATCACCTGTCATGGTCATGACTGTTTTGCTGGTTTGGGCACGTGGATTCACCTGTCATCAATTTGATCAAATCCCCAAAACATTCACATTCATAAGGACTTGTGGTTCATTATATTACATTGGTATTGTTTGTATTGCATTCCCCAGAATATTCTTCTGGGCTTTTCCTCCCACCTCTAAACTGTAATTTCTTCTCATTGTCTTCTCTCCACAGGTTTCTTCAGGCTTGCGAGCTACAGTGCCTAGGGCGCTTTTGAGGAATCCTTGGTTTCATTACAAGAAATGATTAATAATAATAATAATAATAATATACTCCTTGATGAATCCACAAAGCCACACGGTGCTGAGGCAGTTACGTTAGGACTCCATTCAGAAACAATTTGTTAAACAAATTTAACTGGGCAAACAGCAGTTGGACAAACCTCCATATGATATTGCTAATGGTGCTGATTCATTACATGCAACGTTATTCAGTGGTGTAATCTCTCTTGAACAAAATGACCACTGTCCACACACAAAATTTACTTTGGCATGCCTGAAACGTTTTCTAGAATTGGGGAACAATTCTTTTTAAAAAAAGGAGTCAGAATTTAGATTCTGGGTGTGAAACTGATTCCATTCAATTCAAACCTGTGGTCCCTCTAGCCTATTTCATCACAACAAAAGATACTGTACTAATGCGCTTCATACACTACAGTTATTATGATTTCAAATGTTTGTATGTTCAGAAAAACAACTTTTCAAAATAGGCAGCACTATTTCATTGTCAATTAGCCAAGCAGCACAGTAAAACCTTTCCAACTAATCCTCTAATCCCCAAAACCTCCTTCAACTTTTCATGTAATATCTCCTTGCAATAAAACCCCCAAAACTAAAAACGTCAAACTATGATTAATGTTATAATCATACACGACAGGCCTAATCACAGATTCGTGATATTCGCCAGTGTTCACATGGGTTGGGCCTGATTAACATGGGCACACGGGTCTCCGCGTGTTCATTACAATGCTGCTGCTGTGGCTGATTTCCGGCTTGCATGGCTCCGGGGAGGGTGGAGAGAGTGTAATGTGCTGCGATTCATTTCCTCTGAGAGGAATCAGGAGCAAAAAGTCCTAGATGTGGACCGAGTTTTTGGCTTTCTGGAGAATCACACAGGCGGATTTGTGTTTGTGCGCTTCTGTATTCTTCTTGTTGATTAGCATTTACTCAAAAGTGTAAATGAAATTTTAAAAAGGGGTTAGGCTTGCCTGGTCAAGCTGGACTTCAGTTTCAGTTCAGGAAAGCCAGCAGTCAAACAGTCAGTCAGTAACTCAGTTTAATATAGTCCACGACAATAGCAGGGCTACTAACTTTGAGTATAAGAGCTGAGCATGAGAATTTGGAGATGGAGCTTGATCAGAAATAATGCGGTAAACGCGAACCCGCAACGACGTGGGGTTCAGGGCCAGCTGAAGGGCCCGGAACATTTTTGGATTCTAGACGTTCCGTGGTGTGATCTGAGGCAATTGATGACCACCCTAATCAATTTTTTTTTAGCAAAAGATCATCATTTAAACATCACTTTCGAAGTTTTTTTAGCGTGAGAAATCTTGTGTGGGCGCGAGAGTTGGCAGGCCTGCAATAGGCTGGCCCTTGGAGTCAAGCAAATGTATAGCTCTTCCGCAAGGCAGTAGAAACTTCAAATTTTCTACAATATGTTATCTTCAAATTATCTTCAATACTGTATATCTTCAAATTTAATATTACAAACGGATCACTGATATGTATGACAGCCCATTTCCACGTAACTGGAAAGAATTAGAAACACCATTCGTTGTAAGTGAAGTCCCAAGAACTTCAATTTATACACTCTTGGATTCTGATGAATTTTGGAGGCTTCATCCTTGCTCTGTTGGGGCATGCTTAATATCAGGCGGTAACAGCAAAACATTCGCAATAAAGTATGTAACATAAGATGGGTTTTTGTTGTTGTTTTGGGTTTTTGTGTGTGTCAGGGTGATACAGATTCAATATTGGTTTTTCACATTTTCTCACAATCACTCAGAACAACATCGAGTATACAGTGTTTTCATGTATATATACAAAGTAATGTAACAATGATGACAACTGAGGGGCATGGCTGCTTAGCACTATAACACCAGGACAAGTTTTGCCAGGAAACTTCACACCCCTCCCCCCTCCTCCCCCAACATCCTCCACTGCACATGATTCCTATTTCAAATTCTCTCAACTTTTAATGGGCAACGTCAAGCCCTGTGAAAAGTAAAGTTGCTGAACAGTACCTTCCTCAATCCTTCAAAATCCTCCAAAACCTCATGATGGCTTTTGTAGGATACCGGTACCTACAACTGCGGGACTGTTAGGTTAAATATATTGGTACACATACCACATATCATCCTTAAGCCAAAAAAAACCCAAAAAACAGTATCCAAAGTGATGAGACGATTCAGTCTCTGAACAAAAATAGCTCTTCTCCTTGAGGTATTCAAGAAACCCAGTTATAGGCCCAACTTCCAAATCTAACAGCATTATCGCGAACACATGAATGTAATTACATGCATCAGAGCATAAGCATGGAGTGAGGCTCATCAAAAAGCAATCAAGGTCTAATTGAGTCTCTTCCTCGTTAGGCTCAATTAATCATGTCTGTGTGGGCCTAATGAGCTGACTGGAGTGTCTTATTGGCAGTCTATGCATCCTAAACTAGTTCCAGCTTCATTTCAATCATTGCACTGGTCTGTGTGCCCATCTGAAACATTAAGTGTATTCTGGTTTATTTGCAAGTTAGTAAGTTTGTCCCTGCACTGTGACGTACGTGTATGTGCAATGCAACATGGGAAGACAGAATATGTTAATGACCCATTTTTTTTGGTATTTTGGAAAGTTTAATTAATACTGTATTACATCGATTCAACAATACATGTTGTCATTCTATACCCTTAAATTTGTTCAATGTATATTCACGTATCATAATTAAAATTGTTTTGCCTAATTATTTATAGATTTTGGCAGAATTTGATTTGGTTATTCTTCTAAAATTGCACAATTTGTCTTGTTTCACCACATAGTTACATGCAGAGGCGCAAATTTTTTTATTTAATATTTATTTTTTCCAAATATACAACATAGTTTATGGATTTTTATATACATGTAGTTACATGTTAAGTGCATCCGTTTCATTTTCTTCATTCCATTTTACCTTGTGATTGCGGTAACTGTATGAGATGTACAAGATGTGTTTTGCCGATTATATTTGAACTTGTCTAATAATGGTCCCCTATATAAACGTCTTAAACAGAATAAAGATTAGTAGTAGTAATAGCGTGGGCACAGCTGGCGTAGAAGCTATTTCAAGACGTAGACAATAAAAAAATCACCTGAGCCACAATCCTATGCTATATACAATTAAACCGCTCCTTTTTATTACACTTGGGTGGCACTGATTAAACATGCACAAGCCTTCATGTCATGTGTGACGAGAAGACCTCATGATTAAAGGTGTAATATCAGCATACCAGGGGTGATAGAACAGTTTGAAAGTGGGGGAGGGGAAGGCAAAGTGGGGGAGGCAAAGTGGGTCCCTACAAACATCTAGCCAACACTCCTACTGTGGTACATGTATATAGATATGAACTTTAAAGGGAATATACATCATTTGCTTTTGCTGTAATTTTCAGAAATGGATGGAATTGGGGGGTTGGAAATATATAGCAAATATAATTACACTGACTTTTTTTGAGGTTTTGGGTTCGAAAATGCTATAAAAACCAAGAAAAACAATCATTTTCCTGTAGTCTGGTTCACTGACTCCATATAAGAAGAAACAGCAGTTTACATACATTGGGGAATTGTAAGGTCAGGGAACCAGTCTAGCTGGCTTGTACCCGTTCATAGGTGTGTAATCAATTGCAAACAAGTGCGATGGTCAATTGGGGCCAGTATTTGAAGAAAAAAAGCCAGTTTTTTTCCAACGCTGGTCGGCCGACCAGCGTTGGAAATTGATACAAAAATACCACTTTTCTTGAAAATGACAGTATACCAGGTGCCGTGATTTTACAGGATGCTTTACACTGTCTTTCACTAACAGTCCAGCAAGGTATTTCAAAATGATTTGGTAGTTTTATTTTTTGATGTTTGCAAATGTTGTATTTTCCCTTTAATTTACTGCCTATTACTACAAATACTGTCGAGAAGAAACGAAATCTTCTACTATCGTTGTTTTTTTAATTGCGAGTCTTCCCAAGCAGTAACTGTACATGTACATGCAGTCTGTTGGTGGAATGATGAGCCATTCTGCAAGGTGAAAGGTGGCACAGGGCAATGAGCAGAGGATGCCGAACGTCTGCCCCGCTCATCGAGTAATTGACAGCGCCACCTGCTGCGATTATAGACTGCTCGCTTGGCATGATCATGTTCAAATGCTGGGTGGAGTACGGTTTGTTTTTGTTCATGCCGACATGGGTGTGACACGGAAAGAAAAGACTGTTCCTGCCTGCTGTGCAGGGGGAAAAAATGCTCTTTAAAATTGTGTGAGACTGAGAATACAACTGTCTAAAACAGATCACTTGTGGAATTCATACCTCTCTGAATATCGACATGTACGATGTACCGGTACATGTAGTTTCAAATCACTCACTTAAATGTACGTAGTTTGCATGCACATATGAATTTATGATGTAAACATTTTCCTAGGCAGTTCATGAAATTTGGCACAGATGTTCAAATCTGGCTGACTTAAAAGAGTTTTAAGCTGAAGTTCTAACAAGAAAACATGATAAATGATGGGCATCAGAGGGACTGGACTAAGCCATTTGTGTGACAAAGCGTGACACGCATACATACCTGTACAATGCACAAAACAATACAGTACAATTAACATCTACATAAATATATATTTACTAAATTGAACAAGATGGGTTGGAAAGTAGTTGGTAAGGCAGTCATTTGTTATGGTGATTTTTCTGTTGCTAATGCTCAGTATAGATGTAACTATTGATAAAATTTGGGAGTGCAAGGGTGATGTTCATGATAGCCAAATGTTTGCTATATGGTTGTGTTAGTTACATGTATAGTAACATTCTGCTGTACACATGGCCTACATGTACAAATGAAAGATCAAAGCAACATACACGATGACTTGGATAGTACTTCCAAGACCCTATGTACTCCCCTCCCCCAGTAAAAAGAGTGCGCCTACCTCCCCCACAAAAATAGTGTCAACGTGCAATTACGTGACGTATCACTGCTATATTATGAAGCGTAGAGTGTGCATGTTCACCCATGTTAACAGTCACAGACTAATGGTTGACCGCGCACGAACCCACAATCAACCCCCAAAAGCAAGCGACTCGCCCCCAAAGGGGAAGACTCGCCTCCAAAGCGGGTGATAGGTGGCGAAGCCACCTCCCTGCAAAACACACAAGGCATAAGCCTCCTCCATCACAAACACAATGATATAACTGAAGGTCGATGATGTCCATGGCATACCATGTGTAATTAACAAGCAGTACATTCCAGCCTCAGTTATTTCTCAATTATGAGACAGCTGATTGCATACATCACAATGCCAATTTCTTTCCAACTTTAGAATTTCATCACTCATCAACACAATGCTTCATTAAATCCAGCACACAATGTACAAATGTTCAGGGTACAGTACATGCGCATGCATGTATGTTCTTTTCAGAGCAGTTATCAATGCAGGAATTTAAAAGATGTAAACGTAGCATCCATTTGAAATTCCATTCCATCAAATTCTACTCCATTTTATTCTTCAGAATATCATGACCAATATCCTTGGGAAATTTAACATTTTGAAAACGATATTTTTAAAAGATAAAATTGTTCAATTTTTTTCAAAAGTGCACCCTGAAGTAAAAAGTACAAGTAAAATTGCAAAAAAAAATAATGCAAAGAGAGTGTAGTTGTTTGCCAACTGTACCACTAATCTAACAGCTTCCCTAACTTTCTGCACTGAGGACTTGCACAATTTATTTGAGCGTGTAGAATTTGAAAGGCTTCCACCAAATATCCATCATGGGTAATCCTCCTTGGAAAACAACTTCTCTTGATTCTGCACACATTTGTGCTGGAAACAAAAATACAAAGGACCACTGCAGAGACTCTATATTACATAACGTTTCTTAAAATAACAGAAATTGAGCGGGCTAAACTGTAAGGCCACAAAAAAGAGGAAATTCTTTTCAAGATTTCAGAACACTTTGTACAGTGTTTCAAATTTTTAAAGGCAGACATAGGAACTGAAAAGTATGCAAATTCCATGTGTAAAAAAAATATGGACCCAATACCTATAGTCCAACCAAAAAATCCAAAAAAAAACAACCAAAAACCCCCCAACCTCAAACAATTAACTCATTCTTTTTATACCATGTGAAAAAAACTTATACATGGAATCACACACCAAACAGAAGACAAATATCCCATTCACTTTCCATTTTTCTCACTACCCCTCTCATTTTTTTCTGACTAGACAAGACCCCTACCGAGTTGTTCAATAATTATGCTCATTATTGAATCCACCTGCCTTCAAGCCCAAGCTCCCCTCCTGCATAATATCAATACACCGCAATACCGTCTCATCAAATTATGAGCAGGTCAAACAATGCCTTCAGGATAGGAAAATCCATACGTCTCTACACATGTGCCAAGGAAGGGCTCATTTCTTTTTTAAGAATGTGGCCTAGTAAGACGGTATGGGATAAGAACTTCTGTGCACTATGTGTTATTTCATTGATGGTTGTGATGTACATGTATAAGGGATCTCACAGAGAAGAGAACCAAGAATACAATTTAACAATACTGTCCGTGTTTATTGAATTAAACAAAATCGGCAAAGGGTTTAGATGTAGTTCTGAAAAAGCGTTAAAACTACAGCCTGACGAGGTACAAAAAAGCAGGTACTTTAGCTGGTAATGTTTTTGCTCATTAGGGAATTTAGTTCACATGTTCATGTGGAATTTAGGAAGTCGAAAATGATGCACATGGGTCATATGGGCAATTCCATGGTACATGTAAGACCAAACAAAAAAACAATTCTGCTTTCGATTACATGGCATTTAAAAATAGGGTAGGTAGGTAGGTACATGTAGGTAGGGAATTTTTTTGGGGGGGCATTTTTTTGTGTGTTGATCATATGTAGGTGTCTGCATGTAGTCAAGGGTAAAAGGTACTACAAACTGATGGTTTGGGGTATTTTTTCCCATCATTCCCCCCCCCCCAAAAAAAAATTAGGATAAAAATAGGGTAGGTAGGGTAAACGGAAGCAGAACTATTATTTTTGGCTTAAGTCGAGTTTCATTTAACAGGTGGTCTTCCATCAACTCGGTGAGCACTGTTGTTATATGAAGTCAAAGCATTTATTGTGGATTTTTCTCACAGAAGATCCCTAGAAGTTAAAACTAAACCACGAAAAAGAGGCCAACAAAATAAATTCATGTTTGTTTGTCAGTACATTTTTGTATCTGTAAATCACTAAATGGCGTTACCAAAAACGACATGAAAGTACCTTGCATTTGAAATTTTCCTCAGACTCAGAGTCATACTGTGCACTGTTAAAAAATCTTTTGTATACTTACATCATAATAAACGATGCAAATCACATGCTACCATAACAATTACGAAAAATAATCAATCTTGCGATCTCTAGTGGATATATTACGGCAACTCGCGTTACAATTTGTCCGCCCATCATTGGTACATTAGTTAAAGCATGTAAGAAACTAATAATCAAACCAGAAAACTCTTTTGGCATATGAACCTTTCTCTCTGCCTTCAAAACAATGACACTTGCATTTTGCAAGTGTCATTAATTTTAGCCCCCAACAGTTTCACCATACTCCATACTCCATCTACCATAACTGCTCACCAAGTCCTCTTCAACTTGAGGTTGTGATGAATGTAGTTTTGAAGATTTCATAAATTTTCCACATTTATAAATTGTCCACTTTTGCTCGGTATTGCCCATTTTATAAATTTGGGGTCCAAAATGCGATATTTTTCTTGTCCCTGTTACCTCTGAACTTTCTAATTTGCCACTCAAGCATCAATAAGAATTATTTTACAAAAAAAACACAATTATTTTGTTGGGTAGGTAGTTTTCTAATCATGCACTCTTGGAGGATGACTGCATTAAAGAGTGCATTCAAAATTATAAGTTGGTTCACTGGCTCTGTCGTGGACATCTATGCATTTGCTTCAATAACGCTGGAATTGCCCATGTATGTATTCTAGGGTGAGACTAAAAACACAACATGGAAAGCAAGGTCAGAGCCGTTCCTTAAATTTAATGAAATTTCAAGAAACATTAGTGATGCATCTTATGATGAATGAACGCCGGCACTCTTGTCTTATCAGGATCAGCCCCAAATCTCTGTGGACAGTAAATATTTATGACAAGGCTACCAGCATCAGTTCGATGACAAAGTTCATGTAAGCATCTACATCTAAACATCATGTAAACATCTCAAAACATAACAGAGAAATTTGATGCAAAAGCTTTTTAGGCAGTAGTTGTTCTAATAATGAGTGATAGAAATTTAAGTGCAGAAATTGTGTTCACACTGGTTATTTGCTTTTACAA
Source organism: Patiria pectinifera (assembly GCA_029964075.1). Taxonomy (NCBI): domain Eukaryota; kingdom Metazoa; phylum Echinodermata; class Asteroidea; order Valvatida; family Asterinidae; genus Patiria; species Patiria pectinifera. The sequence continues at coordinate 4,887,993 of CM057147.1, read as the reverse complement.
AGCACTGATGATGAAATTCAAGGAAGAGTGTCCTCCATGCATAGATGAACTATCTGAAGTATTAAAAAGCTTCTAAATATTGTATTTAAGTTTCAAGCATTAGGCCTGCACACCATTATGGAGTACATATTTGGGGTTATTCTCAATTTCTACATGTATTGAATTTCGAATGTAACAAAAGTTGGAAGATTAATTCATCAAAATGATAAATTGAGGTTTTGTCATTATACGTATATTCCGTAAAATATTTCAAATCTGAAAGGTTAGATTTCAGGTAATTAACATTTATACAGCTGCAATGTTGATCATCAAAACATGTTGTGTACATCTGACCCTTGGTATAAGCCAGGGGGAATGACATATCAGTATTACATGGTAAACAACCCCATTACAACAGATTCCCAGTATGTTATGGATCCCTATTGTGTGGGGCCAATGAATAGCCTCAGTATGGGCACTGTGGCTTGAGTAACCATGGCAGTGACTGAACACACAAGCTGCTCATTTCATTGACCTACAATGTGCATGTACAGGTCGATGTGCATGAACACTCCTGATATTTAATGAGAACACTAACTGACTGATGTTAAGTGCATTTTGAACATGCAAACAATCAATGGTTGGAACAAGCACGTAACTTGTAGCAGCACTAATGTCACCACTCTTAATTGGTTTGATGGGATATTGAAAAGGAAACAAAAAAGGGAGGGGGCAAGACTTGTTGATCAAGATACATAATGCACTTTGTTTTGTAATGAATGTATGTGCATGATACATGCATAAAAATAGCCTAAATTGATGACGACAAGTTCCTGATCCCTACTGTACCTAAATGGCCTTGAAAAATACAAACCTGTGAGCAATTAAATTATGTGACAATGTTTTCATGTACACTGCTCGTTTTGCGCAGCAGTCAATGAATAAAGGAGTACATGAACATGAGATAATACCTCTTAAACAACATGTATACTTGTATGGTTGTATAACATTTCAGTATACAAAAAAACTGTTCAACATATTGAAGTATTTGTACCGGTACATGGGCACCAGGTGTCTGCTGTGCAGTCCAAAATTACATGTACATCCAAGACAACATCAACATCGGCCAAGTTCGGGCAAGGACCATTAGTCGACTAGTGGTTGATTTGTGACGAACCTTACGCCTGCGCACTGATAGCAACGTGCAAACGTCTCTAGTCAAACATTGGTCAAAATGTCATCGCAAAACTTCTGGATCCTGGCTCTCTGCTAGCGTTATGAATGCGCACGGCTGTTGGTTACCAGCGAAGCAACCAACCCCAGTAGGCTGGTTCCAAATAGTCGACTAGCGTAGTCAACCACCGTTGACTAGACAGAGTTCGGGCAAACGTTAGTTAACCATTGGTCAACTATAGTCCTTGCGCGAACTTGGCCATCAATGAACATTTTACCAATTAATATACCTCATACATATATCATGAGTGAGAGCGAAATTCTTTTTTAAAATTGGTCCAATCACCATCATGCGTCAGCTGTTAGTTTTGCTATTTACCAAGTTCGCACGTGAGGATTCTTGCTCAGGATAATTACGCATGCACAGTCGACTATCGCATGGTTTACCCGTGCAATAGTCGACTTGCATGCGCTTTACTAGCAATCGTGGAACTATCGCATGTTGTCATAGTAGTGGGCAAGTGCAAAAATCGCCCTAACAAAAGATGGCGGCACATGCACATTAACATTTTGTAGAGATAACATGATGCATAACTCAACACAATTTTGGCGACTACATTTGACATGCAAGCAGTAAAACAAATTTTGGTTTATTTCAGGTGTATTGTCAAAATTTTATTCCCTGGGAACTTCCGATACCTTGGGGAGCTAATATCGACTATAAAATATGGTCCTTGTCATGTGGGATCCAATTACAAAAATACTTCTACTACGGTATCTTCACCACAAAAAAAATAACCATCAACAGAGAGAGTGAACAAAACAAATTAAATCTTGATTTATGAATGGGAAAGCTGATCGCAAACAAATCTAATATTCCCCAGTGGCCTGATAGCGTGTGCGCTGGAAACTGCCGTCATCATGGTCATAATGATGATGTTGTTTGTGTGTGTATAGTGGAAGGCTAATTGATTCTGTATTAGTTCTACAGTATTTCATTTAAAAAAAATTTTCCTTGTTGCCTGAGGAGGTAAGTTATGGCAAATGTAAAAATGGGAAATTCATAAAAAATGCTCTTTTAACTAGCCCCAGTACTGTACAGAAGTTAACAGTACGTACAAAAGGTATCACTCACACAAAAATAAACTTAAGAAGCTAAATTACATTTTGATGAGAAATAAGCTACTTACAGAAAGGTCTGGGTGTTTTCTTTTCAATGTATACTTACATGTATGTGCCCATAAATACACAAGGAAATCTATAGCAGAAACATAAGTCCATGCTTGTTAGGATGAGGACTTAAAAGAAAAGAAGTACGTACTTTGCTTCTTGTACTTTGCACATTTTGTGACTTATTGATCTCAAGAAGTGATGATAACGTCTCATCTTCTTTGCCTTTATTCATTTTTTAAAATCAATTTGAAGTAACATAGTAGGTTAATGTAAGTGGAATTTTTTTTAAACATATTTAAACATGACCTTAAATGTTCGTGTTCATATTTAAACATGATTCAAGGATATTTTTACCTCATCTTTTCATGATATATATTCCCCAGCCCGTCCTCATACGAAGCAGTATTTTTGACCGAAAAAAAACTTATTAAGGTACATACACATCAACTAACTCGTCCTACTGCAGTTTGCATGTCATGGACAGTTGAGATGACAGGTGGTTAACAAAATGTGTATAGATGAATGTACAACTGCACTAATAGCATGCCATGTAGTAGCCCCATAAATGTGGCTCAAATACTGGATTTCCTCCGTATTGTAAGCCACACAGTAGTCATACACAGTATGTGGGGAAAAGTTAATTTTGAGGAAATCAAAACCGGGATAGTTTTTTTTTTCACTTGCCATGGAAGATACTTGCATTGTTAACCACCAGGAAAGATTCAATTCTGTTTCTGTAGGTCATGTACACTTGACCTTTTTGATTTTCCCTGGTTATGTAATTAACCATGTAAGTGTCTTCCATGGTGAATATCAAGCGGAAAAAAAACAGTACCGATTTTGATTTCTTCAAAATCAACTTTTCCACACATACATGTATAGTCAGATAGTGTATGACCACTGTGTTGATCACAATACGGAGGAAGTCCAGTATTTGAGCCACATTACTGGGCTAGCCATGTTGGCACAGTGTGTACAAAACATTTATTTTATTGTATAACATACACTGTATGACACACATTTCATTGGGATGGGGGAATTGTGACGTGTCATTTATGGAAAGTGCATTCAAACACCTCCATGATTTACTTAAGGATTCAGCTCATCCAATACATGTATATCTTCAGGAACATGTACATGTACCAGCAACTTGTATTTCTTATCAACAAAATTTCCATGGGAATTAAACTTATCATATGTAAGTAATTTGCAAGACGGACTTTGCTACAAAATAGGGGGGGGGGAGTAAATTAAACATTAAAGAGGGGGGGTAAATAAAACAATAATGACAAGACCATTATGAATTTAGTGGTATTTTACAAAATGTTTTATACTTACACGTTCACAATTTCAAGTCCGAGACTCAATAATCCACAAAGATTAACGAAGTCCACTGCGAAGTTCTCTGCAATGGTAATCACTCACTCACAATCATCCCTAAAACTCCTAATTCGTATTTTAGTCAGGTGTCTTGCCGCAAGACAAAACAATGTTGGTAAAACAGAACACTGATTGATGATGAGTGATGAGGCGGGACACTCCTCAGGATCCGCAAAGAGATAATGTAGGCGGACTGCTTATCACCAGAGCAAAAACCGAATGACTCTTGGAAGCATGTGCAGTAGAATACGTATACACATGCAGTAATTATTAAAGTATGCAAAATTCTGGCGTCAGACGACATCAAAAGACGATGACCATCCACCTGAAAGATGATTTCCGGAGCATTGATGAGAGTGAGGAAAAAAAACACCACTTGTGCCGGCTGCTGTGAGAACGTGCGTGTGTACCAACGTGTGTACCAACGTTGATGAGGTCAAATTACAGCCATAAGATGCCGATAAGGAGGTCGTGGCTATTGTGCACCAGGCCAGACCTCACACAACTCTCCTTCTATCAACACAGCTTGACAATGTCTTGCCGTGTTGTACGTCTCACCGTCTTTAATACATAATGCACCAATCAACGGATTTCTCAACAAATGTTGGGGTGTAATGCGAGCTCAGAGTCTTTCTATACTACAGGATTGAATATACACGTAGGGGAGAGGTATCAACTGATCGTAGACGTACGTAATCAGAACTGGGACAGTACCCAGTGAGTTCGAGGCTGTTTTATGCTACGGTTATTTCTACTGCTGTCTTATGATGCTCCTGTGCCAGTAAGCCAGCTTGTATGAAGCTACTGTAGCATTTCTACTCTTGCTCGGCACGCCGGGGCCCCGGTGTACATCAGGCAATTAAGGACGAATCGTCTGGGAGATGAGAATGTTAAGAGGTCCAGAGGAGAGCTCATGCATAAACATTAGGGAGCAACCACTGCCAGTCCAGGGGTGGGGGAGCCTGATCATATAAAGTATTCCCTGTGCATCACTGTAATATAATTCTGACTTTTCTATTTGAGACAGGAGAAAAACAATAATTAAACTGTGATATTATTCACGTTTACTCCAAAAATCAAAGACCAAAGATCAGTCCTCCTCCCTACTTCGATCATGGATCCTTCCATCACTGATTATTAGCCTATATTTTATCAGCAAAACCTACGCTGGTTAATTTCTTACCGGGCTGCGCACATACAGTCGGTCAAACAGTAATTGGGTAAATTTATCAAAAAATCAAGTTGGTGCTATTTACAGGATGGTGATGGTTGAGTGCAGCACACCAAATGGGATTTCTTAAACAGAAAATAATTTAGATGGTCTTTGTGATAACATCCTTGAAAGATCAGGGGAAACGGGGCTTACTTCTTCTTTTTTAATTGGTATCGATTATAGGGGACATTTTCAAGAGCAATTTGTTTCCCGACAAGCTGTTGCTTTAACATGGAAAATTCCCCTGTTTTGATATGAATGTTCTATACTCATCATAATTAGCAAAGGCCTTGCTACATTTCCCGGTGCTGCATTCTATGACAAACGAATTTGTTAATAATTATCCAGAGGTCACAGATCATTTTGCTAAACATAAGCCTGAAATATCTTTAATGTTCACTTGAATGTCTTCTGTTTCAATTAACTAATTGAAGCGCTAATGATTCTCTCATTGAGAATTTCATGGCTCTGTTAACCACAGAATTCCAGGCTTACGATCATCACTCTGTGCTAACCGCGCTAGCAAAACCACATCAGTACATAGTACAGAATCCTTTAGTCATGGAAAGTACACATGTGAAGCGAACAATCCTCACTGACCCGTGAAATAGGCTAACTGTAGGCATGGGATTTTCTGCTACAGAAAGCGGGGATTTTTCGCTTTAAACGGTATAAAGCAGAGCCATGAAATTGGGCCCAGGATTGTAATGAAGTCAATGAGCAAGACACGTTTTCTTCCAATAATCACCATGAATGGGAACTGTCACCTGTCATTTCTCAGACTTTAATAAGTGTGTGAAATGGAATGTGCACATGATCATATGTAGCTGTCATAGTGATGTTGTCTTTATAGGTGCAGTGAAGTGCGAGTAAAGGCCAACTTGTCATTTCAGCCAATTATGCCCTACACAGTGATGTACTAGAAAATCCCTTTACAAAATATGCACCAATGTAGGGCTTCAAATACTATGCTTGTACAATTTACACCTTTTTTCCATAGCTGTGCAATGCTCTTTCCAACTATTTCACAAAATGTGGTATAACTGCAAAATGTTTCCAGTATTTTGTCCAGGTCACGTTGGATGACTTGAATACACGCAAAGGTTTCGGTATTCGGAACGGATGACGGATAAACACGCAATGAGGGAGGACGGAAATATCCGTCAGCAACCCGCTCGCAGCAAGCGAGGCCGGAAATATCAGGCTGTGCCACCTGCAGATGACGGCCTGAACCCGTCTGGCATCAAGATTTGTGAAAAACAATCCCGCGCCGGGGTACGGTCAATGTCAAAATTATGCCAGTGCAAACTGGTTTAACAACTTGGATGAGGATGATAACAGACAGAAGGGGGTGTTTTTTTATAATGGGCAAGAGTTACAGAGCATACTTGGCTTGATTACAGGCAACAAAGTCAACATTTATCCACTACCCCTTAAATTCTTGATGATATCCCCAGGAAAACAAACTGAATTTCACAAAGATCATTGTGCAAAAGAAACAGTGGAAAAGAAAAATAACTCTCCTAAATGGGCTTCATTGCGCTTGGGACCAGATGGCCCATTAGGCACCCGGACTCCCATGCAACAACCCAGGTAGTCACAAACACTTGAGTACCATGGCAACTCGCTCCCCACCCCACACAGCCACTATATAAGGACAACTGGCAATTTGATCGCCTGGTCCCTACATTTACATTTTAACAACACACTCTCGCCTCTCCCATAAATTAATTAAAGCACGTCCTCGAACAGGGCCTCCATTCGGAGAGAAAGGATATACTGTCATGAGGTGTGCCGATCATGAAGCGATTACCTTTCAGTAAAAACATCATACTAATTTTAAATACGCCCAAGGGTTTGTTCACGTGTGATCCAAAATGTGCCTTACAGAAGCAGTGTAAGACATGCATGTATAATTTACAGGTTTTTATAACCCCCTTCTTTTTACGTCAAAAAGCTTAATTAACAGGTTTTTATAAACACCAGTCTTTTTATGCACAAAAAAAACAATGCAAGCCAAAATTCCACGAGAAGTCATGAGTTAATATTGTTACAACGTACATCGACTTTCATCGGACTGTGTACCAAATTTGTCCGGTCAAAAGCAGATATGCTCAATTTTTTCCCTTTCAACTTAACTTGAGGCCATGCATATGACAGCTTGAAATTAATTGTGCTTGTTTGTTTTATGCAAAGCAGTAGGGGAGTAGGCTCCAATCCCACTTCTGACACCATCTTTACATTTTCCTCTGTAGCTGAAGACTGTTCTGTTTGAGTTCATGAAATCAACATTACTGATGTAAAAATAGTTAAGTTGACACTATTGGGTCATGTTTACACACATTACAAATAATTACAGTGTCAATTTAAGAAGGTGATGCTTCTTGGATAGACTAACATTAACGTGTCAACGAATGAAGGTTTATCATTTGTTTCAAATGTGCTTAAATGTAATTTCACCCTCTGTTTATGGCACTCAACTTTCATTAATTTTATTTTGTCTTCTTTTTCTTCAGACCCTTAAGTAGCAGGGTCTTACATATACTTGCACACTCAGAGCCAAAGGTGGTGGATACCCCTTCCCTCCACCCCTACCCCCCCCCCAAAAAAAACCCCCAACCACACCCTCAAAAAAATATACCTAAAACAAAACACAGAAACCCTTCAAGGGAAATCAGCCAGGATTGGGAAATAATTGCAATGTAGAAGCACTAAATTAAAGTCTCTTCCTCACCAGAATAAAAAAGCCCAGGGTCTCAGGAGCTGCAGCAGGTTGCCGACGTTTAGAGCAGGATTTATCGTCTGCGAGATCTCCGCGCCGTGCCAGCGCAAGTGACCTCTTTTACATTGTACAGTCTGCCTGCCTTGAGCAACGCAAACAGTAGAAGTTTGCCAAGTTGTCTTGCCATTAACATAATGGCGCAGCGTTGGCACACAAAGTGGACATATTTACCCATTCACGGTTAAAAACATGGGCAAGAACTTCATAAATGTCCTCCTAAATATTATGCCCTTACATTTGTACACAAGTGTATGTATCAAAGCATCGCTGTTGTGAAGCAGTGATTATCATATACATTGTACATGTAACCCTGGCAGATCAACCCAGAAAAGCAAAATTATCTGTCTAATTACTCCTCGTCATTAAAATGAATTCTAAAGAAGATACAGATTGACTGAGATGATATAAGATAATCTGCTGTATAATCACATGTACAGGTGTGTCCAAAATTGCTGCATAGTTTATGTAAGAGACCAATGAAGTTCTTCAGTCATACGTTAAAAACCCTTCACAACATGAACAAGGTGAAAATGTTCTTGTTTCAGTTTTTAGACTGCTTTTATTTAACTTGATTTCACCTGCTCCCATACCCTACAACTGTACCATTTGACCCTAGCTGGCACTCCTCGGAGACGAGATGCCCCAAACACCCTTAAAGAAATTACATCTGACATCCAACATATGTGTGATGAAATATCATAATACATGAAATTTCTGAATCTGGAATTGGTATTTAAAAACAATACGGTCATTTCTGATGAAGGCAGTTCGAAAACGAAAATCCCCAGGACATTGTAAATTATGGAACAATTTCAAGTCAGGACGCCACTACTCACTTCAGATTGCCCAAGGTACACACGGTGGGAAAGTGTAAGATAGCAAGATGGCAGCAGACTGAGTGCCTGTTATGCTTTGCATGCACTGGATGTAAAAAAAAAAGTATCCTGATTTCCCAAGGGGATGGGAATGGGACTCCAGAAGGGGGAACGGCGAGGAATTAATCAGGTACGGATGAGAGCAGAGAGTGAGGTGTCTGGAATGTCACAGGAGCCCATTTGGGGAGGACAAACTTGTGTTGAGCTCGGGGTATCAGTTTTGGGTGAGAGGTGAGAGGGGTCGTCTTCTTTCCTTTTTTTACATTTCATGAATATTTTACAGGCACCATTTGGTATACTCCCTGCAGACTCACTTAATAAACAAACAGATTATTTGGTGTTAGGGTAGTTAAGGTTTCAAAACACATACATTTATTTTGGCTGATTATTAAAGCTACAGTCCATCATTTGCAGCTATCCAAAAAGTAACTGGTGTATTATTGTTGAAAATCATTCTTAGTTGAAAGATAGTGAGGGGACTAAACTCCCTGTGAAATTATTCTTTCTGGCAAGCTGTCATTTTGAAGAAATCAACAAAAGAAGGTCTGTCCAACAGTGCTTAAGACGCACCGTAGGAAATTTAAATTAGTAGTTCGTTTTGTTATTTGGCGAAGCGCACGCAAGCATTGGCATGACACACACGCACGCGCGCGGTTGCTATAATTCATTGGATCAGTGCGCGACATCGCGTAGCTGCAATCGGCTCAGTGAGAACGTGTATCGGACGCTGAATTCAGGCCCAATTCAAAACGTGATTCAGGAACTTTTGATTTGAAATTGAGATGCTAGAATGCTGTTTTTCTTGGAATATACAACAGAAGCTGAGCTGAAACTTCATCAGGTTAGTTGTTCAGTACCCTTCTTTAGATTTTGAGCACTTTTGTTGCTTCAAACGAACAAAATACACAAATTACAAATGATGGACTATATCTTTAATACAACACATGCATGACAACAAGTTGAGTGTCCAGTGAGCTTGAGAGTTGATCTAACAATCATTTAAGATTTTCGAAACTGCTAGGAAGTGACAGATTACGACAACCAGTCTGAGTTTGCAGGACATAAAACGGAAGCTTCATACACATATCAGAGTCGATCCACCCTGGTGGAAGGGGAGGGTAGTTTTTACCACGAAGTGGGTCTTTTCATGTTAGTTGATTACATATATGGAAATACACATTTGAGTAAAACTCTAATGTCAATCGGAACAAAACAAATTGACCTGTGGGGGTCCGCTCATAAGTCCAACGCCTCATAGGTCCGACGCCTCATTGTAAGTCCAACAAACGGCATCCCCCAATCAAATAAAGTCCCATAAGTCCGACGCCTCACAGCTCCGATGCCTCGTAGGTCCGACAATTAAATCGTAGGTCCGACGATTTTTGGGGGAGGGAAGAGGGGGACCCCCCCCCCCAATCAAATGTTAATCAGGCCTTATATGCAGTAATGTACATGCATGTGTACTGTGCTGAATAATATCAGTAGTAGTTCCAAGTCACACAGTGGGTCACAGGTGGCAGGTTGTTGCCTCCCGACTGTCAGCAATGAATACTGCCCTCTTTTTTTATGTACTCAGAGTCTTGAGCAGTGTAAATGTGAAAATATATTCTGAGGTATTCCATTACTACGATAGCTAGCCTTGTCAACACAATTTGAACATTTTTGCCATTTTCTGCAAAACTGAAATGTCTAATAGACTATCATGTGCATGCATGGGGCTAGTCACTCCAAAGCCAATTAACTGATGTTCGTGCTTTATTAAGCGAATGTGACCATGCCTTGAAGGAAATGATGTGCGTCACCAATGAGATACTTGGAACAGCCTTTGCTGACGACATTAATTTGTGAACAGCTCACCAAAGGAAAGTTTTTTTCAGTCTTTGGCAAACAAGCACTATTTTTTTATCACTTTCAACCTCCGCAGTGACATTTTAAAATGGTGTTTATAATGACCTATTTGCTGGCATATGCAACTGGGAAGTAACAAAAAAGAGGAAATTTTTGCTTTAAAAACTTACATGCTTTATACAGTGTTGTTCACGTTGTTAATGGCATAAGTGTGAAATGGAAAGCAAACAAATCAGCTGATCTGAGGACAAGTTGCATGCCTGTATTTCACACCATAATGAAACGTGGTGCTTTTAATTATTCCAAAACAATGTATGATTACAAACTAACATCATCCCACGCAAGACTTTTGTCAAAAAAACTTTTTTCTAATGCAACTGCTCATTCAAAACAATTTCTCATCCAAAAGATGTTATCGAAAAGATTGATGTACAAGCATGTATAAGCACAAACTGTGTTTTATCTACGTACATTGGATTTGTAATTTGTACCAAAGTGAGACCTTACATGTTATCCTACAAGATGCAACATGAAGGCAGGGATGCATTTATTATTCAATAGAGAGGAAAGACAGGATATTTTTTTAACTGTTGCTTGAAATTCTACATAATATTCTGATGTTCTGAGACCAAACCTGTATGTGGGGGGGGGAGGACTGTAGCGGGTAGTGACTGACTTGAGTAACACTTGTTTCATACTGGCATATTCTACATGTTCTAGAATTACATGTACTGTACACCAAACCAATTTATTCCTAAGATTTGAAGTCCCAAGTATCTAGAGCTGTGCCAGATATACTGAATATTTGATCATCCACCGAATACCGAAGATCATTTTACCAAATAAAATATTCGAAAAAGGAAGCCGCCTCGAGAAAATGACAAAGAGCATCCGTGATGAAATTTTATCGTGTAGGCCCAAATTGTGAGGTTTTATTTTTCATCACATGGCACATTTTTGTGGACAGCCACTTTACACGCATGCACGGTATTCATAAAAAAGTGTTTACCTCAATGACACTGTCAAATATTTGAATGTTTAATCAAATAATAATAATAATAATAATAATAATAATACAGAATATTTATAACGCGCTCTACCAAGATCACAGCGCCTAACAAAAGGGTGGAAAAAAACACAGAGGGGTCGGGTCAATAGAACAACAACAAAAACAACATTCATCCAAGTTCCAGTAATCAAATATTAAATTGTTCTGAGGTATCAAACAATTAGAAGCCATGACTTGCACCTGCCATTCAAAGATTGATTACTGCAGTCATCCTGAACGACTCTATACTCTGGTCAATGGAAAATCAGTCGATAAAGTTCCCCTGTCTGAAACTCAAATCTGTTTGGGTCAACAAGAATCGGTTGCTCCTTATACAATCTGGTCCGGCAGGACTCTGCATGTCAGTCTGAACTTTGGGTTAATCTTTCCCCTAATTTCTGCTAACTTTCAGTTATATTTTCTGATGACAACCATTCAAGAAATTCACACTTTGTACACCAACAGCTAAAATCTTTGTCCAACCCTCCGTTCAAGCAACACAACTTTTACACAGCTGTCCTTCAATGGGCGCCGTGCACATACCCTCTAGACGGCAAGAAAGGGTTTGGGGAGACCAATGGAAAGGACATTTTAATGCATTGCCGACAATGCCTGATGTCCATCATGCGAAGATCCTATAGCTTTGTGCACATTCATGATAAAATATGTCGTGCGTACTTCATGAGCGCATGCAGTGTGTTTTCTCATAATCCACTGGGCTCTCAAACTTGAAATACGGGCCCTCTTTTGTTCGCGCACAGAACCATATATATATATATAGGTAAAGTATGTGAAACCCAATGTCCATGACACTATTTAATTTCCGTCTATCAATTACTAGTACATCTAATGCATACCTTTTGGATGTCCATGCACTGAAGTACGCACAGTTCCATCATTGTTCTTCTTTGCAAATTCTAGCTTTCACAGCAGCATATGTGTAGTTTTGCAGAAAATATAAAATACATGAACTTTCTTCCAGGAAAAAAGGCATGTACTACGTAGTTCCCCCGAAGACTGCATGTATACTGTATGTAGAGGTCTGTGTGTATAACAGTGGGCCAATGTTCAGCACATTACTCAATTAGACCCAATCCCTGCAATTAAATTTGTGTACATGTGCATTAAGAACAATCAATAAAATGCTTAGTAAGCTTAAAGGAGATTTTGGTACGCAGCATTACCGTGGCCAAACATTTAATCGTACATGTGCGTCATCAACGAAGGCCATAAGATGTTGTTGGGTTGTAAAATGAAACCATAATGGGAGCACAAGAAATGCAGTGATATTTGCCGAGCCATTTCGTTTCTGGGTTATCATACTGGGCGCAGACAAAAACAGAAATGTAATGAGATTGATTCCTTTCAATGTATGCAATAATGTCTCCAAGGCTGTGTTCTTTTTCCCTATCCTTCCCCCCCCCCCCCCCACCAAAAAAATTACAAATTGTGCGTGTTGTCCATGAGATACATAGTTGAATTCCTGGTGGAAGAACTAGACTAACTGAATGAAGTCCATGCAGTGCAATACAAGACTTGCAAAATTAACTTAATTTCGTTGAGGTGGGAGCCCAGTGATCAATAATTATAAAAATCAAGGTTACATTTATGAGTTAGCACTTCACTTTAGCACCTCTAGGCACCTGTATACACAAAACAATCCAGGGGAGAGTTGCGTCAAAATTATACCTTCTTGCCAAATAGTACAGGCTTCCATCACTGCAAACAAGATTCTGTTTTGAACGTGCCAACAACAGTCAAAAACCTTTCCTTCAATTTTAGACAACTACATCCGCCTGTCTAACCATGGCTGAAGCCTAAACCTGGATTACAAAAATGAAAAATACTGCCCATAGTGTTGGAAAAGCCAAAATTCTGCTGATGTGAAACAGTAAAAAGGTCCTAGCCCCAACAAACCTAAACTCAGGACCTTTCAACACTTAAAATATCTTTAGGGATATGCACATATATTTATGTAGCCCCCATTTGCTTTAATTATTCACGCTGGGTCCAATTACATGATTGGACTTTGACAGGGTGGTCTAAATGGCACAGGTTTTCTCTGATGTAATCTGAACAAAAACGGCAAAAAGTCTTATGCAAACTGCCTCCTAAAATACAATCAGTCAAGGAGAATGTGTAGACAAATACACACAGGGAGTTAATGCTGTCAAAAATCATAACACGTACATCTGTATGTTTTTTTTTTCTGAAACTGAAATTACTGGAAATTTATAAACTTGGCATTGGTGCATGTGAGATCAATGCACAGTTGGTCCCAACATTGCTCACTCACTGGATAGGCCAATTTCAGACACAAGAGGGCTCACTCCCTCGATAAGGCCATGAGGCAAGAGGACTTTAGTCTGAACACAGACTCAATGTTTTTATGGATTCATCTAATTTTCTTGATTTTCCATAACCACTCTTTTTTAGGGAGCTCTGTGCTTATTCTTTAAGTATCTGGAACGCCTAGTTGAAATATCTAGAACGCCTGTTGGATGTTTCTGTTGACAAAAATATGTACCTATACATGAATTTGTTGCTGATGAAAATCTAAAGCCCAAGTCACACATTCACGTTTTGGAGCTACGGATCTCCATGGTTTGAAATTCGTGATAATCTGTGGAATCAGTACCGTATTCATCCTTAGTACATCCGTGGTTATCCGTCATCTTCCTTGGGTATTCTTGGAGGGGCTACGGAAGTTTTAAACTGTTCATAACTTCCATGGTGAACCGTCATGAAAATTAATCCGTAGTGCAACCGTGGCACATCCGTAGGACAACCGTATTTACTCGTAGTGTTATTCGTGGCTATTCCTGCATATTCTTGGAGATTCATAGCTCATTCGCCGTAGAAATCTCTATGAATTCACTCACTTACATGTTTAAAGGTGTAATTATGTTCCCTATTCTTTTGAACTTTGTGTGAGCACCAATTAAGAAAAACACAAACTCACTAAACCAAACCAACTCTTTCAAGAGCGAATACATTTATTTATTACATTTCATAACGGTGGGGGTTTTATCATAGATAAAACTCAGGGTTGGTTATACGAAAAGCCCATGGTCCATTTCTTGCAATGATGAAGTAGGTCTATGCAAATTGTAAATACATGTATATGTAAACAGTCAATATTTCCATTTTGTTGCTCATTAGTTAAACTGACTCCAGTTAACATCAGTTAAATAAACTCTTTAATTAACTATAGTTAATCGGTAAAATAACCTTTTTTTAAATTTAACTCTAGTTAACATCAGTTAAATAATCTCTTTTTAAATAACTTGTTAACATCAGTTACATAAACTCTTTTCAAGTAAACCAACCATTAACAGCATTTGATTAATATTGCATGGAATGAAATGTGGACAATGTTGATTGGGATTGTAGACACATGAGGATGCCCACCTGAACATCAAGATGTTGCCTCTTTATTGTTTTTTTCCCTCTCAATCCATAAGAGTGCCTCCTCAATTTAAAAACTCTTTATTTGAGTTGGTTTCATTTTCCGTTGGTTTCATTTGCTGCTTGTTGTTGCTACTGCTGTCGACATTGATGCTGGTGTCGTTGATGTTGTTGTTGCTGTTCGGGTTTCCCTGTACTTTATGAAAATAAAATTCCCCGAGTTTTCCCTGATATTTCCCTGAGAAATTTCCGAAATTCCATGAGAAATATTGGTTGCTGGGAAGTCAAGACGTGGTGTAGCACAGCCATTTGTTATTGCCTGTAATATTCACACTGCATGAGCACTAAAAACAAACTACCACAGCCAGTCAGTAAATAGACACAACCTGGACACATGGAACAAGCCGTACATATGCCAAATTGGTGAACTCCCTGAGTTTTCCCTGATTGTTGGTGTGTTTCCCACCAAAGTCCCTGAGTTTTCCTTGAGTGAAAAAATATGGAAATTTATTTAAAGGTATCCCTGATTTCGAGTGTGGCTGGGAACCCTGCTGTTGCCAATGTTGTTGCTGTTGTTGTTATTGTTTCTGGTGCCAGTGTTGTAGTTGTGAGTATTGTTTTTGCACATGTTGTTGCTTTTAGTATTGCTGTCGCAAAGCTGTGCCTGCTGTTGCATGTTGTCTGGATTGATGTGGGACTCTTGTGACAACCCCTCCTCCTGTGATTCAGCATCCTGCGAAAATAGAGAAAAGAACAGAAATACGTATGAATTTATTTTCCAGTGATGAAAAGGGTAATAGATTTTTGTCCGACTCCAATGGAATTTTGTAATATGACTTTGGAATTCTTTGGAGAAGACTGTAGCTTCAAAAGACATGAAAAATTCAAGCGAACATCGACAAATTATGGTTCAAGTTCCAAGTGAACTTCAACAACTGACAAGGATGTTCTAGTTAAACGAGGGAAAATATGTGTAACTTACGGTAACAAGAAATGAGCAAAATCAAGTACAAAAAAATAACAATAACAATTCCCAACAAATAAAAAAAGCAAGCATTAAACATATTAAAACTTGAATTTTCGGTGAAAACGGTAACAACTATCAAAGTGCAAGTAATCAACAAGTAATTAATTATTTGTAATTGTATATTTAAAGTAGTGCTGGTGGTAAAAGATGATTTAATAAATACTAAAAACAAAAAGTAACCATGAAGACGTGATTAGTGTTTCAATCATACCTTAAAAGAATATAATGAAAGGCCCCTCCCTCGTTTCTGAGAAGGTTGCCCATTTTACAACAAAAAAGTCTACAACATACGGCTAAAACTTTTCAACCATGCCAAACTTTTCAAAACATGCAATAGATCCACTTGGGATTTTTTTTTTTATATTTACAGATTTCTTCTTTTAGGTGTTACCCAAAAAAAAGTGGCCTCTAAATAAAATCCAGGTGGGCACAATAATCGTGTTTAATTTTAGCCACATCATTTAAAAAAACAAATCCGAATAACCCAAAAAAACCTCTAACCAAAAAAAGGCCTGAAATAAATAGAACGGTTAAAAAAAAAATTTTTTTTAAAGGAACAGGAAAAACAAGTTTCAAAATTATTAATAAAAGCCTAAAGTACATGTAACCTCATCCCTATTTGTGCCACTTTTTTTAAACACATCCAAATCTAAATTCCAGAAATTACATCATTAAGGGTTGGGGTTGGCATATCAGCAAGCCTAAAAACAAAATAGGCCTGAATAGATCAGAACACCAAAATTGAAAATATGAAACATAGAACGAAACCAAAATACCAAAAAAATATTTAAAAAACCTGGCTGAGGTAACCATTACCCTAATTGTATCATTTCTCAAAACCAGAATTGTTTTTCACATTAAAATTTTGTTTATTTAAATAGCAAGTACATGTATAGGGTTGAGAAGTTATCACCTCAGCAAAGCCTAACCTAAAACAATAACAAATTCACCACCCAAAAAAGAAATAAAACTACAGAATTAACAAAGAAAAACTTTTACTTTCAGCCTTGATGTCAACTGCAGTTTCATCAAACTACCTCACAAAAGGAAAACTTTTTCAGTGGGAACTCCAACGGCACATAATCTGCGCGTGTACCTTATCCGCACTATCACACTGATCGGGCACTGCGCGCCGATTGCCCGGTATTTGCTGTTTCACACTCTGAGCGCCGCTGTGTTTGCAAATTTAAAGACGCCTTACAATCGAAAAACTTTTCAAAGTTCTGTCTCAAATACGCAACGTCTTTACTACTGACAGTGCATTATTTTTAATGATGTTTCTGTTTGAGTCAGGCACGTTAAGAAATGTTTGTTCCAGCAGCCTGACAAGACTTACTGAGTTGTACATATAACAGCATAGGCATGGCATATCGCCAGCTTTCTGCCAGCAGAAAATAAATAAACATAAAAACTGAAGACAAACTGCCTTCAACAGTGAAGAAAAGCCCTCCTGGGCATGCTATGGGTAGGCAAGCAAAAAGCATGTAAAGTTCTTCAACATCATGATCAACATCTAACCAAACATAATCGAACACATCAAGAACGATTCATCACATTGGCACTCACCGCAACATGAAAACCAGATGGCTGTATTAAAAAATAGTTTCGACAGCAAAGTTTGAGGTCAAAGTTTAAGTGTATCCTCTGTCAAGAACTTGTAAGCGTAGAGATACAATTAATATCAATCTTAACTCAACACGAGTCAATCTTAGGCTAAGATTGATTTTACAAAATGTCCCCCTTCTTCACCAGTAGAT
This sequence comes from Patiria pectinifera, assembly GCA_029964075.1. Classification (NCBI taxonomy): domain Eukaryota; kingdom Metazoa; phylum Echinodermata; class Asteroidea; order Valvatida; family Asterinidae; genus Patiria; species Patiria pectinifera. The sequence continues at coordinate 4,870,330 of CM057147.1, read as the reverse complement.
CCACCACAACACCCATTCGATCGGAAGAGAAAAATATGTTGGACTTACCGTTGTGCTGGAAGCTAGCTGTATTTGCCTCTGGAGTCGTAACTGCTCCTTGACATTTCCCTTGATGATCTGCTCCAGCTGCATCTTGTCTGCATTGATGTGGCTGTTCTGCTTCCAGGGGAACAAACAATTAAAATGAAAATGTCTACCTATGTCAGTGTCTTCACACATCTTAAACTAATAATCATGCTTAGCCGCTCCACGACTGTGGCTGCTGGTCTCCAGTTACATTTTGAAACATCTCACCTACAGATTTGTCTCTTGATAGGCCAAGAGCACGTCACATGGTATTCACTAATTTTATTAGTTTACAGTGCACAGTCAAAGAGACTATACCACGGAAGCCTCGCTCTGAAAAAGTTCTTATCACATAGCAAAACAAGGTAGCAACCATGCATGCACGTTACAGAGTTGGGAACAAACATTCCATAAAGGGATACTAGAAAAAGTGCTAGTAGATTTTGAACTTATTTTCAGTTGAAACTTAAGCTGATTTGTTTTGGTATATTTGTAGAATTGTGTCTTTTTATTTGTTTCAGAAGACAAAATCTGTGGGTTGGGTTTTATAAAACAAATATTGACTGGTTTGACTAGTGGTGCAGTAAAACTAGCCTCCCTTGGTCACCCATGGAGAATCCTATTTTGTTGGCTTTGTCTCACTTGGAAAAGAGTGCTCAGCGGATCACCTTGTGCATCTTAATTTCTACACCAACTACAGATGTCATTATTTTTACTCTCACCTCAATCCCTGGCTCAGGACTAACGCTCTTCTGTCTTCCCAGCTCCTCCTTCAGTCCCTGTATCTGTCTTTCTTTAACCAGGAGCTTCTGAGCATTCTCGGCCAGGTATTGGGCCCTTTGCCTGGCCAGCAGTCGCTTGTAGAAATCGGCATCGGTGGCGGGTTTGGAGTTCGGGGAGGTGGGCTGGACCGGGGAGGAGCTGCCGTTCTGTAAGGTGGGGGACGTGTCTGCTCTCTGCAAGGATTGAAAGATGGCAAATACTTTCATATGTATATCCAGAAGTGGAGTTTGGGGTATTTGTTACTCACCACGCAGTGATTCTGATTTGAAAATCACAGGTGTGTGGAAAAAAACACACCTGGATTTTTTTAGGCGTGTGATTTTTCTAGGCGTGTGATTTTCTAGGCGAGTGATTTTTCTAGGTGTGATTCTATGCTCCAAATTGGGATATATTTCATAATATTCATCTTGGTTTACAATAAAGCCATTTTCTCTTCACTTTATTTTTCACTAATTAAGAAGTAAAATTATGCTGTAAATGTTTGCCGAGGTGTGTGGTACTGAGGGATTCAGGCGTGTGATTATTCGCACTTCTCGGGAAGCTTTTAGGCGTGTGATGGCGTGGGGGTGTGATCGCATGCCTCAAAACAGAAGCACTGCCATGTATAAGCAGAGGTGTGGTGTTTGCAAGCTATCAGTACTATAAATTCTAATCTGCACACTTGTATGTCTGGATGTCCATTTAAAGTTGGTAAATGTAGATGTCTATGGGCTCCGTGCACAAGTCGGCTGTAACAAAGGAAGATTACAACAACTGGGAAACAACTGGGAAAGACATTCAAACGAATGCTGTGACACCTGACGCTCACACGAAGATGCTGGCTTTGAGCACATTATAACTCATGCATTCATGTATCTCACGCCATATGCGCCCCAGCCAGTACGCACATGAGGTACGTCCCATACACTAGGCTCTCAGAGCGGCTGAAAAGCACCATCTACTAAGAGCAAAGTGTCCGAACAGAGTACACTGTAGTCCAATAATGAACAATATGACCTGTTAGAATTTGTACTGCCTGTTTGCTAAAATTTCACCACTACATACATGTAGCTTGCCTATTGCAATGCACTACTGCATGAAGAGTTCTCCATTCACATGTGATGCAAACTTAAGCTGGCCTCTTTTGACTTCTGCCACCATCTTAACAATGCCCCCCGCCCCCAAAAAGAGGGTAAATACCTGTCACTTTGATTTATAAATTAGCCATGTATTTGGCCACTCACTCATCCTGCAGTGCTTATACATATAAAACTGGCTTATCTTGGGGAGTGCAGAATACAATTTCTTTGGACATTTTCCACAGATTTTAATGTACTCATACACTGCTAACTACCCTACACAGTCCAAAATGAGATTTGTCAATATTTAGATTTTAATAGAAAAGGCAGGTGACGTGCACGAACACATTATAGTGGATCGCTTTATGCATGCTTTCTTACAACAATGAATAAATCATGTCTGGTTCTACCCCACAATGTTATATTGTAACGATCCAGACAGATCAATGATGCCATGCACCTGTGTGGAACTTGCGTTGCCAGCTATGTTAGATGTTGCCAACTATGTTTAATGTGTGGCATTATGAATGTGTATTGCACAGAGTATATCAAGTACATGTATAACATTTGGTTATTCTTTTAATACAGAGACAAACAATTGTATGGGAAAAACTGCGAGCTGTGAAACAAATCCAGGTCAAAAGTAGTGTGGTTGAGAATAGCTACTGTTACAAATGCAGGTAGAACTTTCAGCTCGCGAATCCATTTGAATTTTATGATACAACAGAATTTCACTGAGCAGATACATGTAGATTGGGATGATTTGCTTATCACACACTGTATGAAAATGCAAAGCAATAAGTTACTTCTGAATTTTTCCCAGATTTAACTGCAGTAAAAAGTAACAATATTACAATGTCTTCATGTAAATGTCTTCATGTAAACTATCTCACATAATGAAACAAGAACAATGCACTTTCTACAATGTACCAGTATGTACTTCACAAGCTAGTTTTTCGCTCCTTGCTGAAAAGGGGAAAACTTTGAACAGCCCGCAAAAACTTCACTTTCTTTCCTACCTCCTTATCTTTATACACTGAAAGCAACAAGTCGTGGAAATCCTTTTCCTTTTTCCTTGCTGACACGTTGATTGATGATGGTGGCATTAGCTGTGGTCTTATATGTTGCTTCCGTGCAATTGGCCTGCTCTGTCTCGCAACTTTCTGCTCTTGAAGTGAACGTAACTCCCCCTTGGTAACTGTTGCTGATTTCACTTTGTGGGTTGACTGCGAGAGTTCAACAGTCACCGCATGTTGCTGTTGTGTAGAGAACTGCTGCTGCTGAGCAGGAAACCGTTGCTGCTGCGCAGAAAAATGTTGATGTTTAGCAGTGACGTGCTGCTGCACATAGTGCTGCTGCAGATGCTGCTGGCTTTGTTGCACCGGTTGCAGTGCAAGTCGATGAAGTGGATTTTGCTGCTGTTGCTGTTGTTGTTGTTGATCATGATGTGGGAAACCATTTTGCTGTTCGTCTGTCGGTGGCTGGGGTTTTGGATTTCCGGGTTTTGCGGTTTCATCTTTATCCATGGAGGTTGTGATGGTCTGGAAGAAGAGCTTGAAGGGCATGCTGATGCTCAGCAAGGAGCTAATGCCAAAGCTGGGGTTGGGGTCTGGGTTGGCGCTGGGGTCCGGGGACTCCATTTTGGTAATCCCAGATTCAAGATATTTTCCAAATGATGTAGCAGTTCTGTGATACGAGCTCAACAAATTTGTGGTGTACAACACGCTCTCAGTATAAAATATGGACAACTTCTTGTTCTGACGTGAAAGGCTTAATACAGAAAATTTCAGAGTAACAATTGTCAAAAGAAAAATGAATGTGTGTATGGTTTATATTTCCATCACCCAAGTGTACAGGTACTGCATCTCATCTCTCGAATATAAACTGCAGGTACCAAAGTCTGATTTTGCATATCACCATATAGCACTGCAGCTTGCTTCCAATCCACACGTCGACTGTTGGTAAACTTGACAATCGTAATCAGTCACCAATCAAATCCAACAATTGATAGGGCTGTACATGTGCACATTTCCAAATACTCCCTTCGCCAGTCCAGCCTGTGATCTTAAAGCCGCAATTACAGGCAATCAATGAGCAATTGATGCTGCAGAGTTCTTCCAAAATATTCCCTGGAAGGCATCTCCCAAAGTCAGAAAAACAGCAGACAATTGGCATATAACTGTAAACTAATTTAACGTTAAGAACTTTCCATCTTCATGGTGCAGCACCAAATACTGTATAATGGTAGTTACCTAAAGTACCGCCTTACACTGGGACCAATGCAATTGTACAGTCTACAAGTTGCTGTTTGCCCGCACCAACCAATATATCCAACAATACAATTATTGATTGTCTTTATTATTATTGTGCCTAGGCCTCGTCTTAATCCCCTATGGGTACACATGGAGCCCAAAATGCTCTCATTTTCAATGGAGCTGATGACTTCTTTCTTTATGTAGGGCAACTAGGTAAGAGTCACAGCCTTTTTATGGATGGGTCACTGGTGGGAATAGTGGGTGCATTATTCTTCTTGAGGGAGGGCAGAGGGGGTAAGTGACTAGATTAAGGTTTGAAGTTCAAAATTTATGGGGTTAGTCTGGGAGGTGACTTGATGTTGTGCTGGTCTGTGCAAGCTATCCAGAACACCCAGCACAAAAAGGATCCAGAATTTTCGAAAAAGAAAAGTGGGGAAAAGTGTGTAAACTTTGTTGCGAAATTGTAATTGTAGTGTTTTTATTATAATCTGAACATGTCGGCTTTTCTGAGGGTCGAACAGAGTACTTTCTAAAAAAGTTTTCGGTATCCTTTCCTGCAAGCACTTTGTAACCATTATAGTACAAGTAGGTACTACAAGTAGGTACTACAAGTAAGTGTCAGTACGTATAGGGTCATGGGTTATTTCCATTTACATATATTACAACGTGTTGATTATAAAATACTTTTATCGTGTACATGTACCGGTACATATATTACAAGTGATACTATACACGCACACGTGTACGGATGTTCATGTTTGAAAATTGTTTGTTATAAATCTGCTTGAACAGCAAACATGCGTTGAAATACATGTACATTTGTATGTATTTAGTATCAGAAATTTTAGTAATGGACTAATATTGTCTCTCACTATCAAAGATCAGGACTTTTTGCGCCTACATGTACACGTATGCTTCAATGCTTCCGTTCATAATTCCCACAGCTAGTCAGTCTATATCTGTATATTTAATTCAGTCAGTGTATGGCTAGCAAATCGATACTTGTGGGAGTGGGAGAACTGGTGCATTACTCAATTGCAGTAGTGTGTCCTCAATAAACACTGCCCTCTGTTGGCCAACATGAGCACTTATTTGAGGGGGAAAAATCTATTACATAAGTAATACACATAGCATAACAAAATTATTGCAATGACTATATATTTTTCTTGCATTATCAAGACTATAATGTAAAGACATCGTCATGCACTACGAATGGGTGATTGAAGAGCATAATAAACAACCATCAGTGGTCATACATTTTTCACTGTTTTCGCAGATCAATGAAGTCCAACTGATGATAACTACAATGTAAAGTGGGATCTGATGCTACAGTGCATGCTATGCAGCATTTAAAAAAAATAGTATGATCGAGCCAGTAACTTCACTCTTGTATGAGGCTAGCTTTTGTAACACTGAGTCATTCTTCTCCCATTTGCCTTGTCGCACAAACCTTTTGTTTCTGTATCTGCTTAGCCTTCTCCTCCAGCCTCTTGGCCATGACTGATAGCTCAATGTTACGCTTCTTCAGTTTGTCGATGCGCTCCTCGGTGGGTTTTCGCTCCAACTGTAGCTCCTCAACCTTTTGTCGCTGTACAAAAAAAAATTTAAAATTTGAAAACACGTCTCACTATCAGTAAGTGACAATCATCTGGCTGTAACAATTTTAATCAAACAACTTAGAAATCTGTGAGACCACCTCCAGAAATCCAGAGGAAAATGTCTGCAATACTGTAGATTGTGCATGTAAATACAATGATACGTACAATGTACATGCGTGGGCGGGCCGTCACCGTATTATGGGCAAGTTTTTTATTGTTTGGCAAATTGGGGCCGAGTTATTGGGACTTTCTGCTGTTCCCACAGTGTCTTCGGTCCCCATAGTACCTACCATGTGACAACTCCTGTGTAGACCCCCAACCACGAGCAAGAATGTGTGTACATTAACATGTATGGTTTTTTTTTGTGTAAGGTTTGTACAGATAAAATGTGCACCTAAATGTGAACACACAACCCAAAGTGATGGTGATATGCTTTAGATTAAAAGTGAAGTGTTATTTTCAGGTTATAATGTGCATGGAAGCTTAGAACCAATGACTAGAATGACAATTTTTTTCCAAAGTGAAGCCAATCATGAATTACTTGGACTCTCTTGTTTGTACAGTATAATAGTGTCAATAATGTGTGTATGCCAAAGTTGTTTCAATTACAATAAATATATATGGCAATTAATTACATTTTTAACAGTTTTATGAACTGACATATATACGTGGAACTGTCAAATCTTATGATATATACTTTGCCTTTTAATGCACGGTTCCTGGAAATTTAAATTGTGTTTTTTTAATCACTAACCCCCGCCCCCCCCAAAAAAAAAAACCACACGCATCAAACTTGATAAAAAAAATTACACTATAAAAGAAAGTAGATATAATTCCCACATTAAATGTGGAGGTCCCTAAACCTGTTAAACAAGGTGAAAGCCATAACTCTTTTGTCAGCACCATACGTTCTGGTAGGTTGTGACTCATGACGACCACCATTTATAATCATGCATAACGCTTTAATCTGTTTTTATTCCACTAGTTTTCCAACCATACGGTCTTTCCAACCTCAATGACCTGGCCTCAACTTTAAACTGAGTGGCTCTTCTGGTGTGAAGTATTTCGGATTTCAAACCACTGTATTCCATAGATTTAGTTGCAGATGTTTTGTTTAAAAGATGAGAAGGGATTGAACAAGCAATTATGCTTTTAATATTTTCTTCTCATAAATGGAACTAAATATATTAAGAAGATTTATATCATCCACAAAACAACTATTTCCAACACCCATTTTCAGACCGGCATTCCAAATTTGCACCAAACTAACTAGGCCTACATGTACTCTGAAGATCAGAATTACACGTGTAAGCTTGACATTTGAAACAAGCAAAAGATCGACTGTTTTGGTTGTTTGTAACTAGAGAGTCCAGTCAACGAAGAAATAATACCTAAAATTAGGGCTGTCCCGAATATGCCAAATATTCGAATATTCGATCATCAACCGAATCTTCAAATTATTTTTTGCACTTTTAAATATTCGAAAAGAAAAACACGACTGTGGTGTCACTGTAAACGTAAAGTTGCCGTTTTTTAAATTGTAAAATGCCACTTTTTTTGTCCACAGTAACTTTCTTGTCGACGTCTATTTATTGGTCCCTTGACAGTTGTACAGTACTTACTATGTATAATATGGTTTTAGTGGTCAGAAATTACTTCAGATCACACCACAGAAATTGTTTTTCTATAACTGCATGTCTCCCCAACTATATCCCCATTTACATTTAACTCCCCACATTTTCATCCCCAACACTACGCCCTACCCGATCTATGATCGGGTAAATCAGCTTGTGTATAATATCCATCGCCGCATGCAAGTTTTAACCACAGCGCTTTGTATGCAACTTTTGACCAGCAAGGAAGGCAGCTGCAGCTGGCGTGTGTAAAATTTAATCGGCGAGTTTCGAATATTCAAATATTCGGTCCAGTGCAAATAATCAAATACTAAATTATTCAAAAATAGACAGCCCTAGACAGAATTCACCCATCTGAAACTGCTCTACATTTTGGTTCTGGAATGGATCTGCACGGATCCGAGTCATACAAATAAGGCATGCTGAGCTAATCAGAAAAAGCAATAAACACATATGCAGTTCAAGAACATTAACTTCTACGAAAGTGTTTTTAGCATAAGCACGTACTGATGTACATGTATGAAATGATCACTTTAGGAACCGTGCTGTCAAGTAAGGCGTGCTACCATGCGTAGAAATTAGAAACTGGTAAATTTTAATGCATAAAAGTTTGGAGAAAAGGCATTGGGTTTGTTTACATTTAAACTAGTTAAACAAAACAAACAGCGCAACACGAATTGAAGGTTTAATTCCAATACGGTCATTCATGCAGCCAGACAATATTGGTTAATAGCTTTCTTTTAACAATGTTTTTATTTTATTAGGATTGGTGAGAAATACAGAGCAAACCTAAAAGGACCGCTATCCTTCCACTGCATGTATCTAACGAGCCAAAAAGTCTGGGTTTTCTGGTCATAAAGCATGGTTCCTGATATGACCGTATCATTTGCTTTCAAAAATGCATTTTCCAAGCCATACATTTTTGAAAGCCTGAATCAATTCAAACATTCCGATAAACTGAAAATGACCACTGAACTGCATAAATTTGCGTTCATGAGCAATACCGTGCCGTGCTGCTGCGGTGCATCCATGCTCATAGCTGCCCCATCCTCATGCTGGGATTCCGTGTCTACAGGGTGACCTGTACCAGTGTCGGACACCGTGACAGACCGGTCGCCGGTACCCAAGTCAGGTGGGTGTGCCCCCTCTGTATTACTGCTGCTGGGCTACACATGTGCATGCAGGAGACAAAAACAGAAAAATGCATACGGACTGGTCTTGTTCATGCAAGCAGACAATCTGACGTACTATACACATGTACATTTATATCATGCATACCCCGATACATGTAAGGGCCGTGCACTTTCCTATATTTATCCTCAATTCGAGGATTATCGCGTAATCTTGTTTTCACGGCTGAATTGGGAAATTATTGGCAGAACTCGTATGAATCATTGAGAGTAACACAGAGAAGCAGACTTCTACCGTACATATCAGGGATGAGATTGTTAATTCAAAAAAAAGGCTGAAAATTGGATGAAAGGTCTGAAAGGTGCATTTCTTTCTATACTGATAATGTCTTTTTCTCAGATTAAAAAAGTCTGAATTCAGACAGAAGTCTGAAAAATCTCATGCCTGATATGAACATGTGCCGTAGAGTAGATTTATGAACAGAAAGCAGTTATGACATTCCGTTTGTCAAGCCAAATTGAATTATCACATTCGGGATACGTTTGAAAAAAAAAATAAAAAATCTGAAATTATTGGAGAACTATCCAGAAACATCGGATTCCTATTCAAACAAAAATGTATTCAAAAACAATTCTTCAATAGGAATTTTGAAAATTGCATTTCATTTCTTTTATATTTAGTGTTACATGTAGTTCAGCATTGTTTTGGGGTTTGCCTCAGCATACATTTATATGCCAAAAACATCCAAACATAAAAACACATTAAATGCATGTACACAACCTAGTAAATTTATAACCAAAACAGACTGAACAGACTGTAAACAGCAACAACAAAAAACGTGCAGACACACCAACAAACAAACATTAGTACCGGTACTCAAAGTGAACAAACATTAATAACACGGCGCCACAAAACAAAATCTGAAGTATAATGTACCATGTGCTCTTGCTGATCAGGACCATGTTCATTCTCATTCTCCCTAGGGTCAGACGCGGTGAGGGGCACAGTGTCAAACAGGGGTGCAGATAGGGGTGCAATGTCATCCAAGAAGTCTGATTCACCAGCTGCAAGGCTTTGAACAGGAATAGCAGAAACTTGCAGCAGAGCCCCTCCACCATTAGCATCAGAAGGATCTGCACCCTCAGGAGGGGGGCTGACACATGGGGTGACAGACCCCACAACCGACCCATCACCAGATGGAGGCCAAGGCCGCCTAGCATTTTCAACACACTCATCAAATGGAGTGATAGTGACATCTTCATTGTCTTGAAAAGATGGGGGTGGTGGCATGTTAACAACAATGTCGGTGCTTAGCAAATTTAACGTTTCAGCAAAGTTAGTTTGGACAGCATCGGGCTCAGATGATGTAACGGAACTCTCGACAAAAGTAGGTGGAAGGGGTGGGGGACTCTGAACAGGGCTTATAAATGTAGCAATAGGGACATCAAAAGTGACTTGAGGTAACGGTGGGGATAAGTCTTTGGCAGCTGTCGTGTTAGGTACAGCATCAATACTTGACTGGTCATCACGAAGGGCTTCAAACCCTGTGACAGAACCCTCGACAGATACGGGTGCAAGGGACTGGTTGCTTTCAATATCACTATCCAACACACTGATGTGGGAGTCACCAATGTCTAGTGCTAGTGGAGGTGGGGGTGTGTCAACATTGCGTTGGTCTTCATCCAGAGTTGCAAACCCTGAAACAGACCCCTCAACTAGCCCAGGTGCAGGAAAGCCAATTCCTGGGAGGAAATGTGCACTATCAGGGGTATCGGGAGATTCCGACGGGGGTGGGGATTGTGTAATGTCTCTCGGGGTTACACAAGGGGTGACAGATGTCTCAGCAATATATGGTGCGAGTGACAGTGCAAATTGCTCATCAGGATCCAGCTATATTGAAGAAAAAAAATCATAGTGCATGCAAAAGAAAGTGAAATCAAACAAAGTAAAAGCAAAGCTGGAAGCATAACAAATGTTACAAAATAAAATCAGCCAAACAAATTTGGTTAATAAAGCAGCCCTTTAGAATTAAGAAGCTCATACATGTACTTGCAAACAGTAGCTGACAAGCTCAATACATTGCAAGCCTTTTGCCAAATTAAAATTAAAAAGCAAGCATCAAATGGGCTTTTCCATTAGTTACCAGAACAGAGTGCAGAAGCAAAAGGCAACCTTGCAAAAGATTCAATTTGAAAATACAATATTGAGTTGCATGGCCCACATTCACCAGTTAAATAGGCTTGGTATTAATTAGCAGCCAAAACACAATCCAATTTGATTTTGGTAAGGAAGGGGAAGTTTACCAATTGCTCATTTTCTTTTTTGAGAGTTGTAATTTCTTGCTGTTGACTTGCAACCACCTGCTTCAATTCTTCTCTTTCTCCTTCTCCTTGAGTTGTAGCCTCTTGTTTCTGTTGGTCATCTCCCACCTAAAACGAATGACAGAGGGTTAAAAATTTACAAAATGAAAATAGGGAGTTGTTTCCAAGTATCACATACACGTAATAGATTGGATTTCCAAGGAAACTGAATTTTTCACTTTGCTAGTCCGAGCATACAATGCGCACATACGGTACATGTACATGGGTACATGTACAGTACGAAGGTTCAGGGTGGCAATTTAAACCTCGACACTCTTTGTTCAAAAAAAGTTACATGTGTAAAACTGTAATACTGGTACTGTAATTGTGAACGCTTTTTCCACTTCAACAACTGTATGGTATTTTCAATGAATTGTAACTCAATAATATTGCAATGACAAGTATACCTGTACATTGTACATATTTACAGAATGTAAATGCATACAATGTATACAAAGCCTGTATACATGTACTTAGCCTGCTAGCAACATGTTTCACACTGCACCATTGTAATATCTGTACAATATAATAATTATAGCTGCTTAACAATTATGTATTAATTTCACATACATGCTTTTATTTTATTTTTTTATTTTATTGTATTGTTCATGTATTTGTAATGTATTGTAGTACATGTACCTGTGTGTTGTCGTATGCAGGGCCCCAATGGAAACCATTTTTAAAGTGTTTGAGTAAAAAAATGTAATAAATAAATAAATAAATAAATAAATAGTAAAGAAAGCTGACTACTGCATACCATGTACGATGTACATGTACACAATGTAGGTACCGGTATGTGAAAATGTACAATTAGCTATTTTTCTATGAAAGTTAACACCTTAACAGTTACACCTGATTCCACAGTCAGATTCCTAAGAAATACAGGTATGGTACATGTCTGCCCAATAACATGAAACAAATTCTGCAGAGCATCTTGCCCATGGGCATCTTACTCTGGAGGAAAACACAAATTGTGGATTCACCGAGTGAACTGAAATGCGTTTCTCTTTTCACTTCAAATGGTGTACGATGTATCCACACAACTTTTCTGACGTTGTCTTTTCCACTACACAAATCAAGTCGCAATCACGTCAAATTATGCGACTACACAACATCCAGCGCCAACACCACTTAACGTACAATAACAACATAACATTTCACCAGCAAAGTGGTACAATTACAGACAAAATTGAGAGGAAAGCGTAAACTTACACAGTTATTGTGATGGATGCCATTACCACCTTGGAGTCTATCGATTGTGTTGCCCATTTACTGTGTAAATCATCAGCTCACATTGCAAACTCTCATGGCCAGTGGTAAACTTTTTATTGCATCTCAGTCACAAATAAATTGACCCAGAAAACATTCCAAATTACCTGCTTGGTAACACTTTACTCTCAAGTGATCTATCTGGTACTCTCACTGATAATTCAGGTTTTAATAATTACCGCTACATGTCTAATGAGAAACCAAAATTTACAGCACAGACCCAAAAATAAATTGTCATCTGCATGTATACGTGTGTGTGTACCGGTAGTTAATAATTAGCGGGCATGTTTCAAAAGTCCCAAAATCATGTCGGACGGAATTTGATAGAACAAAATGTAACAATTTTTGTTTTAGAATACATTAAAATGTTATTCTGATTTCAAACAACACCAAAGATATTAAGTAATGACACATAAAATTATTTCTAAATTCCACACTTTTGTTTGTCTGTTATTACGAAAAATGTGTACATGTCGGACGGAATCGATAGAAATGAGCCTCCTCAGAATTTCAGAAACAAAATCAGATTTTATCAAAACTTGAGGGATAATTTTTTTCTATGTTTTATGTCAAGAAGAGTAACAATCACTACTTATGCTGACGTATAAATTTTCTCTACAACACTATGTCATATTCAGTTAAGCTCAGCTGAAGCCACACCATGTCGGACGGAACAAATCATGTCGGACGGAATCACTATGTTGACCCAAAAACAAAGTTTGAAGAAACTTAATTTTAATGATAGTGGTCTTTAGGTAGTTGACTGTGCTTACCACCTGGGCACTTATAATGAACAAATAATCAAGCTTCTTACAATTGTGTGAGAAAGATTATTAAAAATCCGTCTGACATGCTTCATTCCGTCCGACATGATTTTCATTATATCAGTTTACATCCTCTGTACAAACATGAATAATTGCAATCTTCAGACAGGTTTTTTAGCTGACAAATATTATCTACTTCAGGTCCATGTACAATGTCTAAATTTTCTGACAAAATGCATTCAGAATATTACTACTGGTGGTTTCAAATATATTTAATTTATACAGGAACAATTGCCAATATTTGCGCAATTTTTCGCATTGGGCACTCACAAAAGGCATGCTAAAAAAGGACCCTCGTTTATACGAAAAGGGCACTCTTTGAAAAATATTGTGGGTGGGGGGCAGGTGTGGATTTGGGGGGGGGGGCTAAAAACAAAACCAAGCTCTGTAAAAAAAATTGTTTTTCCATAGAAATTAATGGAGAAAAAATGTTAAACCCCCCACTCCGACACCCAATTTTTTTTTACTGGCAATAGGCCTAATGTTCGCCTTTGCACAAAATACGGACAGAGCCAGCTTGTTTAGGGGGCATACATACATGTACCGGTATGTACACCATTTTGTGATATATTGTTAATAATTGTCGGATTGAACAGCGCACCATTGAATGTATGGTACACGTACATGTAAAAGGCCCCAAGTGTCAGAGAACAAAACCCTGTCTATATTTCAGATCTTTTCGCCCCCCTTGGGGGGTTAACTGCTAGTGAAGAAAGGCAAATAATGGCAATCATTATAAAATATTGGGGGGGGGGGGCTACACAGCTTCATTTTGGCACACTTTGTTTTTGTGTGTTCTATCCTTAAATTTCACAAGTTCATTTCTCCTTGTTTTTTGTTTCATGTGTAATTGCTCCCTGATCTTGCTATTCCGCTCTCTTTCTTTGGCATGGCACTCTTCTGGATGCATTGATTCTCTGTATAAGTATAGCATTATACAGCTAACAGCATTGTTTCACTGCTCTGACACATTATAACGATAATTTCCAAATTATTAATTTCATGTAACACAATAGACATGTTTGCTTTATTAATATTAATAAAAAACATATGGGGGGGGGGCCTATGCCAGTATAGGTGAGTGTTACACACACATACCGGTACATGTACTTGCCAAATTACCTGGATACAGTTTAAATTCCCTCACCTACGGTACATTGTAATAATGTCTACCGAACCTCACTATCCTAACAAAAATATGTAAAGCCATCATCAGTCCAAAAAGAATAAAATGTACATGATTATGATTAATGTACATTGCACAGTTTAATTCCCATGAATCTAGAAGGTTGCATATTCATGTTTTTGTAATTATTGGAAACGCCCAGGTGTGTGACTGGTCAGTAGGCTGCTAAACAAGTCAGCCTGTTCAACTTTGGCTAAATTTGGATTTGCGCATGTCGGACGGAATCTTACTGTCCTGTGTAGGCTTTGCTTTGATGGTACTGAAATGAGCAAAGAACAATATTAACTTGGTAAAAGTTCTTTATCCCCTACTTTATGTTTATTAATGAACAATTATTAATATCAGTTCCCAAGGCACAACTATCTTGGAATGTAAAGTCCATTTCCGTCCGCAATATACCATTCCGTCCGACATGCATGTCCCGGACCGGAGCGCTTTTATTCACTTTATCTCGAAGGGTGACAAGGTGAAACATAAAACTTTTTGTTGGTGTTAATACTGAATCTATTCATTGATACTTGACAATATTTGCCTTTTTATTAAAACAAGTAAATTTAAAAAAAAAAACATTTTAACAACCTTAAGCATGTCGGACGGAAATCTTGACAACAAAAATCATCATTTGAAATGAAATACCAAGGCAGCAGCAATAATGATGAAATGGATAATGACTGAAGACAATCTAAGTTATTGTTTTTGTGGAAAAGATAGAATTCAAGGCATTTGTACATATTATGAGAAGGGTTTTCTTTAAATGCAAAAAATTCCGTCCGACATGAATTGATTTCACTGGCCACATTATTAAAGCAACTTTTCACTGAGATAAGTATGTAAATTTAATTTTTTTTATCCAAAATAGTAAAATTAGGTTAATCAGCTTTAAAAATAAGCATTTGTAAATCTTGTTTAGGGCTTTTCAATTTTTTACCTCTATGATGACCACTTTTGAAACATGCCCTAGTGCAGATTGTGTCAACTCACACAACTGGTAATGCAATAGAACATTGTGGGAAATTAAAACAAAACCCTTAATGTTAACTATTAACTTGTAATACCGTTTTGAAATATATCTCAGAGCCAACTCAACGAACACACTTTTTTTTCAATTTTATTTGTTTGCAATGTCAATGGTGAAAATTACCGAAATGACCATTGAACACCTGGCAAAAATGTCAATGAATGACAATAAAAGTTTGAGGGACTAAGGCAAACACAGTTTAGTTAATATGACAAAAAAGACAAACTGAGTGGGACGACTCAAATATTTAACATATCCTGTTTATGAAGCAGACACTATTTTTTTTATCTGTTAACTATTTGCAGGTAACAGCTGGTATAGTGTTCATCACTGTACCTAATGAAACGTTGGAAACACATACCGGTACACTGTACATACATGTAGCTGAGTAGTTAATAAGTAACATTATGAAAAGCATCCACGCTCTGTTTGACCATCAAACTGCACTGATGACAGGCCTTCTAAAATTAAATGCTTGTTTATCGCCTGCAATCATTTAATATCAAAACAGGGCCTCGCTCTGCACAACAATACAACACTTTTGTCTTTGTATATGAGGCAACAGATCTGTGGACCACAGTATTTTTACTTTTGCTGCCTCTAGCCCATCTCTGTGTTTGTAATTTTATTGGTCGAATAAATAATATAAAATAACATATACCGGTAGACTAAAGGTGTGTAGACCTGCTTTTTTTCCAGATTGTTAAATTGTCTATTTTGGGGGAGTCAGTAGCATACATTTCAAAGATATGTATTTGACATGTATGTATCAGTTATGTTTATATAACTGACATACAGATCCTTGTCATTGGATTGGTGGAACTCACATCACGTGACATTCGTTATTGCTCCCATTCACGCCACGGCTCAAAAAGTACTATCCGCCCATGGGGAATGGGAAATACTATTGAACAGTTAGGATCACTCTTGTTCCACGACACGGTATTTGTGCGCAAATGCATGCTGGTGTGCACGTTCAACATTGCACGTAGCGCGTATTGTTGCAAAGCGCCAGCGCTACAGCGTTGGGTTCAAACATTTTCGTGAAGGAGTGGTTTGGAAGAGAGAAATACATTTTCCTCCAGTTTCTATTCAAATAAACGTTCAAATATATCAAATGACAAGGATCTATATGTCAGTTACATGTATATAAAACAAATACTGAGTGGCTTTAAATTGTGAATTGGGAGGAATATTATCGCTCGGTAAAATCTGGACTTTTCCAGTTCACTCGGCGAAGAAAAGTTTAGATTTTACCTTGCAATAATATTCCTCCCATTCCAAGTTGAGCCACTCCCTATATGTATAACATTACATTTCAAGTGTGTGTGTATGTACATAGTAAAGGTGACCTTGGCTATTTCACAGAAACCAGGTTACTGTGATACAAACCTCACTAAAAGATTTTGTAGATAGAGCTCCATACATCCATGTCTGCTAGATCAACAATAGGTTCATATTGATTTGTTACCCAAGAGATCCCTTTTGTGTCAACCTCTGTAGTGTGGGAGGGAGGAGGCTGTGACAATGAAAAGAACTGAACAATAATGATCAGTCCTGATTGGGAGACATTCAATAGGGCCATTTATTGTCCTTCAAATAAATATTTAGGGGAGTTATTGGACCTTAAACTGGGTTAAATACACATGAATACTCTGATCAATGGAGGGAGTATTGCACCACGAATACGTGTTTCCGTTGTACTTTTGGTCAACCATACTTTCGGTGCCAATGCCCTGGTAACCATGGTTACTGACAACAACCTTGCCACCATGTGGGGGAAACCCTATCAATGTCAACCAGTGAACCACGCACAATGAAGGCTGCATGGGCAATTGTGTTATAATCCTATCTCAGGGGATTTTTCACAGGGGTATGATTTACATGTACATGCACCTTTGTGTTCAATGCAGCCTAGTCAGGAGTGGACATGTTTAATATACAGGTTGGGATTGCCACCATCATTCAAGAAATCCACTGAACCTAGATCTTTATCCGTTTGATATCTGGTATCGATAGCTTTCAAAAAGAACATGTGTTTGCATAGCAAACATACAATGCACTCCAAGTAGACGTACTCGCAGGCTTTCAGGCAGACCCAGGTGAAAAAGCAGAACAGTAGGATCAAAATAAAAAATAAAAAAATTAAAAACAGGACAAAAGTAGGACTTTAGATTCAGAGGCCAAAATCAGGATAAAAAGTAGAATTTTTGCGGGCTTTCAGTAGTAGTTTTCCTTGACACTCACGTCTACCCATGTCCACAGTGTCACAAGCCTCATTTTGGCACATAGTACTCACAACACTTGTGCTCCATCCTCAACTACATGTACATTGTACGCTCTGCGCCAAAGAGCAGGAGTAAATGTGATTTACATTTTATGTGATTTACATTTTATGTGATTTACGTTTTATGATGTCAGTGTGTAATGAAAAATATTTAATATTTCATTTTTCATTGTTGTGGGACAAAAATTAGTAGGAGAGGGTGGGAATTTCAAGAAAAAAGTAGGAAAAGTAGTCTGAGCAAGGTAAAAATAAAACGGGGGAAAAGTAGGAAAAGTACATGTAGGAATACTTGCCCTGTGTACTGTTTATGGAATACACATGTACATGTACAATGCATTTTGTATGAGTCATTGAGAAGTTTTACAACTACACATAGGCGTATGCACAAAAATGCACTTTAAAAATGTTAAAATGTTACATCCCACACAACCCAATCATATAAAAGCTTTTGCATTTTAAGGGTTGGCTTGTTAAAAAAAAAACACTTTCTCTCATCTTAGTAACTACTCTCAGTAATAATACTAATGCTCCGAGTTCATGAATAATACGGCACTACATGTAAATGCACGCATAAATATACACCATACATACGTGTGCACAAAACATTTCTGTATAGGCCAATGTTCACAGATTTGGAGATCAACATTCATCATTTTGATTTTAAACACAAACATGCATTACTTTACTCTACACAGTCATAAAAAACTGTAGATTTTGTGCATTCTTGTTTTGTTGCAGGCCTTGGTTCAGGTCACAATGTAATCCTTTTGTGAAATGGAGCACAACATGCTATGGTAGCTTGCTTTGCCACGCACCGGGATGGTAAATAAGACAGGAAATTACAGTATGAATCATCCAAGCAACACAAAGTTCCAACAGAATTAGGACCCTGCTAAATTTATCCTACTTGGGTGTACATACTGTACAAATGTACATTACGAGCACACACATTTCATTACAAAGTGTACGGGTATGAGCACTGAACAAGTGAAATGATAAACAGACTAAGCACCGAACTAACAGCATTTCAGTCTTTTTTCCATGTTATAAAATAGTTTTCTTCAGTCTTCACATACATACGTGTACATGTACATGTACGTGTGCACTGTACAAATCTTCATTATGCTCTTAACGAATGTATGTACACAAATTTACACATGTACATACCGGTACTGTACAAATGTACATGTACATACATGTATGGGTGGGCGTGTTCATCTATTCAAACCGTGGACGAAAAATTCCAGAGAACAAAGAGAACAATATCGTCCACGATTCCCAGCATATATGTCCGCGATTGGGGTCGTGTACATGTACAAAACCTATGGGAGTCTTCCTAAAAAGTTACAGTACAAACAAAAGAGGGATAATAGGACGTCCACGATCGACGGTGGGAACGTGCTTGTGTGTACATGCACCAAATGGCAAGATACATTGTGTCACGTATACTCTATACTCTTTCAATTCCAGTTTCATTCCATACGCAATTTCAATGTATGTAAATACACTATGTGAAATTTATAAGGGTAAATAACTCTTGATGTGCAACCAACACTGTTAAAAAAAGTGTACCATGTGAAGATGAAAAAAAACTTGAGGCATTTAGTGCATGGAGGTGAATGTTTATTATTTTGTGGTTAAGTTGCTATAAAGTGAAACATCAACATGATCAAGGGTTCTTCCAATGTTTCTATAACTTTGTAACCCTGCAAATAACAACTTTATATTGGACTTTCGTTTTTCATCTAATTTATTACGGGTTAAAATGGCCCTTAGAGATCCAAAGGAGCTAATAAAACTGTCAATGAAATTTATCTCCAGCACAGACAAGGGATAATGTACATGTATGTATTTAGTTACATCTACGTGTACTATATGCGTACAAGTAACTTAGCTATTTTCGTTTGTCACTTTTTATTTTTCAGGTAAGACATTTGTGAGCACAAAATGTGTTTCACCACTGAAAAATTATAAACAAAAACAAGTGTAAATTGAAAATTGTCAAACAGAGTATACATGTGTATCCACTTCAGTGGCAAAACGTGTACAAAACATTATTTTTCAAGAAGAGTTTGAAATTTTTGGACGGAAAATATCTAAGACAAAAAAATATACATGTCCTGTACATAAATTTGCAATTTGGTTGCACTGAAATAAAAGTACAACATTATTGCAATGTTGCATCCCGTTTAATTAAATTTGCCAACAATGCCCATCCTATTCAACAGTACAAAGATTCCTAATGTAACCCAACCCAACCCATCCACATACACTACTCAATCCTCCAATGCTCCTGTGATTTGCTGAAATATGGATGTGGAATTTGATATGGCTCGCACGGTTCCAGTAGTATGGAGATTTCATTTCATATTGTTATTTGAACAATACTATAACCATGATACATGTTACTGGTGAAGGATCAGTTCCATATACCGGTACTGTATGTATGTACTGCGTGAACGGTTGAATTAGTCAAGCATTGAATTTATTAGTGTGAACTGAAGCCTTCGTAAATGGGACTACATGTATGACAGGACTGCACGATACTAGTATTAGAAGTACTGCACGTTGTACATGTACCGGTATCATAAAAATGTTCTTGCTCTATGAAAATTTGCCAGTCGTTTTGAAAGTCAAGGAATTAACAATTTTATTGTATTTTAAAAAGGAAACCTCTTTATCTGCCAACATACATGTATATGTACAAAACTACAATGTATGCCGAGTGCATTTTAAGTTGACGTGGTAGTAAGGCCCAAACAAAAAAAATATTCGGTCTCTGGTCAGACCAAAGTTCCGGAATTGACGCGGCTTTTTTTTTTTTTTTTTTTGCTTTTTTTTTTTTTTTTAAGCTTGGATTGTACAGACAAAGTGGGGTACTATTTTGCTATTTGGTGTCCTCATGAACATTGGTGTCCTCCATAATTTGCCTTGGTGCTCTCGATCACTTGCCTTGGTGCAATTTCCCATTCTTTGGTGCTCTTTGGTAAAAAATTGAGGAGGTGCGGCAATAGAGGGCGCTGTTGGAGCTACCGCGGAACATTTTGGAAGAAAAAAAAGATTGACGCGCATGATTAAAATCGACGCGCGCGCTGACCAGAGACCGACTTTTTTTTTTTTTGGCCTAACACTACATTTTGGAGATGCAAATGAACATTTGCTGATACCTTTAAACATTGTAACCCTGCACAAAAAATGTAAAAACTACTGCATCCAGCACATTGTGATCAAGGGCTTTTGAAAGTGAGCAGTTCAAACAAAACGCTGGCCCAAATCACCTCAGAGTGCTTAGCCTTTGACAGCAGGTAAACAAATCCCTATCAAACACCTGCACACTGTGATGTACTCTCAGCCCTTTGTTAAGATGAGTATGGCTGTTTAACCTTGTGGCAATTTATTCTACAGTAGCTGACAGCACTGTAAACTTTGAAAAAATCAGAAGGGCGCAATAAAAGGACGCAATAAAAGTGTAATGCAAGTAACCATGGAATTGTTCACACGTACACAAAATACATTTTAATGGTCCACTTACATGCGGAAACCGAATGTGATCATCCACTGAATCTGAATAGCATTTTCAGACATTCAAAAAATGTGAGCTATCTCGAAAAGAGGACAAACAAGATCTGTGAAGTAACTTTATTTGTATAAAAGTTTGAGTGGTTTTATATCCCAAACTTGCATAAAATTTGTTGATAATAGGTATGTTTCTACATATAGGCCTATGTAGATTAACTATATTTGAATGTTCGAATATTTGAATTTTGATCAGGGCTGTTCATTGTCTAAACGTTTTGTATTCGATTACTCGAAACTACGTTTGACAGAATATTCAGATATATTCAAAACTGCCAGCTGCAACTGCATGCTACGTTGGTAAAAAGTTGCACAAACAGTTTGCCAGTTAAAATTGGCGTGCGGCGATTGATGTGGAGTGCTGAATGTTTTGCAGTAAGCATTTATGACGGTCAAAGGGCTTTAACCTCCTAAAAGGATGTGAACAATGAACCGCCGTCAACAGTTACCGTCTCCAAAAAAGTGGCAACTGACAATAAAGCACTCCAACTTTACAGTGAAATAACATCACAGTTGTGTGTACCGGGTATGCGCATAGATTTTTGAGTTACCGTCTCCAAAAAGGTGGCAACTGACAATAAAGCACTCCAACTTTACAGTAAAACATCACAGTTGTGTGTACCGGGTATGCGCACAGATTTTTGAGTTACCGTCTCCAAAAAAGTGGCAACTGACAATAAAGCACTCCAACTTTACAGTAAAATATCACAGTTGTGTGTACCGGATATACATGGGCATAGATTTTTGATTTCGAATATTCAAAAGCTCAATTAGAATATTTGGTTGATAGAATATTTGAGTATTTGATATATTTGGGACAGCCCTACTTTTGATCAAAACCAAGTTCCACTAACTAATGCTAAATTATTTAGGGTCCATGCATTGATTTATCACCTGCTAGTCACAACGAATGAAAAATATCAAATGGCTGCTGACAGCAGTCACTTCCTATTGCACATTTAAGTGAAATCATCCATCTCTGATTTCATTTGTGCCCTGATCATCTGTTGACATCCCTCTTGATCAATTGGCCTCTTGAGGCAAAGCTGTCTCTTCCAACTTGTATCAATAGTGTGTGGTGCATTCATTCTGCCCAGGGAATCTGTGACCATAGTGTGAGTGTCATGGTAAATCTGGTTATTTATTTGACATGCCTGTTTTAAGAAAATTACCATTATTAATGAGTGATGAAATCATTTCTGGACATCTCTGCAGAAACTCTTTTGGGTCATTCTAATTGTTTTGTTCCTGTCCCTGTTTCATCTGACATCGATGATTTTATAATTCTGGTGCACACCTTTAGAACCCTACGGTAACTCCCCAGCCTAATTTACTAGGAACCATACCCATTCTGGCAAATTCCAACACCCACATGGGAAATTGTACACACACACTGTTGGACTTAGTTTCTGAAGGTATGCCAACCCCAGTGTAAAAGACCATCAGATTAGGGGTACTGTACCTATCCCAACAGATTTAAACAAAACCTGCTGTTGAACTTTGATGGATTGAGTTCAGTTAGGGTTAATTAATGCACTCGTCCTCCAAGAGTTAATATTATACCGGTATCACACTATCTACCTGAAAAAATCAAAGAATTATTTAAGTCTTTCTTAATAATACTTGAATGGGAAATTACGAAGAACATGTACCAAGAAACAGGGACAGAATATGCATGTCACACTTTGGACCTTAAATGTATAAAAGGACCATTTGTAAAACGTCCATAATCACAGCCTTCAAATTATTTAATTTGTAAACACAGCTTTTACACATTTAACTGCCCTGTTTTGGGGGTAATTAATTGATGAGGTTAATGAGAGTGATTGAATTGCTAAACTTCCCCGATGGGTGGTGTATCTGGCTGATCAAAATATTAAAAATTACCTCATCAAACTTACAGTGTTCTTTGATGTCAAACAATTTTAAGAATGGTCTCATATACCGGTACCTAAAGTTTTTCAAGATTATTTCTGGTATTATCACTTGATGTACATTCATCAAGTTAAGAATTTGTAAGTTAGGCCAGGTAAAAAAAAACCCAAGTTTAATTGTCTCAGCCCGCATCCTTTATTGAAGCTGCATCCTTTTTTTTTTTAAATTTAAATTGTTTTTTTTTCTCACCTCAAAAAGCTAACTTTTTCTTGTATTTCACTTTAATAAAATACATACACTGTACACGTAAAACACGTAAAACTTGAATATTTTGACTCTAGATACTTACCATTAGGATAGCTAGTTAAAAGCTGGCGGTCATTTTTAACCGAAGTTGGCGGCCATTTTCAATTTAAACACTTGGCGGCCATCTTGGAAAAAAAAATTAAAATTAAAATAAAAAGGCCCTCATCCTCCTCTTTTTGAAAAAAAAAACCGGACGATCAACTGGTTTTGTTTTTTACTTGGCCTTACTCAGTTTTAATTTACATTGTATGTTCCACATACCGGTACCTGTAAACATGCACATTAAAATGCACTAAAAATGAAAACCATCTTTGCTACTGTTTGTAATTTGCATATACATCACAACGTCAACATGTAAATTCTGAAGATTATGACCTAAATGTATTACGTTTTTTTCAATGTCATTCTACTGTGATGCATATATTCAAACATATCCAGGGTCCTGAACCCTGCTTTTTGCACACGTTCACACAGCTATTTATATAAATTAATCAACAAGTAAAGGCTGCCAGCAGATTGGCAAATAATTGCACCATTACCTTCAAACTACACTGTTAATTACACTCTAATTGGGCTTTCAGAAGACAACAAGTAAAAGACAATAGGAGAGTGTTGTGCAAACCTATGTCAACTTGTGAATGTGTGTGCACTTGTATGTGTACATATTGTCTTGATTGTGTAGTGTAATTGATTATGTAGCTAATCAACATGATAAACAGATTGTGAAATACACGTAAGATGGCAAGCACAAATTGCCCCTTCAGATTTTCAGGTTTTCCATAAGAACCCTAGCATTTTATGTAGTCTAGAGATTTATAGGTTTTCTTTATTGTTCTTAAACAGGCATCGAAATTCCACAAACGGTCATGCAAACTGATGTGAATAAACATCGTTTTACTATTGGCTGTCGAAACATCCTTAATTTCCTTAATTCATTCAATATTCATCTCGACGTCTGAAATGTTGCCACTTTGGAGAGCCACTCAGACAGGGCCCACGCAAAATCTCACACAATATGCACCTGTTGTCAAAATGTCAGGTGCAAATCAATGACAACAAAGAAATACATGTGGAAACTTTAAAAGAAAAATCAAACCAGGGAGACTGAGTGTAAATGTCATTGACCCAAAGAATAATTTCATTCATTTGAATGCAACTCGATAATTTCTCATTTATACAGACTTGCAAGTTCAATGTACAATGCAGGCCTACATGTACAAATAGTTAAATTGCAAAATGAAGTTTCTTGGAAAACAAAAATCTGTTACAATTTGTTTTCTACGTGCATGCAAACTAGAATGTGTAATTGACTATATCGTCCCAATCTACAGATAAAAGTGTACAGGTCTGTAATGGAAGACCATGCAAATTACATGCAACTGATGAAATGCACTGTATACATTTGTACATTGTACTTGTACACGTAGACATGTGTGTATATTATCTTTATCATAACACTGTTCTGTTTAATATTAAAGTCTGGTACAGTGGTACCTGCACAATGCGGGCGCATAAAAATTTCAAGGACTTAAAATACATCACATGTGCATTTTCCAAAGCTTTATTTTCTGAATTGTTATGGTTTTGACTATTGCACTTCAATACTAATTTAAATGTACAATGAACACTCAATACATGTACATACGTGTGCATACATGTATATAATACAGTGTGTTGTTCCTGCAGTACATGCTTACAGGTACTGGTACTACATGTACAGTGTATACTTATGTACTGGCCAATGCATTTACTGGATATTAAGTTTTACTGTCTTTACAACATGTTCATGTACATAGCTCAGATACAGGTACATGCATGGTACCTCAATTTACATTTCACGCTCTTGAGTCTTAGCCACACTGTCAAAATGTGTATTACAATGCGACATGCCCTAGGACACTGCTAGCATAAATTCCCTACAACTTGTTGGATTTTTAGCCTTCAGTGTATGGCCATAGTAGTTGTGCAGTACTCTGCAGTACGTATGTTTAAAAACACACACATGCATTTAATAAGAATATGGACTTAATGGAATAATAAACATTTAATTTGCCAGGTTTACCACTATTGTAACCACATGAAAATGGGTCAACAAGAACAAAACAAAAGCAAAAACAAAACAAAAACAAATGGTAAAATGTAACCTCCTACCTGAGAATGTTGTGGCTTGTTCACTCCATCTGAAGAATTCCCGTCTTCCGGTTCCACCCTTGGTGCTCCATGTTGCAGTGAATCCTCCACCTTCTGAATATTCATATCCTCATTTACAATTGGTCCATCCTCTTGAATGGCATCAGTTTCTCCTTCCAATGATTTGGTTTGATGAAAACATGTATCCGCCTTAGTTTCCAATTGCTTGTTTTCATTTTTCAAAGTTAATTCCCCAGGTTGCTGCGCAACACCTTCAATATCATCCTCAGAGAAATTTTCTCCGAGTTCATCATCTTGATTCATTTTCCCCAGACTCTCAACCTCATCATTCACAGCAGGGTATTCAGATTGTAATTTTTCTTTAACTTCAGCAGCTCTTTCACGAGTGTTCTCATCATCCAGAGATGGCAACAGAATTCCTTTGGGATCCTCAGATGTGTTATCCACCGACTTTCTCCCCAGCTTTGGTGATGTGTTATCCACCACCACAGCTGTTTTTATATTCTCGGCCTTCGGCGAGGCATGGATGGTTGGGATCCTTGGCGATACACCCGACTGCCTCTTCTTGACCAAGTAGGTGTTAGTCCTTTTCAGACTGGTACCTGAGGATGATGGTGGGCTTTCCAAGTGTTCTTGCCCGGAATCAGTGGTTTTCTGAGCTTCTGGAGTGGAACCGCTACCCTTCTTGAGTTCTGGCTTAGAGTTGATTCGGGAAAGGCCTTGCGGAGCTGCGACAGGGGCTGCTCTTGCTTTGGCATTGCCACCGCTACCTGAACTACCAACAGGGAGTGTTTTTGTTAGTCTGGAATCGGGCACACTACCAACAGATCTCCTGGCAGTGCTGGCCTTTGGTTGGCTATCTGGAGGAGTTTTAACTTTGGCAGAGTCTTTGCTTCCCGAGGCAGAACCCTCAAAGCTAAGACTTTTTGAGAGAGAGTTCTTTGAGTTACTTCTGATTAGAGGTTTTGACAAGGCACGATTGGCTGGCACAGATTTAGCATCGCCGGCACCCCATATTGGCTTGGATTTCTTGGAATCCAGCTCCGATTTTAAGCGCTCGATCTTCCGTCGCAGAGTTGCCTCGGTGTCTTTGGTGACTGTAGCGGACCGTGCGGATTTCGCCGCTTGGCCAGGGACGGCCGCCCGATTCGAGTTTCGAGTCACAGCTCGGCCTGTGGATGACGCAGTTTGCCTTGGTGTGGATGCGGAAGAACGAGGTGTGGTGGACGGGGTTCTGTTACGGCCGCCTGGCGTCCCAACTGGGGGCTTCCCCAACACAGCGCCATCATTGGAAGACATGATTGAATATCAACAAGTTGTTTTGTCTGTCATAACAGCGTCCATGAATACAAAAGTGCAGTACAGATACTACATGTATACGGTGAAAATCTGCACAGAGCAAAGTTCAACATCTGTGTCGTTTTTCTTTCAACAGCTCGAAGGTAACAATACTGAACCAAACTGAATACCAGTGCTTATTGATGATTCTTAGTGTACGGTAGTTCTACGTAGAAAAATGCATATCAGGGTTTTTTTTAATGAATTTGAAGAGCACTTGTTTGAATAATGAATACAGACAGTATGGTCAAAATGGAGTGCTCGTAGTCATATTCCGTTATTGCTGAATACTGTAGTTAGAATGCATGTCACATGACCGTTTGCTGGGTGGTTCCCATATGGCTGAATCTGAAAAAAAAAATAGAAACAGATGGCAAATTAATCACAATTATTCCATGAATCAAAACCCTTTGAAAATTGCACATCTGCATTAGAAACATGTAACTGCAATTTGTAAACACGTGTATAGGAAAATTAATTTTGACCCACTCACTGACTTCTGTTACATGTATTCAGTTAAAATCAGTGATGCCCAAAAAAGTTGTTCTAAGTTGTTTCGTTCATTATTAACGTCACTTTATTATACATGTACATACAATGCAAGATTTTTTTTATCAAAATTTAACACCACGTGATATCCCATTGCATATCTGTACTTTATTTCAATTTGGTTATAATCAAGACCAAAGAAAAGTTACTGGGTTACGTACATTTGTACAATCCTGAATAAAATAAATATGAAACAAACTAGCAAACGCGAAGTTGTTCTTGTAAATTTTGATGGATTAAACAGCAATTTTCAAATTTCACCAACTCCATTTCTCTGTATTCAGGTGGTGTGAATAACGTTGGTGATGTTCAGGACAACTCTGAATTCATTTTTATTAACTCAGTATGATGTAAACAGCTTGTGCCAAGTTCCAAAAAAATGCATTATGCCTGGGTTCGACCATAACTTTTTTTGGCACTAGCCAGCCGGGCTACTGAAACAGACTCTTAACTAGCCCGCGGGCATTTTCACTAGCCCGCATGGTGGTTTTTTTTGGGGGGGGGGTTTATTGAGTGTCTCATAAACAACAATGTGCATACATGTGACACGTGTATCCTGAGGTAATCTTGTGAGTGTTTTCAATAAACCGATCTAATAAATTAGACATAAATTGGTACAGGTTTGCTTTCTGAATTAAATGATGTATTTCTTCCTGTCCTTTCATCTTTGCCGTATCCGAATGATTTTTGAATCGCCAGCCGGACTACTTAAGATATAGTTTGACTAGCCCACCGCTGTTTTGACTAGCATTTGGCTAGCGGGCTACTGCTATAGTCGAACCCTGATTATACAGATGTTACTGTCAACAACATTGAAAAAAGTCATGATCATTTTTAAATTTCAGGTGGGTTTGTCTATCGTATTATTAATACCAAACACCTGCTAGCAAAGTGACAGCTACTGTACATGTACAGAAATGTACATGTATGTGATTCAGTGCATATTGTGTCAATTTCAGCATTATTATAATTACAGTACAGTAGCCAATTCCTTCATACTCCACTAGTTTTGAAAATTTGAGGACTCTTTCGAGAAGCTTTTGAATTATTTTTTTTGT
The DNA here is from genome assembly GCA_029964075.1 of Patiria pectinifera. NCBI lineage: Eukaryota > Metazoa > Echinodermata > Asteroidea > Valvatida > Asterinidae > Patiria > Patiria pectinifera. The sequence continues at coordinate 4,842,008 of CM057147.1, read as the reverse complement.
TGGGGGGGGGGGGGGATTGGCGAACCACATGTTACTTTGGACATTGTAATAACCACCTCTTTTCCAGTGATTATGTCATGGCGAGCGGCGAGCCCCTTTCTTTTTGTGGGAAATTCAGGGATAAAATGACAATAAAAAGGACAAAACACTACAACACAAAACAAAGTTGGTGATCACCGCGATGAACCGTGAATGTGCAACACCAAGCTGAATTGCATGGCACGTTAATCGATTTTATGTGACGTATTATGTGATGGGTCAAAGGTTTTTGGCTAGTGCATGTTCGTGCCGTCGCAAAATTTACTAAAATTCCCTTGAATGAACTGTTTCTTCGAAAAATGTAATACTTTATCAGAAAATGAGCATGATTCTGGGTGGTTCTGCCTGAAAAATTAATTTTCTCGCATGCTTTGTTTTTGTTCGCGTGAAGCAGTTTTTGATTGATTTGCAACTGATTAAGCTAAACCGATATGGAACTAGGAAAAGTGGTATCGGTACTGTTGATGTCGGTAAGTCAAAATTTAAAGAGTTTTAAATTGGGAAAATTATTTTTTTAATAATAATATAAATAATAATATCAAGTCAACATACACTTTTTATGTCACTTGAATTCGTGGATCAGTTTGAGCCGAATTAATATTAGGCTCTTTATTTTAAATTATACACTACAATTTCATCCAACATTTAATGTTTGTCCACGCCACTCTTACAAAACCGCAAAAACTTAAAACGACATTTCCACCATGCTATGCCTGCACGAAAGATCATCATGTGTTTACACGCGAAGCCGAAGTCCCACGCGAATTCCCACACAACGACAACGTGTACACAGTGTATTCCATCATGTCGTCTGTTTAAGACTGAACCAAACGCCAAATTTCTTCACAATTCTTAACTTACCAAATCATAGACAGCTCACCCCTACAGCTTCACAGCATTTACGGCTAACAGACATTTCATGCAACGCGAGTTAGAAAGCTAAAATTCCTTAACAGAATCCAAAAAAGTCGACCAGTCAGTCACAACAAATTTTGCCACCATTCGGTGCTTGGTGACGTCACGTAACCTTTGACCCACTGGTAAAAGCCATCTATCGTAATTTGCATATCTTCTACGCTAGCGCTACACGCGAGTGCAACAGGTGGCCAAAAGAAGACTTTTTAGAAAAACGTCGTCTCTGAAACATTTTACTGTACTTTCGGATTCTTCTTTTCCCCTGAGAAATCAGGGACAGGGGGAATTCAGGCGCTAAAAATTATCCAGCGGTGTAAACGAATTCTTCACGGTGTATTTAGGTTCATTTCGGTCAGCAGTGGGCGGAGCGGGAGTTCGGGTGATTCAACGTTGAAAAAAGAAAACGCCCATTTCGCAATTAATGATTTGTTTCAATGCGTTAATCCCAAAGTGCTATCTGTATAATATATTTGAATAAGAGCTGTAGAATTTTCGGGAAAGTTCATGTCAGAATGTCGAATTGCCTTTAAAGTTGGTCATTTTGTTGCCATGCTAGCAAATCAACTTTACTACGGCCCCCTGCTAATTTTGGTAGAAACCTTTTGGAACCTAAAGACTAAAGTACACTCTAACTTCTTGCGCACCCACCAATGGACACATACAGGTGTGTATTTGCCTGAAATCGGGGACCCCCTATTGTCCTTCTTTTGTTTGTACTTAAACGTTTTAGAAAGACCTCCCATGTTTTGTAGGCGATTGCCAAAGTGGAGGACTTCCGGCATTGGGGGCCAATAATTGCCCTCTATTGTTTAACGTCCCCTATTGAAGGCAGAAACAAACTTGCACACAACAAGTAGGGCCTACACATCCACATTTGTATCTCCAAAAAACAGCGATTTCACGAAGATCGATTACGCGTTTATGTGGAGCTCTTGGGCTAGATAAGGGCCTTATTCGAGCGGTTGGGCCAGGAGGTGGGGACACTGTCACCCTGGCGGGCTGGGATGGGTGGGGTCAGGAACGCAGGTTCAAGGGAGGGTCCAGTTAAATGAATAAAGGGAAGACCTGACAGCACTTTCTCCGTTCAATGGTTTATTCACTGAAACGTGTTAGCCAAACTGCATTTAGTTCCATTCTACCGCGCATGCGAAACCAAATTTAAAGGCTTACAGTTGAGGACCCTATTGTCCTCTATTGTTCAACGTCCCCTATGAATGCAGAACAAACTCATACACATCACACGCATTCAACCCGTCCCAAAATGAACCAACCTATAGAAACTTCATGAAGAAAATGTCAGTTTTGCATGAAAATCCGCTTCTACTGACTAAAAACATCGACAGATCAAATAAACGTGTCGTCGTGCACACTTCGCAATTTACTGTAGACTAAAATTGCCTGGGTTCATGTGAAATATAACCCAAGTCTCGGGTGAAAACTGCTACTATACCCAAACTGGGTTGTTTGGGTTAGAATTTCTGGTTACATTCAAACGAAAATTTGGGTTAGGCCTAATACAAGACCAATTTTAGTTATATCGACCATAGATTGGGTTTTATTTGCCCCTAAGCTTGGGCTTAAGTTGAAGCTATGTTGGGATGTATTTACTTACAACTTGGGGTCAATTTAACACTCAGCTTTACTTGAACATGTAACAAAACTAACTGAGACAAAACGGCACGGCCGCTTGTCTCGATTTGACCAAACTGCATGGATACTTCGTAGACAGATACATCTTTGCTGCTCCAGTCTGGCTTCAAGACCATCTGCAGGCATGGCTGGACACATGGTTGCAGCGCATGGCCCCATAGGCCCTGGGAGCGGCTGACCTCTCCGAGTCGTCACTCGATATACATCTGAATAAGACTCTCCTGTTTTCCCTTCCGAAAGCAATGAACGTTTAATATGTGAGCAATAGACTACCTTCTCGTTTCCCAACCGGTTGCAAACCACCGTTCAGGCTGACCGTCGTCATACGACTGTTTAGTCACCATGTATAAGGGTCTGCCTCCCAGTGGTCCTGGATCTTGCATCGACACTTGCGTGTAAGTCATGCAGCTTTAGGACATTATACTGACGTACGTCCAAAGGCTTCTCAAGCACACTACGCGCTCGCAGTGCCTGATGACGGGCTTCTTCCCACAATCGGATTGGAGTCGTAGAAGGCAACATCATAGAAAGGAACACAAGCTTCACCACGGCCCGGGCTGCTGCAGATGCACTTTGGTTCTTTGTTTGTATACATGGTCCACAAATAGGTAGATAGCGTCTGCCGGGTGGTTAATTGCTTACAGTACATCAATTTGCACTTGACACACCACTCCTCCACCAAGGCCTCCATTTTGTGCCAGTACCCAGTAGAGTTGCGGGTAGAAACTTAATGGTTCGCTGAAAATTGAATCAAGATGTCCTTCCTCATCGTGGAACCATGTTGCGTCGATCGTACCAAAGGAAGCATGAAAGTGTTCCTGGTGATCAGGGGGAGAAACCACGCACCTTTCTATAAAGCAACCAATCCCGCAGAGAGACTCGTATTCAAAATAGCTAAGGCTTCACAGCTACAAGTAACTCATTCCCGGGATCAGGTGGTTCTCCCCTCTGTGCAAGAATACATGACAACTTTCTGCAATGCCAGGTCATCTATAGCTGTAGTTCCTTCAGCTGCTCCACAGTGTACCCATGCAAGCAGGATGTCCCTCCTTGACGGTAGGCTTTAACAGCGTGGGAGAACGCAGAGTAACTCCCGATGAGTGGTTCTCGGAGGCATGCATTTATGATACAGCTGGACACAGGAGGGGTGCACTTTGTCCGAGAAAATGATCAACTGGATCAACCACCAGTCCCTCAAGATCGATCACGTCGGGAAAGGGAGTTAGGAGCATGGTTGAACAGTAATTCTTCCCTGGTCTGAAGGTTAACTCATGATCAATCGAACTCCGTAGTTCAGTGCACCCCAAGTTCGCCTTATCCTAGGTCAATGGTTGGTGATCGGTATCATCGGTGACGGTACAGTTGTTTCAGTGGAGATAATCCTTGAAGACTTATGTTACAGCCCATTTAATGACCAACAGTTTGGATCTGAACGAACTGCAGCGGACGTTCTGGTGGTCTCAAGGCTCGAGTCATAAGGGATTACTCTGTGACGCCCATCCCCATCTACCTGAAGCAGCACGGCTCATAGACTGGTGCTACATGCATCCGTCTCAACACGGAAGGGTTTAGTGAAGTCTGCATATAACAGGACAGGTGCTGCAGTGAGGCGGTCAGACAATGTCTTGAAAGCAGCAAGCACCAAGGGCAACCCAGCTGGAATTAGACTTGCCCCGCTATCCCTTGACAGTTTCGCCGCATCTTATATGTAGCGGAAAAGTGGCTCACCAATTGAGGCATAGGCCAAACCCTTGGTAAATCTCCGGAAGATCAAAACCCGCTAAACCTAAGAAGGCACATACTCCCTTCACTTCGCTGGCCAATCTCGTACCACACTGATTTTTCTTTTTTTCGGGATCAACAGCAACACCATCATGGCTTCAAATCAAGTGGTCCAGGGATGATCGTACCTCATGTCGAAGAGGGTGGTACTTGGCTGGCTTCAGTTTGAAGCCATATGCAAGTTGTCCAAGCCTTGTGAATACCAACTGTACAGATGTACCAAGTGTGAATCAAAATTGGCTGAATAGACGATTCTGGGGAGAGGAAAGGAATCACGATGGGTGATCTGATTAGGTTGACGATAGTCCAATCATAGTCCGATATTTTCATCTTTTTCTTAACAACCACTTGGGATGCCCAAGCGCTGTTACTCTCTTTCACAATTCCTGCCTCAAGACTCCTATGTGGTTCCCAACTGCACGATACTGTCATGTTGGCAGGGATCAGTGACGCTGTCTCACTGGATGCGCAGAAACATTGCCAATCAATGTGTAATGAATGGAGTCAGTATAATCGATGTCTCGGTCATGGCTGGATAATACATCCCGGTGCTTTTCAAGGAGCGATACGATTTTGGCATGGAGTTCAGGATCCAACTGCATCTGCTCTACATCAACTGGTACCGGCATTAGGTTGAAATTATTCGCAGCAACTTCACTAGTTCCAGTGTGAGGCAGACATGTCTTCGGTTTGGAGCTGCTCTTGATCAGAAAATGAACGGCCGAGGAAACGGTATCCAAGCTGACGTAGGGACTATCACCTTTATATTTGTTTAATTGTTCATAGTCACTGGAAAGCGGCCATCGTGTACTAACAAGGACGAGGGCATATGCATAACTACACCAGAAGGAACTCCTTTCGCATCAGGTTCTAGGACAGCTCATACTGAATCACCTCCTGGTCCCAAATGAGATCTGCCATGAACTACACAGCTTGCCGTTTTGAAATCACAAAAGACCCTCCACCAAGGTATGCTCGCCGAACTTCTCAATTTTCTTTTCCAAAGGCGACCTTTTGCTCTACTGCCTTGAGAGCCTTCCGCCAGACAGTGCAGGAGTTGGCTAGTTGATCTTGGACAAGAGAGGCCATCGGCGCTCATCAGTTCCTCCCAGCACCGTTGCAGGTGGCATTCATGCCAAGAATTCCCTGCACATTTTCTTCTTCGTGCAGCCGGATCCCCGTGGATTGATCTTCACGGATGACAAGCACCAAGCGGGATTTGATGACCCGGCCCACTGCACTGTGAGAATCTTTCTCGAAGCATCCAATTTTTGGGATGGTAGCTCCACTTAACCAACACTAAAGTGAATGGCATTTATTGCAATGTGAATGGGAAGCCTTCGCCTGTTCAACTTCTCCGCTTTTGTTCCAATATCGCGATACAAGAGCGAATGGGGCATGTACCGGCTTTTATTAACCTGTGCTTGGGCGGTGTAGGCCTGTTGCATGTTAAGAAAGATACGGTGTTGAAACCCAGTAGTGTCTGCATGTCGCCCAAAAGACCTATAAGACGTAATGACGTCACGCTTTGTTTACCTGTGCGCTTTGCTATGAGAGCCAAAGTTGAATCGGACGTAGGATATAAATCTGATAAAATTAATACGACAGCTCCAAATTTAAGCAATAAGAATTTGTTATTTACGCTCCCTGTCAATGCTATTATTTTTTGGGTGTCTTAAAAACACGTGTAATGTTTGATGGGAGCAGCTAAAAAAAAGCGTCATTTACGACACATCTTTCATGAACATGTTAGGACAATGTTTTTCTCCTTTTTTCTTTAAATGTACCCAATTAGGCCTATCCTGTACCCAATTAGGCCTATTTAGCCTAGGTAGTTCCTTCTTTATCGCTGTTTTTCTTTGGAATACTGCTCACCCCCCCCCCCCAAAAACCGTGTTTTATTAATATTATCATTTTAAGGGGGGCGTCCAAATAAGTAGCATTTTATTTCAGGTTGCGTTTCGCACATAACAAACAGACCTGTCGAGCAACTGAACTGGTTTCCAATCCATTCTCGAACATGATGGGTGTTGGGTACCAACCTATATCATGTCTTATTTGCAAAAGTGAAGAACTTTTGTAATGCTAGAAAATTAGCGATTTCACAATAAAAAAAATGTTGGAGAGGGGGAGTTGTTGTTGGAGAGGGGGAGTACAAGCCAAAAATAACACAGGTTCAATAATTGTTAAAGATGCGTCCCCTCGCTGCGTTTCACCTCGAAAATTGACAATTAGAAACTGACTTATTTCTTCGAATTATTGGCTGCCAGATATTAATTCAGCTCACCCAGGGTAGGTTCATTTGTGTGCAAAATGAAAACTACTTTTTCTGAGGGTAGCAGACGCCCAAAATTGGAATAAAAGTACATTTCTCTTTAAAACAAAAGATGCACATCGAAAACTAGTTAGCCTAGAAGAAAAAAAAGTATGTAAACCAGCACGAGGTGTCATGCCGTTTCCCCCACAAACCGTGCACACCCACGGGGGTTGCCTGCGGAATACGAAAAGGTCTTCAAAGTGTCTGTCCGAAGAAATTTCGAAAGCCGCACCGGCGGGCGGCGGGACGGTTCACCGTACGGCGCGTCGTCCCCAATCCCTAGTTTGTAGTAAGACTGCACGGAGAGGTTTCGGTCTCGCGCGAGCAATTCGAAGCAATGTTCTCCGAAGGATCAAACCACAAATGCATGCACAATGGTTCGCCGTGGAAAAGTTACTTCATACTTTCTTTTACTTTTGGGTGCAACGAACTTCCCCGCCGTTACGTAATTTTCTTTTGTGAACGCGAAGTCGCTTTACCCGATCAACCTGTATTTGGACGATATTCGGGGACGTTGCATTGGAAGTGAGATACGGTATTCAAACTAGAACAGAAACGCCCCAGCAAGTACACTTTTCCAAGCCCCTTCTAATATCGAACAACCTGACAGGGATGTGATAAGTTCTTCCGCAAGAGCTTCTTTTTTTTACACCAATATATGATGACCTTTTTATTTCCTGAAATTTTTTTTGTAAAAACACAAATCAATGTCTTCGATCACATAATTATAGCGAGTTGAAAACTCAAGATTTATAAAGTGGCATACATGCATTATGAACTTGCTGGAATTTTACTCAATGAGAAAAAAAATCGGTTAAAACTAATTGGCTTTGTCAAGATGCCACAGATGAATAAGGACATGGCGGAGGGGGGGGGGGGCAACGGAGGCCATGCTGCCCCCCCCCCCCCCCCAAAAAAAAATCACCAAACCCATACCTTTTGAAAATGACGTCGCAAAACGGCAGCCACCTGCGTACAGCATTAAAAAAAAATTGCGCCCCAATGCACCGATGCCATGAAGAGTCCTAGTGACCCCTTGCCTTTCATATCGAATTTGGGGAGGAACATTTTTCGAGGAACAAAAACAAAAAAAATTGGCCCACCCTAAAAAACCCACTGCGTCCTGGATTTGGCCTAATGCATACGTGAGTGCGACATGCAACGAATTGTTGATTGCAAGAAGTGAAACAAAAGAAGAATAGTTTGAGAGAGGGGTGGTTCCTCCATCCAGAGTGCAGTTGAATAGGCAATTCGGCGTAACAATGAACGCGGTAAAAAAATATATATTACGTAACCGAGTGCGCAGTCAATAGTGTAAACGCCCGATATTGGGAGAGAAAGTAAGGCGTGTTCGAATTCTTTGGTATTGTAGTGATTGGAAGGAATTCGAGTAGGCCTACATTGTTCAATGACGAATATTTGTGGCGATTCTCTCAGTCAATTGAGGGCACTGTTTCAGTTTAACGGTCAAACCTACGCAGGTTTGGTTGGGGGTTGAACGTACGAAAAGTAGTTCGCGTATAATTGGCCGTTTTGGTAAAGTGGATCGCCAAAAGCCCAAAACAGCTTTTAGTTGCGTGCATTTCGTGTTAGGTTTAAAAATAGCAATCGCAACATTTATTTTGTTCGTTATTCTAACCGACTTTTATTAATTTTAGACTCCCAACCAGGGGAACAAACCTATCTAGAACTCTATTCACCATAATGTAACAACTTATGAAAAAACTAATATGTATAAGATTAGATTCTGGTAATCAGGCTCTGTTATACCCACAACTCTCCAAGGTGCAGAATGTTTGAAATACACACCAAATCAAAGCTTATTTCAAAATCATACATTTTCTGTTTGTTCATTTATCCTATGATGTCACCCAGAAAAGGAGTTCTGTGGCCCATTGTCATTTGAGAAAATTATACGTGCTCCATTGCAAAATAGAGCACTTTTTAAAAGGGCCCAATATATCAAGTAAATATCACAGAAATACGAGCTCATACTCCTATGTACGGCTTCCACCCATCTTTCTTTCTCTTTTTTTTTTTTTTTTTTGGAACATCAAGAGTGCGCTGTTAATAGTGTAAACGCCTGATATTGCGAGAGAAAGTAAGGTGTGTTCGAACTCCTTGGTACTAGTGTAGTGATTGGAAGGAATTCGGGTATACATTGTTCAATGATGATATCTGTGGCGATACTCTCAGTCAATTGAGGGCACTGTTTCAATTTAACGGTTAAGCCTACGCAGGTTTGGTTGGGGGTTAATCGTACGAAAAGTAGTTCGCGTATAATTTGCTGTCTTGGTAACGTAGTTCGCCAAAACAGCTCTTAGTTGCGTGCATTTCGTGTTAGGATTAAATATAGCAACCGCAGCATTTCATTTATGTTCATTTCTATAGCCGACTCTAATTTGAGGCTACTTAGAACCCTATTCACCGTAATGTTACAAATGGAAAAAAAATAATATGTATAAGATTAGATTCTGGTAATCAGGCTCTGTTACGAACAACTCTCCAAGGTGCAGTTCGTTTGAGACACCCACCAAATCAAAGGTTATTTCATAATCTTATATTTCTGTTTAATTTTTGTTCATTTCCTATGAAGTCACCCAGAAAAGTAGTCCTGTGGCCAATCGTCATTTTGAAAAAAATGATACATATGCACTCCATTGCAAAATAAAGCAATTTTAAAAGGGCCCAATATATCAAGTAAACATCACAGAAATACGAGCTCATACTCCTATGTAAGGCTTCCACCCATCAAGTTCAAAGCCCTCAACGTTGACCACTCTGCGTTTGTAACTCCACAAACGCCTGGACCTCAAGAGTGGCGTTTGAATCTGCTGTTTGAACTGAAATGTTAGTACATGTAGGCCTATAGCTGTTAGGTTCAGGGTTCGAATTTAACGGTGGCCCGTTAGCCTAAGTAGCCCGGCTGGCGAGTGAAAAATTATTGGGCTCGGCGGCAAAGATGAAAGGACAGGAAGAAATATATCATTCAATTCAGCAAGCAAACCTGTATCAATTTGTGTCCAATTGTTTAGGGTCAAATTATTTAAACACTAACAAGTTTGCCTCTGGATACATGGTTTAGGCTACATGCACATTCTTGTTTATAAGACACTCTATAAAAAAAGGAAAATCATGCAGGCTTGTAAAAATTAAAAGTCTGTTTTAGTAGCGCGGCTGGAAAAAATGTTCTGGGCGAATTTATTTTTGAGGAAAACCTTTTCGTTTTTACTGTACCTTATAAAGTCTCGACAATGAAAAAAATTAATGGGATAAAGAAAAACAAAAAGTTATGTGGTGTTGACCAAGCATTCAGGGGTCGCGATTGGTTACCGACTCCCATATAGGGCTCTTCCTGGGTCTCGGATTCCCCGGCCCACCACACCTCCTTCCCTGTCCTTCCATGTAACCCCGGAGGGCCAAGCACCGTTAAGGGAGGAAACGAGGCGGCTCCCTACGCCTTGCTGCCGAGACAGCAAAAGAGCCCCGTACCTACGAGTAGATGCATAACCTGGACTTCGCAGACAGTCCCAGCCGGTGACTTAACTCATTGAGCTAAGGTCGGTTGGTATTTGACGAAGAGACATTAAGACTCTTAAAGTAAATGACTGAGCGCGTGTATTGAAAACCAAAAAAAATGCACCCGGTCCGTTTCGAACCCCGGACCCCGCGGTCTGTGGACGATGACCCTAACCACTAGGCTATTGTACATACAGTCTTCATACTCAGAGTCTTAATATATAGTTGGAAACACTTAGAGGATTGTTAGCTTCAGTCTGCGCTTCATGCCTTCATACATGCATGTAAAAAAAAACCTCTAAACTTCGAAACTCCCGTCATGAACAAACGATTTAAATGTCTTGTAAAAAACAACTTTCGCTGAAATGATGTATTCGTATATATACGGTACATTCGCCGTATTTTTCCCCCGCAAAGTATCGGTCTATTTCCAATACCTTATACTCTTCAATCCCTTAATTTTGTTTCTCGGAATGTCCATATACATCACTCTACTCAGCAAGTTATTCATCTCCATTCACCATTTACTGCTTCTTTTGCTTCAAAACTACGAGGGAACTGAGTTAGTTCTCTCCACTGATCCCTGAAGAAGTTGCTATATTTTTACAGATCTATTTTGCTGAATGTTTAACTTGATATACCTGAAACCGTAGTTTTTATATCTTCATAGGTTTATATCTTCCGCAAGAGCTTACAATTGCCGACTTTTTATATACCAAAACGTGGATATGATGACCTTTTTATTTCTTGAAACAAAATTTTCCCCCGTGTTTGTCGCAGCTAGCTTTGTGTAAACTCAAGTTTTATGAAGTGGAGAACATGCATTTTGAACTTGCTGGAATTTTACTCACGGAGTTAAAAAAAAACCTGGTAATTGGTATTTGGGGGGGGGGGGGCATTGCCCTCGTTGGCCCCGCCCGAATCCGCCGTTGCGTATGTTTGTCCCTTTTCATTGTGGCATCTTCATTGACAGAGCCATGGGTTTTACCAATTTTTTTCATTGTGACGTCGCAAAAAAGGCAGCCATTGCGTACAGCATTAAACTTGTTCAGCCACCATGCAATGATGCCAGGAAGAGTCCTAGTAACTCCTTGCTTTTCATATCGAATTTGGGCGGAACATTTTGGACCCACTTTTTCGGGGAACAAAATAATGTTTGGCCCACCCTAAAAAAAAAAAAACACGTGGATTTTGGCCTTATACAATGTGTGCCAGACCAGTACCATACCGGTATACTGAACGGTCGCGCGACGTGAAACGAATGGTTAATTGCGAGAAAAGAAACAAAAGAAGAATAGTTTGAGAGAGGGGTGGTTCCTCCATCAAGAGTGAAGTTGAATAGGCAATTCGGCGCAACAATGAACGCGCTAAAAAAAAAAACATACGTAATAGAGTGCGCTGTCAATAGTGCAACGCCCGATATTGATAAGGCGTGTTCGAAAATTGGTACTGTTGTGACTGGAAAGAACTCTTTTAAAGTGACGATTATTTGTGGCGATACTCTCAGTCAATAAAATTGAGGGCACTTTTTAAGTTTAACGGTGAAGCCTACGCAGTTTTGTTTAGGGGAAAAAAGTACGAAAAGTAGTTCAAGCAAAATTAGTTGTTTCGGCGACGTAGCTCGCCGAAACAGCTCCTGTTATTACGCGTGTTCATATTTGGATTAAGATAGATAAAGGGGTTCTTTGCTCTTGTGATTAGAAAGAATGGTAAATGATTACGTAATAAATGTGCAGTGTGCAATGAGGATCGGGTTTGCGTGATTACTTTTAGTTGTTTGAGGGCGCTATTCAAGTTTAATGGTCAAGCCTACGCGCAGTTTGTTTTGGCAGTGCAACTTACGAAAAGTAGTCCGCTCAGAATTTGCTGTTTTGGTAACGTAGTTCCCCGAAACAGCTCTTGTTTATTGCGCGTGTCTCATAGTAGGAATAGAAAATAGGAACCGCTCCATTTCTTTGATTCTCATTCCTTATTAACCCTAATTGAATGAGCGGCGATCGGGATCTCCTGCATGCTGAAAAACGTCTCCAATTGAGGTTAGTCGGAAGCCTGGATCAAATGACACAGGTACATCAAAAAATCTCACACTCACAGTAAGAACGTCCCCCACTCACCTGTGATATAAGATCCTCGTCCATTTTCGTCGGATGCGCCACTCACACCAACTTCTGCCATGTGGCTGATTATATTGGGTTGTGACCCGATGACGTCGTGGTCTGGTCAGCCTGCCTCAGTGTATTCCCAGTATAGTGGTCCAGCTGGCCCAAGTGATGCCTCTTGACGACCAGGATAGTAAACCGGACCCCTCATGCCTGCGTCAATATGGCTGCCATCCAGCTGGGTGTATTTCCTCGCAAAAATGACCCCCCCCCCCCAAAAAAAAAAAACCCACCATGTTTATTAATATTATTATTTTAAAGGGGGCGTCCAAATAAGTAGCGTTTTATTTCAGGTTGCGTTTGCGCACATAACAAACAGACCTGTCGAGCAACTGAACTGGTTTGCAATCCATTCTCGAACTTGATAGGGTGTTGGGCACCAACCTTTATCATGTCTTATATAGGCCTATGCAAAAGTGAAGAACTTTTATAATGCTAGAAAATAGCGATTTGACAATAAAATGTTTTGTTGTTGGGGAGGGCAATACAAGCCGAAAATATCACAGGTTCAATAATTGTTAAAGATGCGTCCCCTCGCTGCGTTTTCACATCGAAAACTGACGTTTAGAAACGGACTTATTTCTTCGAGTTATTGGCTGCCAGATATTAATACAGCTCACGCAGGGTGGGTTCATTTGTGTGCAAAATAAAAACTACTTTTTCAGAGGGTAGCAGACGCCCAAAATTGGAATCAAAGTAAATTTTCTCTTTAAAACAAAAGATGCACATCGAAAACTAGTTAGCCTAGAAAAAAAGGTATGTAAACCAGCACGGGGTGTCATCTTTATTGTCGTTTCCCCCACAAACCGTGCACACCACGGGGGTTGCCTGCGGAATACGAAAAAGGTTTTCATAGTGTCTGTCCGACGAAGTTTCGAAAGCCGTACCGGCGGGCGGCGGGACGGTTCACCGTACTGCGCGTCGTCCCCAATCCCTGGTTTGTTGTATGACTGCACGGAGAGGTTTCGGTCTCGCGCGAGCGACTCCCAGCGTTGTTTTTCAAAGGATTAAACCACAAATGCATGCACAATGGTTCGCCGTGGAAAGTTACTTCATACTTTCTTTTACTATTGGGTGCAACGAACTTCCCCCGCAGTTACGTAATTTTTTTGTGAACGCCCGAAGTGGCCAGATCAGGCTTCTCCGCTTTTGTTCCAACATCGCGATACAAAGAGCGAATAGGGCACACACCGCTTTACCCGATCAACCTGTATTTGGACGGTATTCGGGGATGTTGCATTGGAAGTGAAATACGGGATTGAAACTAGAACAGAAACGCCCCAGCAAGTACACTTTTCCAAGCCCCCTCTAATAGTGATTGGAAGGAATTCGAGTAGGCCGACCGTACAATGACGAATATTTGTGGCGATACTCTCAGTCAATTGAGGGCACTGTTTCAGTTTAACGGTCAAACCTACGCAGGTTTGGTTGGGGGTTGAACGTACGAAAAGTAGTTCGCGTATAATTGGCCGTTTTGGTAAAGTAGATCGCCAAAAGCCCAAAACAGCTCTTAGTTGCGTGCATTTCGTGTTAGGTTTAAAAATAGCAATCGCAACATTTATTTTGTTCGTTTTTCTAACCGACTTTTATTAATTTTAGACTCCCAACCAGGGGAACAAACCTATCTAGAACTCTATTCACCGTAATGTAACAAATGAAAAAAAAATAATATGTATAAGATTAGATTCTGGTAATCAGGCTCTGTTACCCACAACTCTCCAAGGTGCAGAACGTTTGAAATACACACCAAATCAAAGCTTATGTCATAATCATATATTTTCTGTTTGTTCATTTATCCTATGATGTCACCCAGATAAGGAGTTCTGTGGCCCATCGTCATTTTGAGAAAATTATACGCGCTCCATTGCAAAATAGAGCACTTTTTTAAAAGGGCCCAATATATAATCAAGTAAATATCACAGAAATACGAGCTCATACTCCTATTTACGGCTTCCAACCATCTTTCTTTCTATTTTTTTTTGGAACATCAAGAGTGCGCTGTCAATAGTGTAAACGCCCGATATTGCGAGACAAAGTAAGGCGCGTTCGAATTCCTTGGTAGTGTAGTGGTTGGAAGGAATTCGGGTAGGCCTACATTGTTCAATGATGATATCTGTGGCGATACTCTCAGTCAATTGAGGGCACTGTTTCAGTTTAACGGTCAAGCCTACGCAGGTTTGGTTGGGGGTTAATCGTACGAAAAGAAGTTCGCGTATAATTTGCTGTCTTGGTAACGTAGTTCGCCAAAACAGCTCTTAGTTGCGTGCATTTCGTGTTAGGATTAAAAATAGCAACCGCAGCATTTCATTTATTTTCATTTCTATAGCTGACTCTAATTTGAGGCTATATAGAACCCTATTCACCGTAATGTAACAAATGGAGAAAAAAAATGTATAATATTAGATTCTGGTAATCAGGCTCTGTTACCCGCAACTCTCCAAGGTGCAGTTCGTTTGAGACACCCACCAAATCAAAGGTTATTTCATAATCTTAAAGGCCTATTTCTGTTTAATTTTTGTTCATTTATCCTATGAAGTCACCCAGAAAAGTAGTCCTGTGGCCCATCGTCATTTTGAAAAAATGATACATATGCGCTCCATTGCAAAATAAAGCAATTTTAAGGCCAAAAAAAAAGTCTCCGGTTTCTGGTATGGAGCTTGCCCCAAAAGTGGTGCGGCGACGCGGCTTTTTTTTTTACCTGTTTTTTTTTGTTTTTTTTTTGCTTCAAAATGTCGGCTGATGACTGCAAATGGTGCCCGACTAAACTTAGTGCAAATATATGGGAGTTCAGAGAGGCCACATCAATCTTATTCTCAACCCCTTCTAAAAACACGTTAAAATTGTGCAGCAGCAGAATTCCAGTCAAACCAGTGAGTTTGGCGGTTTTGAAACATCATCTTGTATTGAAAAAAAAAACTTTTTCATTTTGCCGACGCGCATGGCTACGGCGACGCGAGCGCATACCAGAAACCGGAGACTTTTTTTTTGGCCTAAAAGTGCCCAATATATCAAGTAAACATCACAGAAATACGAGCTCATACTCCTATGTACGGATTCCACCCATCTTTTTTTTTCACATCAAGTTCAAAGCCCTCAACGTTGACCACTCTGCGTTTGTAACTCCACAAACGCCTTGACCTCTAAAGTGGTGTTTGAATTTGCTGTTTGAACTGAAATGTTAGTACATGTAGGCCTATAGCTGTTAAGTTCTGGGTTCGACTTTAGCGGTGGCCCGCTAGCCTAAGTAGCCCGGCTGGCGAGTCAAAAATTATTGGGCTCGGCGGCAAAGATGAAAGGACAGGAAGAAATATATCATTCAATTCAGCAAGCAAACCTGTATCAATTTGTGTCCAATTTTATTATTTGTTTAGGGTCAAATTATTTAAACACTAACAAGTTTGCCTCTGGATACATGGCTTAGGCTTCATGCACATTCTTGTTTATAAGACACTCTATAAAAAAAGGAAAAACATGCAGGCTTGTAAAAATTAAAAGTCTGTTTTAGTAGCGCGGCTGGAAAAAAAATGTTCTGGGCGAATTTATTTTTGAGGAAAACCTTTTCTTTTTTAATGTACCTTATAAAGTCTCAACAATGAAAAAAAATTAATGGGATAAAGAAATACAAAAAGTTATGTGGTGTTGACCAAGCATTCAGGGGTCGCGATTGGTTACCGACTCCCATGTAGGGCTCTTCCTGGGTCTCGGATTCCCCGGCCCACCACACCTCCTTCCCTGTCGAAAAGGGGCATAGTGGACTACCCTCCCGGGGGAAGAGGGGAAGGAAAGGGGGGAAAGGAGGGGGGAAAGAGAGAAGTAAGAGAAAACGAAGAAAAATGCTGTTTTTTGCCAGAATGGTGTTGAATCGTGAAAAATTCAGTGTAAAACGAGTACTTTTTGGTGTAAATTATTAAAATTTAATGGATTTTAATGCAATGTCAGGTAAATTAATTGTACTTATTTGCATATATATTGCAAAATTAATGTAAATTATATTTTTTTGGCGTAAATTGAGGGTAAACCTAATACATTTAGTGCAAACCAGTAGTTTTAGATTAAATTAATGAAACTGTTATCTTTTTTGAATTTGGCATAAATATTCATGGGCGTCGTCAGGATTTCTTTTTGGGGGGGGGACCCTAAAGCAAAATTGTCCCCAAAATTCCTTAACTTTTTCATTATATTCTCAATTCATCATTTTTCCGAGCGTAAGAGCATTTGCCCTACCCCCCCCCCCCATCAAATTAACAGCAAATTAGTGACTCTTACTGTTAATTATTAATATTTCCGAATAAATTAGATCTTTGCAATAAGTATAACTTCATAATTATACAGTTTGGGCTGCAACACCGCGCTCTTCTATTGGGAACTATTCTGTATGTTTTCTATAATCGTATTATGTGTAAAATGGGGGGGGGGGGGGTGAATGGACACCAAAAGGTAAAACAGAAGAATTTGTGTAGTGTACTACCAAACATTTATTAGTTAATGTGATCAAATATGCAATTTACAAGCATAAAGTAAACCATTGAAAACCATTTTTTTTCCAGAGGGTTGCAGACATACAAATCGAGAGAAGCAATTTCAACATTTTCAGAAAATCAAAAGATACATCACAGAACCCAAAAAATAAGGGACAACACAATTTACTGATCAGTTGCAAAAGCCTATGCTTTCACCAGCATGAGATAAGACTACTTACTATAAGTGTTAATTATAATTATACTATACATAATCTAACTACATTTTTGTGTGTACATGCAAGTTTTAAAACACTTCTTATATCATTTTTAAATACTGATGCACCAATCAAGTAAAAACATTTATTCAGAATAAAATCATTCCCCACTTGCAAATGGTTCACGTCAAAGAAATCTTGAAATATGACCCTATAAAATGCTCAACTGCAGGCATGACAGGGCTAATAACAGTGGAGAAATCAAGGAAACACCACCACATGATGAAACTAGAAATGTGTTTGTGGACAAACACTGAGCTGTTTTGACGGTTTTAGCAATAACTGCAGTAAAGGAGTTTCATCCAAGTCGAATGAACAAGTACATGAACATTCTATACATGGTGGTCTAAGTGTCGATCCAATGTAAAAAAAAAATATTTCATGACGTCATGGTGATGTCACACATTCTTCGAAATTTTCTGTACCTATCTATGACCTAATGAACCTTTTGCAACAAGAATTTGGAATTTACCACATTCCGTTGATGAGATATGAGTAAAAGGTCCAACGATTGAATAATTCATACAAATCACATGATGACGTCACTGAAATTTTTGTCTATAACACTTCTCGGAATACCGAGTTTGAACCCGATCGGAACTCTGGTTCTGTAGATATAGGGACTTAAACTATGTAATTTTTGGATGACGTAAAGATTCGGCCTGAATCTCCGGATGGTGGTCTAAATGTGTGCCTAGTTTGAACTCGATCGGACCGTATTGCTAATTAGAAGAAAATATCAAATTTTAAGCTAGAAAACCTGGCCCAGTTCAATGTCGGCTGCTTCATCTGGAAAGTTGGCGATACAATTGGTTGGAGGGGAGGACTGGAGGATGGCGGGAGACAGAGGGCCTGCTCTCTCCTAGTTCGCTATCCTGGCGAGAGGGGGGGGGCTCGCCCTCCTGATGAGAGGGCGGGGGGACAGAGGGCCTGCTCTCTCCTGGTTGGCTCTCCTCGCGAGAGACTGGCTGGCTCACCTGACGAGAGGGCGGGGGGACAGAGGGCCTGCTCTCTCCTGGTTGGCTCTCCTGGCGAGAGGGGGGCTGGCTCACCTGACGAGAGGGTGTGCTTTTCACTTGCTGACTCTTGTGGTGGTCAGTAAATGCATCCACTCCTACTCTTTAGAAACATTGCGGGCATTCCAAAGTTGGTTGGCTTGAATGGACATCCGGTGGCTGGCTTAGACAGACGGCGTGCAGCTTGTGGCTGGGGGGGGACGCACCACTTGTGGCTGGGGGGCACATTACTTGTGGCTGGCCTGGACGCATCACTTGTGGCTGGCCTGGATGGACCACTTGTGGTCGAGTTGTAGTATCCTGTACAGAAAATTAAACACCAAAATACGTTTATGACTGAAAAATCCCTGATATTGTGTGCTGGAGAGAGATGGGGGCCTTCATTAAATTTTGCATGGACAAGTTATTAAGACAAGATAAGTTTGCGGTAGCACCATGTGAATAAATCTCTTTTGTGAGTATGTGTGAAGGATGCAAGTTGACTGAGGGATGCTGGATGATCACTGTAGCGTGTCAGTGCACAGTGAGGGGGCAAAGGGGAAGGGGCTCAGGGTATAGGTGACCCATAGGCGAGAACTGAACCTAAGTTGTCCAGGGTGTAGGAGACCCATCGGACTTTGACTTGAGGATGGGGCGCCAGATGTCACTGATGTAGAAACCGATGTCTTGGGGAACAGTCTTATGCTTGATGATCTCGATGGCTTCTGTGATGCATCGGGGTACCAGTGGTCGATGCTAGTGAGTAGTTCTGCTTGGCTCCAGTTGATCGGGTGGTCCTCGGTGTGGGAGTGTTTGACGATGGAAGATTCTCGAAGTCTCCCTTCCTGCCATGGGCTTTGTGTTCATTGAGTCTGGTGGGGAGGTCCCTGCCAGTCTCGCCGATATACACTTTGTCACATTGACATGGAATCTTGTACACCCCTGGTCTGCATTCTGTGTGAAGTCAGCAGGTTCTGCATCTTCAGATGAGTTGACACATGTGAGGAGCAGATCTTGAAGCTGGTCAGGGGTTAGGTCGGTGCGGTCTTGGAAAGTGGTGTCTGCTTGAAGTCTGTCCATGGCGATGGTGCAGGTGTCCGAGGTGGGAATGCTGGTGAAGAGGGAGACGACATCTTTGCAAGATGCCTGGCTGTGATGTATGTAGGACTCCCTCTGGAAGCTACAATGGGACGCAAGGGGATATCCTTCTTGTGGATCTTGGGCTGTCCGAAGAACCTGGGGCACTTGGAGCTAGATGGTCGTAGCTGTCTGTACAGAGGCTGTGGGATGATGCTGGAACGCTGGCGAGAAAGGAGCTTGCTTTGCAGTCTCCTCTCGATGGATGGCATGGGGTCCATCCGCAGTTATCAATTGTTAACCCTTGCTCTATTTGACACTCCAAGGCACTTCAATATTCACCAAAAAAGTACCTACAATTTTTCATTAGGACATTTCTATGAAAAATGGAGTCCACTATAGAAACATGAAGAATGATTTGTAAATAGCATACCTCATGGTAAGAACAATTGCAGACGATTCTGCGCCCCATCAGATCTGTGGTCTGGGGGGTGTTGTGGCGCGGGCAACTCTCAACCACCTTTAGTTCCGCCTTCCATCTCTTATTGCCCGGCTTTTGGCCAATGCCAAATTGGTAGCGACCATTGGCATGTTGTCGCATGATATGCCCCCAATATGCATCACCTCTTCCTTTCTTATAGGCATAGCTGTAAAGAAACAAACATAAAGATTATGTTATTACTGAATGAAATTATTATTATCATTATTGTTTAAGACAGTTTAAGAGAGATTTTTAGGCAAAAATGTGACCCACAGATTGAAAATGTATATCTTTCTGTGTAGGCACTCCTCCAACCTTGCTTACCGCAGAAGGCCTACGTTTTCAATATGCAGGTCAACTTTTTGTCTAAAAATCTCTCCTAAAGAAAGACCTCATCCAGACATTCCTTACAATGCTGAAATGAATTTAATATCTGAGGTACAAGGAAAGCCCAAAAAATTGTGACTGTTCTGTTTCTAAAATAGCGTCACATCAGGTTGCAACATTCTTTCCAAGGAAAAATGGGAGGCAAGAACTATCATCTAGCATGTCTAGAGAAACTTTATCTCATTCTCAAAGGAGCTCAAAAAGAAGGATAATGAAACTGGGTAATATAATATACAACTGGATTTATACAATAATAAGAAATAGTAATGAAAACTCCCTAATGACTTGACAAGTAAAAAAACTCAAGCAGAATGGTAGGAGGAAGATGATAATGTATAGTGTGAACTTGTATCTCTGCTGGTCAGCTGAATGAATCACTGAGGCTTGACCATGTGGCAGCTTATATAGGGGGACTTGTGGGCTAAAATAAACAAACAGGGGGGCACACTACCAAGACTGGGAGGGGAGATCTCCAGGGTCTTTTAAATTTCCTATATGAACATGACAAAATAGGACTCACCAAACATGCTGAACACCAACATCACTTCATCTATACATGCAGCATGTAGCCGCCCATCTTAGACATGATGACCTCGCCTCACTTGTGACTTGTGTATAGCCAAATTCTGATGCAGGGATGGAAGGGAGGAAATTACTAATATACAAGATATTTACAAAGTTTCAGGTTTTCCATATGTTTGCACAGTGCACCCAGCAGGCACCACTTTGTACATAAGTCGTTTTGCGGATACCGCATGCATCTTTGAAATTTGGTAGGAGTGGAGGGGGGACATCACAATGAAAATACACGTCCCATCAGGGTCAGCTACAGGTGCATGATGGGAATTAGTATTGTCGTTGTTATGCCCTCAAAAATTGTTATGACCCCCCCCCCAAAAAAAAGTAATTCAAAGAGGGCGGTATCCGTGAAACGGTAGTAGTAGTAGGCCTAGTATGACTATGACTGAGTCTGCGCTCTAGTAATTTAATAATATAATAATTAATATTATAACTCTATCATTCTATGGTTAGAACATATCTCACCAAGCACAGACTAGCACCAAATCTAGTAGTAATAGGTTCATCCCTACCAAAAAGTAAAAAAAAAATTGCAACCGGATGCCACTTCCGCAATTGTGTGAAAAATCTATCATGTCTATGGAGTCAGTCAAGAAAATTTTCCAAATACATGTGGTATTTCCTAACAAAATTGGAAATGTTTTTCAGTCCCAGATCCAAGTCTAAGCATCATTTTTGCAATGAATGACCTTCATTGAGAAGATGTATGAAGAAAAAAGTGGCGTCAGGTTGCAACAGTCTTTCCCCAAAAAGTACCATGCGACAGCTGACAATAAAAAAGCATGTACAAGTACAAACAGCAGGATCACCAAAAAAGAGCAGTAAAGTTCATGCCCATTCCATAAAAACAACAGCGATTCATGTTCCCGATATCGTCAATCCCCCTGAAGCTACGCGGTACGCGCTCACCTTCATTGCGTTATGCGCGCTGATTTACACCGCAGCATTACTTTAATTTCCCTACAAAAACTTCGCTCTTACCTATCCTAGTCTCAACATCTCTGCATATTAGTAACCCAAAATTACATCCAACAATAACCCACCGGATAAAAATGAATCCTAATGTATTTGGAAGTGTGAAATTTTAGTTCAAATATACGTTCTCACCTGAATCACGGAGCAATGGCGGACTCATGGAGGCCGCCATCTTTTACTCGGGTTAAAGGTCACGTTTGCCGAAATCCGATATCACTTTCCTAACACCCACTTGTAATTCCTAACCAATTCCTAACCAATTCCTAACCAATTCCTAACGCACCGTTAGGAAAGCGTTAGGAATCGGTTAGGAATTGTGTTCGGAATGTTCGGAATCGGTATCGAGCGTTAGGAAAGCTGGGTAGTCCGTCCGGCGGCGGGTGCCTGTCGAAGGCGGCGGGTGCCTGTCTGGGACTGTCTGCGAAGTCCAGGTTATGCATCTACTCGTAGGTACGGGGCTCTTTTGCTGTCTCGGCAGCAAGGCGTAGGGAGCCGCCTCGTTTCCTCCCTTAACGGTGCTTGGCCCTCCGGGGTTACATGGAAGGACAGGCACCCGCCGCCGGACGGACTACCCAGCTTTCCTAACGCTCGATACCGATTCCGAACATTCCGAACACAATTCCTAACCGATTCCTAACGCTTTCCTAACGGTGCGTTTCGTTAGGAATTGGTTAGGAATTGGTTAGGAATTGGTTAGGAATTACAAGTGGGTGTTAGGAAAGTGATATCGGATTTCGGCAAACGTGACCTTTAACCCGAGTAAAAGATGGCGGCCTCCATGAGTCCGCCATTGCTCCGTGATTCAGGTGAGAACGTATATTTGAACTAAAATTTCACACTTCCAAATACATTAGGATTCATTTTTATCCGGTGGGTTATTGTTGGATGTAATTTTGGGTTACTAATATGCAGAGATGTTGAGACTAGGATAGGTAAGAGCGAAGTTTTTGTAGGGAAATTAAAGTAATGCTGCGGTGTAAATCAGCGCGCATAACGCAATGAAGGTGAGCGCGTACCGCGTAGCTTCAGGGGGATTGACGATATCGGGAACATGAATCGCTGTTGTTTTTATGGAATGGACGTGAACTTTACTCTTTTTGGTAATCCTGCCGTTTGGACTTGTACATGCTTTTTTATTGTCAGCAGTCGCATGGTTGGTACTTTTGGGGAAAGACTGTTGCAACCTGACGCTACTTTTTCATACATCTTCTCAATGAAGGTCATTCATTGCAAAAATGATGATAAGACTTGAATCTGGGACTGAAAACATTTTCCAATTTTGTTAGGAAATACCGGCACATGTACTTGGAAAATTTTCTTGACTCTCCATAAACATGATAGATTTTTCACACAATAGCGAGTGGCATCCGGTTGCAATATTTTGGTTTTACTTTTGGTAGGGCATGTAGAAATTAAACCAATTACTACTATATTTGGTGCTAGTCTGTGCTTGCTGAGATATGTTCTAACCATAGAATGATAGAGTTATGATATTAATTACTATATTATTAAATTACTAGAGCGCTGACTCAGTCATAGTCATACTACTAGGCCTACTACTACTACTGCTACTACTACCGTTTCACGGATACCGTACACTCCTCTTGAATTACTTTTGGGGGTCATAACAATTTTCGAGGGCATAACAACGACAATACTAATTCTCATCATGCAACTGTAGATGAGCCTGATGGGACGTGTATTTTCATTTTGATGTCCCCCCTCTCCACTCCCTACCAAATTTCAAAGATGCATGCGGTATCCGCAAAACGGCTTATGTACAAAGTGGTGCCTGCTGGGTGCACTGTGCGCAAACATATGGAAAACCTGAAACTTTGTAAATATCTTGTATATTAGTAATTTCCCTCCCTTCCATCCCTGCATCAGAATTTGGCTATACACAAGTCACAAGTGAGGCGAGGTCATCATGTCTAAGATGGGGCGGCTACATGCTGCATGTATAGATGAAGTGATGTTGGTGTTCAGCATGTTTGGTGAGTCCTATTTTGTCATGTTCATATAGGAAATTTAAAAGACCCTGGAGATCTCCCCTCCCAGTCTTGGTAGTGTGCCCCCCTGTTTGTTTATTTTAGACCACAAGTCCCCTATATAAGCTGCCACATGGTCAAGCCTCAGTGATTCATTCAGCTGACCAGCAGAGATACAAGTTCACACTATACATTATCATCTTCCTCCTACCATTCTGCTTGAGTTTTTTTACTTGTCAAGTCATTAGGGAGTTTTCATTACTATTTCTTATTATTGTATAAATCCAGTTGTATATTATATTACCCAGTTTCATTATCCTTCTTTTTGAGCTCCTTTGAGAATGAGATAAAGTTTCTCTAGACATGCTAGATGATAGTTCTTGCCTCCCATTTTTCCTTGGAAAGAATGTTGCAACCTGATGTGACGCTATTTTAGAAACAGAACAGTCACAATTTTTTGGGCTTTCCTTGTACCTCAGATATTAAATTCATTTCAGCATTGTAAGGAATGTCTGGATGAGGTCTTTCTTTAGGAGAGATTTTTAGACAAAAAGTTGACCTGCATATTGAAAACGTAGGCCTTCTGCGGTAAGCAAGGTTGGAGGAGTGCCTACACAGAAAGATATACATTTTCAATCTGTGGGTCACATTTTTGCCTAAAAATCTCTCTTAAACTGTCTTAAACAATAATGATAATAATAATTTCATTCAGTAATAACATAATCTTTATGTTTGTTTCTTTACAGCTATGCCTATAAGAAAGGAAGAGGTGATGCATATTGGGGGCATATCATGCGACAACATGCCAATGGTCGCTACCAATTTGGCATTGGCCAAAAGCCGGGCAATAAGAGATGGAAGGCGGAACTAAAGGTGGTTGAGAGTTGCCCGCGCCACAACACCCCCCAGACCACAGATCTGATGGGGCGCAGAATCGTCTGCAATTGTTCTTACCATGAGGTATGCTATTTACAAATCATTCTTCATGTTTCTATAGTGGACTCCATTTTTCATAGAAATGTCCTAATGAAAAATTGTAGGTACTTTTTTGGTGAATATTGAAGTGCCTTGGAGTGTCAAATAGAGCAAGGGTTAACAATTGATAACTGCGGATGGACCCCATGCCATCCATCGAGAGGAGACTGCAAAGCAAGCTCCTTTCTCGCCAGCGTTCCAGCATCATCCCACAGCCTCTGTACAGACAGCTACGACCATCTAGTTCCAAGTGCCCCAGGTTCTTCGGACAGCCCAAGATCCACACCCTGCGTCCAATTGTAGCTTCCAAAGGGGGTCTTACATACATCACAGCCAGGCATCTTGCAAAGATGTCGTCTCCCTCTTCACCAGCATTCCCACCTCGGACACCTGCACCATCGCCAAGGACAGACTTCAAGCAGACACCACTTTCCAAGACCGCACCGACCTAACCCCTGACCAGCTTCAAGATCTGCTCCTCACATGTGTCAACTCATCTGAAGATGCAGAACCTGCTGACTTCACACAGAATGCAGACCAGGGGTGTACAAGATTCCATGTCAATGTGACAAAGTGTATATCGGCGAGACTGGCAGGGACCTCCCCACCAGACTCAATGAACACAAAGCCCATGGCAGGAAGGGAGACTTCGAGAATCTTCCATCGTCAAACACTCCCACACCGAGGACCACCCGATCAACTGGAGCCAAGCAGAACTACTCACTAGCATCGACCACTGGTACGATGCATCACAGAAGCCATCGAGATCATCAAGCATAAGACTGTTCCCCAAGACATCGGTTTCTACATCAGTGACATCTGGCGCCCCATCCTCAAGTCAAAGTCCGATGGGTCTCCTACACCCTGGACAACTTAGGTTCAGTTCTCGCCTATGGGTCACCTATACCCTGAGCCCCTTCCTTGCCCCTCACTGTGCACTGACACGCTACAGTGATCATCCAGCATCCCTCAGTCAACTTGCATCCTTCACACATACTCACAAAAGAGATTTATTCACATAGTGCTACCGCAAACTTATCTTGTCTTAATAACTTGTCCAAGCAAAATTAAATGAAGCCCAGCCCCCCCCCCCCATCTCTCTCCAGCACACAATATCAGGGTATGTTTCAGTCATAAACGTATTTTGGTGTTTTATTTTCTGTACAGGATACTACAACTCAACCACAAGTGGTCCATCCAGGCCAGCCACAAGTGATGCGTCCAGGCCAGCCACAAGTGGTGCGTCCGGGCAAGCCGCACGCTGTCTGTCAAGGCCAGCCACCGGATGTCCATTCAAGCCAACCAACTTTGGAATGCCCGCAATGTTTCCAAAGAGTTGGAGTTGATGCATTTACTGACCACCACAAGAGTCAGCAAGTGAAAAGCACACCCTCTCGTCAGGCGAGCCAGCCACCCTTGCGCCAGAAGAGCCACCAGCAGAGAGCAGGCCCTCTATCCCCCCGCCCTCTCGTCAGGTGAGCCAGCCCCCCTCTCGCCAGGAGAGCCAACCAGGAGAGAGCAGGCCCTCTGTCCCCCCGCCCTCTCATCAGGTGAGCCAGCCCCCCTCTCGCCAGGAGAGCGAACTAGGAGAGAGCAGGCCCTCTGTCCCCCCGCCATCCTCCAGTCCTCCCCTCCAACCAATTGTATCGCCAACTTTCCAGATGAGGCAGCCTTCATTGGACTGGACCAGGTTTTCTAGCTTAAAATTTGATATTTTCTTCTAATTAGCAATACGGTCGATCGAGTTCAAACTAGGCACACATTTAGACCACCATCCGGAGATTCAGGCCGAATCTTTACGTCATCCAAAAATTAAATAGTTTCCGTCCCTATATATAAAGAACCAGAGTTACGATCGGGTCCAAACTCGGTATTTCGAGAAGTGTTATAGACAAAAATTTAAGTGACGTAATCATGTGATTTGTATGAATTATTCAATCGTTGGACCTTTACTCATATCTCATCAGCGGAATGTGGTAAATTCCAAATTCTTGTTGCAAAGGTTCATTAGGTCATAGATAGGTACAAAAAATTTCGAAGAATGTGTGACATCACCATGACGTCATGAAATATTTTTTTACATTGGATCGACACTTAGACCACCATGTATAGAATGTTCATGTACTTGTTCATTCGACTTGGATGAAACTCCTTTACTGCAGTTATTGCTAAAACCGTCAAAACAGCTCAGTGTTTGTCCACAAACACATTTCTAGTTTCATCATGTGGTGGTGTTTCCTTGATTTCTCCACTGTTATTAGCCCTGTCATGCCTGCAGTTGAGCATTTTATAGGGTCATATTTCAAGATTTCTTTGACGTGAACCATTTGCAAGTGGGGAATGATTTTATTCTGAATAAATGTTTTTACTTGATTGGTGCATCAGTAATTAAAAAGTGTATAAGAAGTGTTTTAAAACTTGCATGTACACACAAAAATGTAGTTAGATTATGTATAGTATAATTATAATTAACACTTATAGTAAGTAGTCTTATCTCATGCTGGTGAAAGCATAGGCTTTTGCAACTGATCAGTAAATTGTGTTGTCCCTTATTTTTTGGGTTCTGTGATGTATCTTTTGATTTTCTGAAAATGTTGAAATTGCTTCTCTCGATTTGTGGCGTCTGCAACCCTCTGGAAAAAAAATGGTTTTCAATGGTTTACTTTATGCTTGTAAATTGCATATTTGATCACATTAACTAATAAATGTTTGGTAGTACACTACACAAATTCTTCTGTTTTACCTTTTGGTGTCCATTCACCCCCCCCCCCATTTTACACATAATACGATTATAGAAAACATACAGAATAGTTCCCAATAGAAGAGCGCGGTGTTGCAGCCCAAACTGTATAATTATGAAGTTATACTTATTGCAAAGATCTAATTTATTCGGAAATATTAATAATTAACAGTAAGAGTCACTAATTTGCTGTTAATTTGATGGGGGGGGGGGGTAGGGCAAATGCTCTTACGCTCGGAAAAATGATGAATTGAGAATATAATGAAAAAGTTAAGGAATTTTGGGGACAATTTTGCTTTAGGGTCCCCCCCCCAAAAAGAAATCCTGACGACGCCCATGAATATTTATGCCAAATTCAAAAAAGATAACAGTTTCATTAATTTAATCTAAAACTACTGGTTTGCACTAAATGTATTAGGTTTACCCTCAATTTACGCCAAAAAAATATAATTTACATTAATTTTGCAATATATATGCAAATAAGTACAATTAATTTACCTGACATTGCATTAAAATCCATTAAATTTTAATAATTTACACCAAAAAGTACTCGTTTTACACTGAATTTTTCACGATTCAACACCATTCTGGCAAAAAACAGCATTTTTCTTCGTTTTCTCTTACTTCTCTCTTTCCCCCCCTCCTTTCCCCCCTTTCCTTCCCCTCTTCCCCCGGGAGGGTAGTCCACTATGCCCCTTTTCGACAGGCACCCGCCGCCGGACGGACTACCCAGCTTTCCTAACGCTCGATACCGATTCCGAACATTCCGAACACAATTCCTAACCGATTCCTAACGCTTTCCTAACGGTGCGTTAGGAATTGGTTAGGAATTGGTTAGGAATTGGTTAGGAATTACAAGTGGGTGTTAGGAAAGTGATATCGGATTTCGGCAAACGTGACCTTTAACCCGAGTAAAAGATGGCGGCCTCCATGAGTCCGCCATTGCTCCGTGATTCAGGTGAGAACGTATATTTGAACTAAAATTTCACACTTCCAAATACATTAGGATTCATTTTTATCCGGTGGGTTATTGTTGGATGTAATTTTGGGTTACTAATATGCAGAGATGTTGAGACTAGGATAGGTAAGAGCGAAGTTTTTGTAGGGAAATTAAAGTAATGCTGCGGTGTAAATCAGCGCGCATAACGCAATGAAGGTGAGCGCGTACCGCGTAGCTTCAGGGGGATTGACGATATCGGGAACATGAATCGCTGTTGTTTTTATGGAATGGACGTGAACTTTACTGCTCTTTTTTGGTAATCCTGCCGTTTGGACTTGTACATGCTTTTTTATTGTCAGCAGTCGCATGGTTGGTACTTTTTGGGGGAAAGACTGTTGCAACCTGACGCTACTTTTTTCTTCATACATCTTCTCAATGAAGGTCATTCATTGCAAAAATGATGATAAGACTTGAATCTGGGACTGAAAAACATTTTCCAATTTTGTTAGGAAATACCGGCACATGTACTTGGAAAATTTTCTTGACTCTCCATAAACATGATAGATTTTTCACACAATAGCGGAAGTGGCATCCGGTTGCAATATTTTGGTTTTTACTTTTTGGTAGGGCATGTAGGGAATTAAACCTATTACTACTAGATTTGGTGCTAGTCTGTGCTTGCTGAGATATGTTCTAACCATAGAATGATAGAGTTATGATATTAATTACTATATTATTAAATTACTAGAGCGCTGACTCAGTCATAGTCATACTACTAGGCCTACTACTACTACTGCTACTACTACCGTTTCACGGATACCGTACACTCCTCTTTGAATTACTTTTGGGGGGGGGTCATAACAATTTTCGAGGGCATAACAACGACAATACTAATTCTCATCATGCAACTGTAGATGAGCCTGATGGGACGTGTATTTTCATTTTGATGTCCCCCCTCTCCACTCCCTACCAAATTTCAAAGATGCATGCGGTATCCGCAAAACGGCTTATGTACAAAGTGGTGCCTGCTGGGTGCACTGTGCGCAAACATATGGAAAACCTGAAACTTTGTAAATATCTTGTATATTAGTAATTTCCCCTCCCTTCCATCCCTGCATCAGAATTTGGCTATACACAAGTCACAAGTGAGGCGAGGTCATCATGTCTAAGATGGGGCGGCTACATGCTGCATGTATAGATGAAGTGATGTTGGTGTTCAGCATGTTTGGTGAGTCCTATTTTGTCATGTTCATATAGGAAATTTAAAAGACCCTGGAGATCTCCCCTCCCAGTCTTGGTAGTGTGCCCCCCTGTTTGTTTATTTTAGCCCACAAGTCCCCCTATATAAGCTGCCACATGGTCAAGCCTCAGTGATTCATTCAGCTGACCAGCAGAGATACAAGTTCACACTATACATTATCATCTTCCTCCTACCATTCTGCTTGAGTTTTTACTTGTCAAGTCATTAGGAGTTTTCATTACTATTTCTTATTATTGTATAAATCCAGTTGTATATTATATTACCCAGTTTCATTATCCTTCTTTTTGAGCTCCTTTGAGAATGAGATAAAGTTTCTCTAGACATGCTAGATGATAGTTCTTGCCTCCCATTTTTCCTTGGAAAGAATGTTGCAACCTGATGTGACGCTATTTTAGAAACAGAACAGTCACAATTTTTTGGGCTTTCCTTGTACCTCAGATATTAAATTCATTTCAGCATTGTAAGGAATGTCTGGATGAGGTCTTTCTTTAGGAGAGATTTTTAGACAAAAAGTTGACCTGCATATTGAAAACGTAGGCCTTCTGCGGTAAGCAAGGTTGGAGGAGTGCCTACACAGAAAGATATACATTTTCAATCTGTGGGTCACATTTTTGCCTAAAAATCTCTCTTAAACTGTCTTAAACAATAATGATAATAATAATTTCATTCAGTAATAACATAATCTTTATGTTTGTTTCTTTACAGCTATGCCTATAAGAAAGGAAGAGGTGATGCATATTGGGGGCATATCATGCGACAACATGCCAATGGTCGCTACCAATTTGGCATTGGCCAAAAGCCGGGCAATAAGAGATGGAAGGCGGAACTAAAGGTGGTTGAGAGTTGCCCGCGCCACAACACCACCCAGACCACAGATCTGATGGGGCGCAGAATCGTCTGCAATTGTTCTTACCATGAGGTATGCTATTTACAAATCATTCTTCATGTTTCTATAGTGGACTCCATTTTTCATAGAAATGTCCTAATGAAAATTGTAGGTACTTTTTTGGTGAATATTGAAGTGCCTTGGAGTGTCAAATAGAGCAAGGGTTAACAATTGATAACTGCGGATGGACCCCATGCCATCCATCGAGAGGAGACTGCAAAGCAAGCTCCTTTCTCGCCAGCGTTCCAGCATCATCCCACAGCCTCTGTACAGACAGCTACGACCATCTAGCTCCAAGTGCCCCAGGTTCTTCGGACAGCCCAAGATCCACAAGAAGGATATCCTTGCGTCCCATTGTAGCTTCCAGAGGAGTCCTACATACATCACAGCCAGGCATCTTGCAAAGATGTCGTCTCCCTCTTCACCAGCATTCCCACCTCGGACACCTGCACCATCGCCAAGGACAGACTTCAAGCAGACACCACTTTCCAAGACCGCACCGACCTAACCCCTGACCAGCTTCAAGATCTGCTCCTCACATGTGTCAACTCATCTGAAGATGCAGAACCTGCTGACTTCACACAGAATGCAGACCAGGGGTGTACAAGATTCCATGTCAATGTGACAAAGTGTATATCGGCGAGACTGGCAGGGACCTCCCCACCAGACTCAATGAACACAAAGCCCATGGCAGGAAGGGAGACTTCGAGAATCTTCCATCGTCAAACACTCCCACACCGAGGACCACCCGATCAACTGGAGCCAAGCAGAACTACTCACTAGCATCGACCACTGGTACCCCGATGCATCACAGAAGCCATCGAGATCATCAAGCATAAGACTGTTCCCCAAGACATCGGTTTCTACATCAGTGACATCTGGCGCCCCATCCTCAAGTCAAAGTCCGATGGGTCTCCTACACCCTGGACAACTTAGGTTCAGTTCTCGCCTATGGGTCACCTATACCCTGAGCCCCTTCCCCTTTGCCCCCTCACTGTGCACTGACACGCTACAGTGATCATCCAGCATCCCTCAGTCAACTTGCATCCTTCACACATACTCACAAAAGAGATTTATTCACATGGTGCTACCGCAAACTTATCTTGTCTTAATAACTTGTCCATGCAAAATTTAATGAAGGCCCCCCCCCCATCTCTCTCCAGCACACAATATCAGGGGATTTTTCAGTCATAAACGTATTTTGGTGTTTAATTTTCTGTACAGGATACTACAACTCGACCACAAGTGGTCCATCCAGGCCAGCCACAAGTGATGCGTCCAGGCCAGCCACAAGTAATGTGCCCCCCAGCCACAAGTGGTGCGTCCCCCCCCAGCCACAAGCTGCACGCCGTCTGTCTAAGCCAGCCACCGGATGTCCATTCAAGCCAACCAACTTTGGAATGCCCGCAATGTTTCTAAAGAGTAGGAGTGGATGCATTTACTGACCACCACAAGAGTCAGCAAGTGAAAAGCACACCCTCCCGTCAGGTGAGCCAGCCCCCCTCTCGCCAGGAGAGCCACCAGGAGAGAGCAGGCCCTCTGTCCCACCGCCTTCTCGTAAGGTGAGCCAGCCAGTCTCTTGCGAGGAGAGCCAACCAGGAGAGAGCAGGCCCTCTGTCCCCCCGCCCTCACATCAGGTGAGCCAGCCCCCCTCTCGCCAGGAGAGCGAACTAGGAGAGAGCAGGCCCTCTGTCCCCCCGCCATCCTCCAGTCCTCCCCTCCAACCAATTGTATCGCCAACTTTCCAGATGAGGCAGCCTACATTGGACTGGGCCAGGTTTTTCTAGCTTAAAATTTGATATTTTCTTCTAATTAGCAATACGGTCCGATCGAGTTCAAACTAGGCACACATTTAGACCACCATCCGAGATTCAGGCCGAATCTTTACGTCATCCAAAAATTACATAGTTTAAGTCCCTATATCTACAGAACCAGAGTTCGATCGGGTTCAAACTCGGTATTCCGAGAAGTGTTATAGACAAAAATATCAGTGACGTCATCATGTGATTTGTATGAATTATTCAATCGTTGGACCTTTTACTCATATCTCATCAACGGAATGTGGTAAATTCCAAATTCTTGTTGCAAAAGGTTCATTAGGTCATAGATAGGTACAGAAAATTTCGAAGAATGTGTGACATCACCATGACGTCATGAAATATTTTTTTTTTACATTGGATCGACACTTAGACCACCATGTATAGAATGTTCATGTACTTGTTCATTCGACTTGGATGAAACTCCTTTACTGCAGTTATTGCTAAAACCGTCAAAACAGCTCAGTGTTTGTCCACAAACACATTTCTAGTTTCATCATGTGGTGGTGTTTCCTTGATTTCTCCACTGTTATTAGCCCTGTCATGCCTGCAGTTGAGCATTTTATAGGGTCATATTTCAAGATTTCTTTGACGTGAACCATTTGCAAGTGGGGAATGATTTTATTCTGAATAAATGTTTTTACTTGATTGGTGCATCAGTAATTAAAAAGTGTATAAGAAGTGTTTTAAAACTTGCATGTACACACAAAAATGTAGTTAGATTATGTATAGTATAATTATAATTAACACTTATAGTAAGTAGTCTTATCTCATGCTGGTGAAAGCATAGGCTTTTGCAACTGATCAGTAAATTGTGTTGTCCCTTATTTTTTGGGTTCTGTGATGTATCTTTTGATTTTCTGAAAATGTTGAAATTGCTTCTCTCGATTTGTGGCGTCTGCAACCCTCTGGAAAAAAAATGGTTTTCAATGGTTTACTTTATGCTTGTAAATTGCATATTTGATCACATTAACTAATAAATGTTTGGTAGTACACTACACAAATTCTTCTGTTTTACCTTTTGGTGTCCATTCACCCCCCCCCCCATTTTACACATAATACGATTATAGAAAACATACAGAATAGTTCCCAATAGAAGAGCGCGGTGTTGCAGCCCAAACTGTATAATTATGAAGTTATACTTATTGCAAAGATCTAATTTATTCGGAAATATTAATAATTAACAGTAAGAGTCACTAATTTGCTGTTAATTTGATGGGGGGGGGGGGTAGGGCAAATGCTCTTACGCTCGGAAAAATGATGAATTGAGAATATAATGAAAAAGTTAAGGAATTTTGGGGACAATTTTGCTTTAGGGTCCCCCCCCCAAAAAGAAATCCTGACGACGCCCATGAATATTTATGCCAAATTCAAAAAAGATAACAGTTTCATTAATTTAATCTAAAACTACTGGTTTGCACTAAATGTATTAGGTTTACCCTCAATTTATGCCAAAAATATAATTTACATTAATTTTGCAATATATATGCAAATAAGTACAATTAATTTACCTGACATTGCATTAAAATCCATTAAATTTTAATAATTTACACCAAAAGTACTCGTTTTACACTGAATTTTCACGATTCAACACCATTCTGGCAAAAACAGCATTTTCTTCGCTTTCTCTTACTTCTCTCTTTCCCCCTCCTTTCCCCCTTTCCTTCCCCTCTTCCCCGGGAGGGTAGTCCACTATGCCCCTTTCGACAGGGAAAGGGGCAGTGAACTACTCCCGGAAGGAAGAGGGGAGAAGAAAAGAGAGAAGTAAAGCGAAGAAAATGCTGTTTTGCCAGAATGGTGTTGAATCGTGAAAATTCAGTGTAAAACGAGTACTTTGGTGTAAATTATAAAATTTAATGGATTTTAATGCAATGTCAGGTAAATTAATTGTACTTATTTGCATATATGTGCAAAATGTAAATTATATTTTTGGCGTATTGAGGTAAACCTAATACATTTAGTGCAAACCAGTAGTTTTAGACAAATTAATGAAACTGTTATCTTTTTGAATTGGCATAAATATTCATGGCGTCGTCAGGATTTCTTTTTGCAAAAGCAAAATTGTCCCCAAAATTCCTTAACTTTCATTATATTCTCAATTCATCATTTTCCGAGCGTAAACGCATTGCCTTCATCAATAACAGCAGGTTAGTGACTCTTACTGTTAATTATAATATTTCGAATAAATTAGATCTTTGCAATAAGTATAACTTCATAATTATACAGTTTGGGCTGCAACACGCGCTCTTCTTGGGAACTATTCTGTATGTTTTCTATAATCGTATTATGTGTAAAATGGGGTGAATGGACACAAAAAAAACAGAAGAATTTGTGTAGTGTACTACCAAACATTTATTAATGTGATCAAATATGCAATTTACAAGCATAAAGTAAACCATTGAAACATTTTTTCCAGAGGGTTGCAGACGCCACAAATCGAAAGCAATTTCAACATTTTCAGAAAATCAAAGATACATCACAGAACCCAAAAAGGGGACAACACAATTACTGATCAGTTGCAAAAAAATGCTTCACCAGCATGAGATAAGACTACTATAAGTGTTAATTAATTATACTATACATAATCTAACTACATTTTTGTGTGTACATGCAAGTTTTAAAACACTTATACACTTTTATTACTGATGCACCAATCAAGTAAAACATTTATTCAGAATAAATCATTCCCACTTGCAAATGGTTCACGTCAAAATCTTGAAATATGACCCTATAAAATGCTCAACTGCAGCATGACAGGCTAACAGTGGAGAAATCGAAACACCACCACATGATGAAACTAGAAATGTGTTTGTGGACAAACACTGAGCTGTTTTGACGTTTTAGCAATAACTGCAGTAAAGGAGTTTCATCCAAGTCGAATGAACAAGTACATGAACATTCTACATGGTGGTCTAAGTGTCGATCAATGTAAAAAAATATTTCATGGCGTCATGGTGATGTCACACATTCTTCGAAATTTTCTGTACTATCTATGACCTAATGAACCTTTTGCAACAAGAATTTGAATTTACCATTCGTTGATGAATGAGTAAAAGGTCCAACGATTGAATAATTCATACAAATCATGATGACGTCACTGAAATTTTTGTCTAACACTTCTCGAATACCGAGTTTGAACCCGATCGAACTCTGGTTCTGTAGATATAGGACTTAAACTATGTGATTTTGGATGACGAAGATCGGCCTGATCTCCGGATGGTCTAAATGTGTGCCTAGTTTGAACTCGATCGACATGTGCTAATTAGAAGAAAATATCAAATTTAAGCTAGAAAAACCTGGCCCAGTCCAATGTAGGCTGCCTCATCTGGAAAGTTGGCGATACAATTGGTTGGAGGAGAGGACTGGAGGATGGCGGAGACAGAGGGCCTGCTCTCTCCTAGTTCGCTATCCTGGTGAGAGGGGGCTGGCTCTCCTGATGAGAGGGCGAGGAACAGAGGCCTGCTCTCTCCTGGTTGGCTCTCCTCGCAAGAGACTGGCTGGCTCACCTTACGAAGGCGGTGGGACAGGCCTGCTCTCTCCTGGTGGCTCCCTGGCGAGAGGGGGCTGTCACCTGACGGAGGGTGTGCTTTTCACTTGCTGACTCTTGTGGTGGTCAGTAAATGCATCCACTCCTCTTTAGAAACATTGCGGGCATTCCAAAGTTGGTTGGCTTGAATGGACATCCGTGCTGGCTTAGACAGGCGGCGTGCAGCTGGCTGGGCGCACCACTGTGGCTGGGGGCACATTGCTTGTGGCTGGCCCGCATCACTGTGGCTGGCCTGGACCACTTGTGGTCGGGTTGTAGTATCCTGTACAGAAAATTAAACATGTCGTTTATGACTGAAAATCCCCTGATATTGTGTGGAGAGAGATGGGGGCCTTCATTAAATTTTGCATGGACAGTTAAAGACAAGTTTCTTGTAGCACCATGTGAATAAATCTCTTTGTGAGTATGTGTGAAGGATGCAAGTTGACTGAGGGATGCTGGATGATCACTGTAGCGTGTCAGTGCAGTGAGGCAAAGGAAGGCCGAAGTATAGGTGACCCAGCGAACTGAACCTAAGTTGTCCAGGGTGTAAGAGATCGGACTTTGACGAGGATGGGCGCCAGATGTCACTGATGAAACGATGTCTTGGGGAACAGTCTTATGCTTGATGATCTCGATGGCTTCTGTGATGCATCGGTACCAGTGGTCGATGCTAGTGAGCAGTTCTGCTGGCTCCAGTTGATGGTGGTCCTCGGTGGGTGTTTGACGATGGAAGACTCAAGTCTCCCTTCTGCCATGGGCTTTGTGTTCATTGAGTCTGGTGGGAAGTCCCTGCCAGTGCCGATACTTGTCACATTGACATGGAATCTTGTACACCCCTGGTCTGCATTCTGTGTGAAGTCAGCAGGTTCTGCATCTTCAGATGAGTTGACACATGAAGAGCAGATCTGAGAGAGCAAGGTCGATGGTCTTGAAAGTGGTGCTTGAAGTCTGTCCTGGCGATGGTGCAGGTGTCGAGGGAATGCTGGTGAAGAGGCGACATCTTTGCAAGATGCCTGGCTGTGATATGTAGACTCCTCTGGAAGCTACAATGGGGCGCCAGACATCCTTCTTGTGGATCTTGGGCTGTCGAAGAACCTGGGGCACTTGCCAGATGGTCGTAGCTGTCTGTACAGAGGCTGTGAGATGATGCTGAACGCTGGCGAAAGGAGCTTGCTTTGCAGTCTCCTCTCGATGGATGGCATGAAGTCCATCCGCAGTTATCAATTGTCACTTGCTCTGTTGACACTCCAAGGCACTTCAATATTCACCAAAAGTACCTACAATTTTTCATTAGACATTTCTATGAAAAATGGAGTCCACTATAGAAACATGAAGAATGATTTGTAAATAGCATACCTCATGGTAGAACAATTGCAGACGATTCTGCGCCCCAGATCTGTGGTCTGGAAGTGTTGTGTGGCGCTCTCAACCACCTTTAGTTCGCCTCATCTCTTTGCCCGGCTTTGGCCAATGCGTAAATGGCGACCATTGGCATGTTGTCGCATGATATGCCTCAATATGCATCACCTCTTCCTTTCTTATAGGCATAGCTGTAAAGAAACAAACATAAAGATTATGTTATTACTGAATGAAATTATTATTATCATTATTGTTTAAGACAGTTTAAGAAGAGATTTTAGGCAAAAATGTGACCACAGATTGAAAATGTATATCTTTCTGTGTAGGCACTCTCCAACCTTGCCCAGCAGCCTACGTTTTCAATATGCAGGTCAACTTTGTCTAAAAATCTCTCCTAAAAGACCTCATCCAGACATTCCTTACAATGCTGAAATGAATTTAATATCTGAGGTAAGGAGCCCAACCAGTGACTGTTCTGTTTCTAAAATAGCGTCACATCAGGTTGCAACATTCTTTCAGGAAAAATGGGAGGCAAGAACTATCATCTAGCATGTCTAGAAGAGGCTTTATCTCTCGCCAGAAAGAAAGAAGGATAATGAAACTGGAGCAATATAATATACAACTGGATTTATACAATAATAAGAAATAGTAATGAAAACCTCAATGACTTGACAAGTAAAAACTCAAGCAGAATGGTAGAGAAGATGATACGTGTAGTGTGAACTTGTATCTGCTGGTCAGCTGAATGAATCACTGAGGCTGACCATGTGGCAGCTTATGGGGGACGTAGGCTAAAATAAGCAAACAGGGGCACTACCAAGACTGGGAGGAGTCTCAGGGTCTTTCCTATATGAACATGACAAATAGGACTCACCAAACATGCTGAACACCAACATCACTTCATCTATACATGCAGCATGTAGCCGCCCATCTAGACATGATGATTCGCCTCACTTGTGACTTGTGTATAGCCAAATTCTGATGCAGGATGGAAGGAAATTACTAATATACAAGATATTTACAAAGTTTCAGGTTTTCCATATGTTTGCACAGTGCACCCAGCAGGCACCACTTAAGCATAAGCCGCTTTGCGGATACCGCATGCATCTTTGAAATTTGGTAAGGAGAGGACATCAAAATGAAAATACACGTCCCATCAGGCTCATCTACAGTTGCATGATGAGAATATTGTCGTTGTTATGCCCTGAATTGTTATGACCCCAAAGTAATTCAAGAGGAGTGCATCCGTGAACGCAGTAGTAGCAGTAGTAGTAGGCCTAGTAGTGACTATGACGAGTCAGCGCTAGTAATTTAATAATATAGTAATTAATATCATAACTCTATCATTCTATGGTTAGAACATATCTCAGCAAGCACTAGCACCAAATCTAGTAGTAATAGGTTTAATTCTACATGCCCTACCAAAAGTAAAAACAATATTGCAACCGGATGCCACTTCCTATTGTGAAAAATCTATCATGTTTATGGAGAGTCAAGAAATTTCCAGTACATGTGCCGGTATTTCTAACAAAGTGGAAAATGTTTTTCAGTCCCAGATTCAAGTCTTATCATCATTTTGCAATGAATGACCTTCATTGAGAAGATGTATGAAGAAAAAAGTAGCGTCAGGTTGCAACAGTCTTTCCCCAAAGTACCAACCATACTGCTGACAAAAAGCATGTACATCCAAACGGCAGGATTACCAAAAAGAGCAGTAAAGTTCGTCCATTCCATAAAAACAACAGCGATTCATGTTCCCGATATCGTCAATCCCCCTGAAGCTACGCGGCGCTCTTCATTGCGTTATGCGCGCTGATTACCGCAGCATTACTTTAATTTCCACAAACTCTCGCTACCTATCCTAGTCTCAACATCTCTGCATATTAGTAACCCAAAATTACATCCAACAATAACCCACCGGATAAAAATGAATCCTAATGTATTTGGAAGTGTGAAATTTTAGTTCAAATATACGTTCTCACCTGAATCACGGAGCAATGGCGGACTCATGGAGGCCGCCATCTTTTACTCGGGTTAAAGGTCACGTTTGC
Organism: Patiria pectinifera; assembly: GCA_029964075.1. Classification (NCBI taxonomy): domain Eukaryota; kingdom Metazoa; phylum Echinodermata; class Asteroidea; order Valvatida; family Asterinidae; genus Patiria; species Patiria pectinifera. The sequence goes on along the minus strand of CM057147.1, from coordinate 4,802,852 downwards.
CGAAATCCGATATCACTTTCCTAACACCCACTTGTAATTCCTAACCAATTCCTAACCAATTCCTAACCAATTCCTAACGAAACGCACCGTTAGGAAAGCGTTAGGAATCGGTTAGGAATTGTGTTCGGAATGTTCGGAATCGGTATCGAGCGTTAGGAAAGCTGGGTAGTCCGTCCGGCGGCGGGTGCCTGTCTGGGACTGTCTGCGAAGTCCAGGTTATGCATCTACTCGTAGGTACGGGGCTCTTTTGCTGTCTCGGCAGCAAGGCGTAGGGAGCCGCCTCGTTTCCTCCCTTAACGGTGCTTGGCCCTCCGGGGTTACATGGAAGGACAGGCACCCGCCGCCGGACGGACTACCCAGCTTTCCTAACGCTCGATACCGATTCCGAACATTCCGAACACAATTCCTAACCGATTCCTAACGCTTTCCTAACGGTGCGTTTCGTTAGGAATTGGTTAGGAATTGGTTAGGAATTGGTTAGGAATTACAAGTGGGTGTTAGGAAAGTGATATCGGATTTCGGCAAACGTGACCTTTAACCCGAGTAAAAGATGGCGGCCTCCATGAGTCCGCCATTGCTCCGTGATTCAGGTGAGAACGTATATTTGAACTAAAATTTCACACTTCCAAATACATTAGGATTCATTTTTATCCGGTGGGTTATTGTTGGATGTAATTTTGGGTTACTAATATGCAGAGATGTTGAGACTAGGATAGGTAAGAGCGAAGTTTTTGTAGGGAAATTAAAGTAATGCTGCGGTGTAAATCAGCGCGCATAACGCAATGAAGGTGAGCGCGTACCGCGTAGCTTCAGGGGGATTGACGATATCGGGAACATGAATCGCTGTTGTTTTTATGGAATGGACGTGAACTTTACTGCTCTTTTTTGGTAATCCTGCCGTTTGGACTTGTACATGCTTTTTTATTGTCAGCAGTCGCATGGTTGGTACTTTTTGGGGGAAAGACTGTTGCAACCTGACGCTACTTTTTTCTTCATACATCTTCTCAATGAAGGTCATTCATTGCAAAAATGATGATAAGACTTGAATCTGGGACTGAAAAACATTTTCCAATTTTGTTAGGAAATACCGGCACATGTACTTGGAAAATTTTCTTGACTCTCCATAAACATGATAGATTTTTCACACAATAGCGGAAGTGGCATCCGGTTGCAATTTTTTTTTTACTTTTTGGTAGGGATGAACCTATTACTACTAGATTTGGTGCTAGTCTGTGCTTGCTGAGATATGTTCTAACCATAGAATGATAGAGTTATGATATTAATTACTATATTATTAAATTACTAGAGCGCTGACTCAGTCATAGTCATACTACTAGGCCTACTACTACTACTGCTACTACTACCGTTTCACGGATACCGTACACTCCTCTTTGAATTACTTTTGGGGGGGGGTCATAACAATTTTCGAGGGCATAACAACGACAATACTAATTCTCATCATGCAACTGTAGATGAGCCTGATGGGACGTGTATTTTCATTTTGATGTCCCCCCTCTCCACTCCCTACCAAATTTCAAAGATGCATGCGGTATCCGCAAAACGGCTTATGTACAAAGTGGTGCCTGCTGGGTGCACTGTGCGCAAACATATGGAAAACCTGAAACTTTGTAAATATCTTGTATATTAGTAATTTCCCCTCCCTTCCATCCCTGCATCAGAATTTGGCTATACACAAGTCACAAGTGAGGCGAGGTCATCATGTCTAAGATGTGGCGGGGACATGCTGCATGTGTAGACGAATCGATGTTGGTGTTGAGCATGCTTGGTGAGTCCTATTTTGTCATGTTCATATAGGAAATTTAAAGACCCTGGAGATCTCCCCTCCCAGTCTTGGTAGTGTGCCCCCCTGTTTGTTTATTTTAGCCCACAAGTCCCCCTATATAAGCTGCCACATGGTCAAGCCTCAGTGATTCATTCAGCTGACCAGCAGAGATACAAGTTCACACTATACATTATCATCTTCCTCCTACCATTCTGCTTGAGTTTTTTTACTTGTCAAGTCATTAGGGAGTTTTCATTACTATTTCTTATTATTGTATAAATCCAGTTGTATATTACATTACCCAGTTTCATTATTCTTCTTATTGATCTCCTTTGAGAATGAGATAAAGTTTCTCTAGACATGCTAGATGATAGTTCTTGCCTCCCATTTTTCCTTGGAAAGAATGTTGCAACCTGATGTGACGCTATTTTAGAAACAGAACAGTCACAATTTTTTGGGCTTTCCTTGTACCTCAGATATTAAATTCATTTCAGCATTGTAAGGAATGTCTGGATGAGGTCTTTCTTTAGGAGAGATTTTTAGAAAAAAGTTTGACCTGCATATTGAAAACGTAGGCCTTCTGCGGTAAGCAAGGTTGGAGGAGTGCCTACACAGAAAGATATACATTTTCAATCTGTGGGTCACATTTTTGCCTAAAAATCTCTCTTAAACTGTCTTAAACAATAATGATAATAATAATTTCATTCAGTAATAACATAATCTTTATGTTTGTTTCTTTACAGCTATGCCTATAAGAAAGGAAGAGGTGATGCATATTGGGGGCATATCATGCGACAACATGCCAATGGTCGCTACCAATTTGGCATTGGCCAAAAGCCGGGCAATAAGAGATGGAAGGCGGAACTAAAGGTGGTTGAGAGTTGCCCGCGCCACAACACCCCCCAGACCACAGATCTGATGGGGCGCAGAATCGTCTGCAATTGTTCTTACCATGAGGTATGCTATTTACAAATCATTCTTCATGTTTCTATAGTGGACTCCATTTTTTTCATAGAAATGTCCTAATGAAAAATTGTAGGTACTTTTTTGGTGAATATTGAAGTGCCTTGGAGTGTCAAATAGAGCAAGGGTTAACAATTGATAACTGCGGATGGACCCCATGCCATCCATCGAGAGGAGACTGCAAAGCAAGCTCCTTTCTCGCCAGCGTTCCAGCATCATCCCACAGCCTCTGTACAGACAGCTACGACCATCTAGCTCCAAGTGCCCCAGGTTCTTCGGACAGCCCAAGATCCACAAGAAGGATATCCCCTTGCGTCCCATTGTAGCTTCCAGAGGGAGTCCTACATACATCACAGCCAGGCATCTTGCAAAGATGTCGTCTCCCTCTTCACCAGCATTCCCACCTCGGACACCTGCACCATCGCCAAGGACAGACTTCAAGCAGACACCACTTTCCAAGACCGCACCGACCTAACCCCTGACCAGCTTCAAGATCTGCTCCTCACATGTGTCAACTCATCTGAAGATGCAGAACCTGCTGACTTCACACAGAATGCAGACCAGGGGTGTACAAGATTCCATGTCAATGTGACAAAGTGTATATCGGCGAGACTGGCAGGGACCTCCCCACCAGACTCAATGAACACAAAGCCCATGGCAGGAAGGGAGACTTCGAGAATCTTCCATCGTCAAACACTCCCACACCGAGGACCACCCGATCAACTGGAGCCAAGCAGAACTACTCACTAGCATCGACCACTGGTACCCCGATGCATCACAGAAGCCATCGAGATCATCAAGCATAAGACTGTTCCCCAAGACATCGGTTTCTACATCAGTGACATCTGGCGCCCCATCCTCAAGTCAAAGTCCGATGGGTCTCCTACACCCTGGACAACTTAGGTTCAGTTCTCGCCTATGGGTCACCTATACCCTGAGCCCCTTCCCCTTTGCCCCCTCACTGTGCACTGACACGCTACAGTGATCATCCAGCATCCCTCAGTCAACTTGCATCCTTCACACATACTCACAAAAGAGATTTATTCACATGGTGCTACCGCAAACTTATCTTGTCTTAATAACTTGTCCATGCAAAATTTAATGAAGGCCCCCCCCCCATCTCTCTCCAGCACACAATATCAGGGGATTTTTCAGTCATAAACGTATTTTGGTGTTTAATTTTCTGTACAGGATACTACAACTCGACCACAAGTGGTCCATCCAGGCCAGCCACAAGTGATGCGTCCAGGCCAGCCACAAGTAATGTGCCCCCCCCCCCCCAGCCACAAGTGGTGCGTCCCCCCCCAGCCACAAGCTGCACGCCGTCTGTCTAAGCCAGCCACCGGATGTCCATTCAAGCCAACCAACTTTGGAATGCCCGCAATGTTTCTAAAGAGTAGGAGTGGATGCATTTACTGACCACCACAAGAGTCAGCAAGTGAAAAGCACACCCTCCCGTCAGGTGAGCCAGCCCCCCTCTCGCCAGGAGAGCCACCAGGAGAGAGCAGGCCCTCTGTCCCACCGCCTTCTCGTAAGGTGAGCCAGCCAGTCTCTTGCGAGGAGAGCCAACCAGGAGAGAGCAGGCCCTCTGTCCCCCCGCCCTCTCATCAGGAGAGCCAGCCCCCCCCCCCCTCTCACCAGGATAGCGAACTAGGAGAGAGCAGGCCCTCTGTCTCCCGCCATCCTCCAGTCCTCCCCTCCAACCAATTGTATCGCCAACTTTCCAGATGAGGCAGCCTACATTGGACTGGGCCAGGTTTTTCTAGCTTAAAATTTGATATTTTCTTCTAATTAGCAATACGGTCCGATCGAGTTCAAACTAGGCACACATTTAGACCACCATCCGGAGATTCAGGCCGAATCTTTACGTCATCCAAAAATTACATAGTTTAAGTCCCTATATCTACAGAACCAGAGTTCCGATCGGGTTCAAACTCGGTATTCCGAGAAGTGTTATAGACAAAAATTTCAGTGACGTCATCATGTGATTTGTATGAATTATTCAATCGTTGGACCTTTTACTCATATCTCATCAACGGAATGTGGTAAATTCCAAATTCTTGTTGCAAAAGGTTCATTAGGTCATAGATAGGTACAGAAAATTTCGAAGAATGTGTGACATCACCATGACGTCATGAAATATTTTTTTTTTACATTGGATCGACACTTAGACCACCATGTATAGAATGTTCATGTACTTGTTCATTCGACTTGGATGAAACTCCTTTACTGCAGTTATTGCTAAAACCGTCAAAACAGCTCAGTGTTTGTCCACAAACACATTTCTAGTTTCATCATGTGGTGGTGTTTCCTTGATTTCTCCACTGTTATTAGCCCTGTCATGCCTGCAGTTGAGCATTTTATAGGGTCATATTTCAAGATTTCTTTGACGTGAACCATTTGCAAGTGGGGAATGATTTTATTCTGAATAAATGTTTTTACTTGATTGGTGCATCAGTAATTAAAAAGTGTATAAGAAGTGTTTTAAAACTTGCATGTACACACAAAAATGTAGTTAGATTATGTATAGTATAATTATAATTAACACTTATAGTAAGTAGTCTTATCTCATGCTGGTGAAAGCATAGGCTTTTGCAACTGATCAGTAAATTGTGTTGTCCCTTATTTTTGGGTTCTGTGATGTATCTTTTGATTTTCTGAAAATGTTGAAATTGCTTCTCTCGATTTGTATGCGTCTGCAACCCTCTGGAAAAAAAATGGTTTTCAATGGTTTACTTTATGCTTGTAAATTGCATATTTGATCACATTAACTAATAAATGTTTGGTAGTACACTACACAAATTCTTCTGTTTTACCTTTTGGTGTCCATTCACCCCCCCCCCCCATTTTACACATAATACGATTATAGAAAACATACAGAATAGTTCCCAATAGAAGAGCGCGGTGTTGCAGCCCAAACTGTATAATTATGAAGTTATACTTATTGCAAAGATCTAATTTATTCTGAAATATTAATAATTAACAGTAAGAGTCACTAATTTGCTGTTAATTTGATGGGGGGGGGGGTAGGGCAAATGCTCTTACGCTCGGAAAAATGATGAATTGAGAATATAATGAAAAAGTTAAGGAATTTTGGGGACAATTTTGCTTTAGGGTCCCCCCCCCAAAAAGAAATCCTGACGACGCCCATGAATATTTATGCCAAATTCAAAAAAGATAACAGTTTCATTAATTTAATCTAAAACTACTGGTTTGCACTAAATGTATTAGGTTTACCCTCAATTTACGCCAAAAAAATATAATTTACATTAATTTTGCAATATATATGCAAATAAGTACAATTAATTTACCTGACATTGCATTAAAATCCATTAAATTTTAATAATTTACACCAAAAAGTACTCGTTTTACACTGAATTTTTCACGATTCAACACCATTCTGGCAAAAAACAGCATTTTTCTTCGTTTTCTCTTACTTCTCTCTTTCCCCCCCTCCTTTCCCCCCTTTCCTTCCCCTCTTCCCCCGGGAGGGTAGTCCACTATGCCCCTTTTCGACAGCCGGTGACTTAACTCATTGAGCTAAGGTCGGTTGGTATTTGACGAAGAGAAATTAAGACTCTTAAAGTAAATGACTGAGCGCGTGTATTGAAAACCAAAAAAAATGCACCCGGTCCGTTTCGAACCCCGGACCCCGCGGTCTGTGGACGATGACTCTAACCACTAGGCTATTGTACATACAGTCTTCATACTCAGAGTCTTAATATATAGTTGGAAACACTTACAGGATTGTTAGCTTCAGTCTGCGCTTCATGGTTTCATACATGCATGTAAAAAAGAACCCTCTAAACTTCGAAACTCCCGTCATAAACAAACATTTAAATGTCTTGTAAAAAACAACTCCGTTTCATGAACATGCACTTTTGCTGAAATTATGTATTCGTATATATACGGTACATTCGCCGTGTTTTTCCCCGCAAAGTATCGGTCTATTTCCAATACTCTTCAATCCATTAATTTTAATTCTCGGAATGTCGATAAAGTTACATCACTCTACTCAGCAGGTAATTCATCTCCATTCGGCATTTACTGCTTCTTTTGCTTCAAAACTACGAGAGAACCGAGTTACAGTACTCTCCACTGATCCCTGAAGAAGTTGCTATATTTTTACAGATCTATTTTGCTGAATGTTTAACTTGATATCTGAAACCGTAGTTTTCATATCTTCATAGATTTATATCTTCCACAAGAGCTTACAATTGCCGACTTTTTATATACCAAAACGTGGATATGATGACCTTTTTATTTCTTGAAACAAAATTTACCCCCGTTTTTGTCGCAGCTTTGTGTAAACTCAAGTTTTATGAAGTGGAGAACATGCATTTTGTACTTGCTGGAATTTTACTCACGGGGGGGCATTGCCCTCGTTGGCCCCGCCCGGATCCGCCATTGCGTATGTTTGTCCCTTTTCATTGTGGCATCTTCATTGACAGAGCCATGGGTTTTACTAATTTTTGTCATTGTGACGTCGCAAAAAAGGCAGCCATTGCGTACAGCATTAACATTCAGCCACCAAACAACGATGCCAGCAAGAGTCCTAGTACCTCCTTGCTTTCCATATCGAATTTGGACGGAACATTTTGGACCCACACAATAGTGTTTGGCCCACCCTAAAAAAAAAAAAAACGTGGATTTTGGCCTTATACAATGTGTGCGAAACCAGTACCGGTATACAAAGGGCGGATCCAGGGGGGGGGGGGCAGAGGGGGCCATGCCCCCCCCCCCAAAAAAAACCGAAACAATTTTTTTTTTTTATGTGACATCGCAATAAAGGCGGGCAATGAGTTCACCACCATCTTTTCCTCAAAAAACATTGGTTAAAGTGGTCAGAAATTGCCTCAGATCGCACCACAGAGCATCTAGAATCCAAAAATTGTTCGGGGCCCTTAAGCGGGCCCACGCCGTAATTTTTTTGACACACTTTTTGGGGGGACCAAAATTTGTTTAGCCCCCCAAAATTTGGTTTAGGGTAAAAAGTACGAAAAGTAGTTCGAGCTAAATTAGTTGTTTCGGCGACGTAGCTCGCCGAAACAGCTCCTGTTATTACGCGTGTTCATATTTGGATTAAGATAGATAAAGGGGTTCTTTGCTGTTGTGATTAGAAAGAATGGTAAATGATTACATAATAAAATAATGTGCAGTGTGCAATGACGATCGGGTTTGCGTGATTACTTTTAGTTGTTTGAGGGCGCTAATCAAGTTTAACGGTCAAACCTACGCGCAGTTTGTTTTGGGAGTGCAACTTACGAAAAATAGTCCGCTCAGAATTTGTTGTTTTGGTAACGTAGTTCCCCGAAACAGCTCTTGTTTATTGCGCGTGTCTCATATTAGGATTAAACAATAGGAGACGCTCCATTCCTTTGATTCTCATTTTTTATTAACCTTAATTGAATGAGCGGCGATTGGGATCTCCTGCACCGTGCTGAAAAACTTCTCCAATTGAAGTTAGTCGGAAGCCTGGATCACTGAATTGACACAGGTACATAAAAAAATCGCACACTCACAGTAAGAACTTCCCCCACTCACCTGTGATAAAAAATCCTCGTCCATTTCGTCGGATGCGCCACTCACACCAACTTCTGCCATGTGGCTGATTATATTGGGTTGTGAACCGATGACGTCGTGGTCTGGCCAGCCTGCCTCAGTGTACATTCCCAGTAGTGGTCCAGCTGGCCCAAGTGATGCCTCTTGACGACCAGGATAGTAAACTTCGGACCCCTCATGCCTGCGTCAATGCAATCCAGCTGGGTGTATTTCCTCGCAAAATGACCTGGCATATCGCAGTGGTAGCATGTGCTTGAGCGAGGTAGTGCCAAAGGTACTAATTATAAATCCGGGGTCTACTTGGCTGATTCCAAGTTGCAATGTAACTGTTCACTGTTACAGGTGGGGTGCAGAGGTGGTCTGGTGGCCCGCCTCACTGCCTCAACTACACTGACAATACATCTCACAAAAAGTCATCAAATCATCATATTGAGGGGAATTATCTCCAAGATGAATGTGTATATCTGTAAAGCCGACCTACTTACCTCCTCTTGTCCCTCTCGCTTTGTGCCATATTCTCCAAGTTCGCAAATAAGACCTTCACTGTTCCCCTGCTCCAGCGTATCATGGCATGTGTTGCGCATGTAGGAATCATACAACCCATCACCAAATTACTCCGCCAAGGCTGAACATGGACAAGTGAGCTTTATGATAATCACTTTGTTCAAGATCTGTTGCGTAGTCTTGGACACTTTCTCCTTGGCTTTGTCGCCTCGCTAGAAATAACCGTTGTAGCTCCCCTGTTGCTAGGTGTCAGTCACCGTAGGATTCCCGAAGAAACTCCGGAACGAATCTTGACCTCGTTCATGTCAGAGAGCAGAGCTTTTACCTCTGCTTTGGGTACCCCTCTCAGGTAGTCTAGCGGAAATGCATGGACCTTGTTGATCTTCCGGAATACAGTACCGCTGGAATGCATTTGGAATGCTGGTTACAAAATCTCGCACATCTCCGACCTTTCCATCAAATTGGGGAATTTTCCCTTGTGGAGCATTACCAACTGTGTTTGAGGATAACAGTTTCATGAGTTTGTGTCCCAAGAATGGCATATCACCATGCTTGTGGGGTAGCCGCCGGCTCAGGAAGAAGAGCGGAGACGATCACCCGATGATCCATCTCTTGGTGCCTTGATGCTCTTTCTGCACTGGAACCACTTTCACGTTCGTCTGTCGAGTACAAAAGGCCTCATCAGGCGGATGGGTATTGGGACTGAACAACAGAAATGTGTAACGGCCCATACCCTTTTCAAGTGGAAACTGGTGTAAGGACACTATTATATACTCCCCGTATCTTCACATAACAAGCAGCCATGATTTTATCTTACCTGTAACTTCTAGGTAAGCAAAAACACAGAGTACTGAATTCTAAGGTCAATAGGTCACCGTACAATATCAAGACACACAAAATTAGTGATGCCCTAGGTAATACAGTTTAACAATGCTACATGGTACAACACTCGATATGACTGACAGCCTCAGTAGGCGCGGGGCGACCGTCCGAAAGGGGTGGGGCAACTGGGATATGGGGTGGGGGAGGGGAGACACGCAGGTTGGGCCCAATGAAGGGAAAACCTACCTGAAAGCTCTTTCTGCGTGCAATGATTTAGTCACTATAACGTGTGCTACATGTAGCTGACTGCTTGGCCCTGGCCCTGGGGCCGCCTGTAGAAAAATGGGCATGCACTGATTTATAGTTCCATTTTGCGAAATAAAACCAGGTTTAAAGGCTGGGTACAATTCCTCAAATATAATCTAGACATCACTACCAATTTAAATAAATATACATGTGCCGACTCCGTGACAGAGACTCCTGACATGGGCCTTATTAACGAGTCGGCCATATTGAATTGAAAGTTAGTCTTTACTTTTTTAACTTGCGAAGAGAATTAGAAATGAACGCAACTTAATTTATAATCAATTCCAGTCTGCCTGAATAAATAATTTTAAACTTACAATTAAATATTCCCTAATGTTAAAGGCCGTATTTAAAAAAAAAATAACTCAGTAAAATTGTGCATGCATAAATAGTCTGGCGGCATGCCATTCAACAGTCAACAATAAAACTCGACCAAAATGGCCAACTCATGAATATGGCCCATAAATGGGCATGGTCAACCGGCCGCTCGGGCCGACCAACACTTACTTGCACACAAATCACACATATGCACATGATGCAGTCGAATCCGTTGTAGCATGAATTTAGGTTTTATAAAATACAGACTCATTGGTGATATTGCGCATGCTCATGCATAGATAACTAGTTGGAGGAGCGGTCACGTAAGAGGGTTTAACCAATAAAAGGGGAAAAGAGTCCAATTTTCATACGAGTCCATCCGATTTTCATGTGACACCGTCCCTGAATGCACGGCACAATCTAACCTATAGAAACTTCATAAAAACTTCATAAATAAACACTCTTACATGAAAATCAGTCCGCTTCTACTGATTAAAAACATCGCAAACATAAACATGTACACTTCGCAATTTACTCGACTGTACGAATCGCGCCGTGCACGCTACCCATGGTCACGCCATGCATGCCATCGGTACCAATGTGGGCGACACAAGCCCTCGTGCTCTTCGTCACTGTGCTCCCAAAATCATCTCACAGAAATCACTCCTTAGACTTCTTAATCTTCTCCAAAACTATCATCACACCAGCCTATAGACATGAGCGGATAAAATAAGGGAGTCTCCGAAGAACAAAAATATTACTATTTTGTGAAATAAAAGCGATGAATATTAGTCAAAAATTGCGATGTAGTACCCAGCACTGCAGGCACTGCGCGAACCGTGGCTCGCGCGATCTGAGAGGTGTAAAACAGAACGTACAGTACGTGTCAAGTGAATAATTCACATAATTAATTAAACTTGGGCCTGCGACAATTAGAATTTTTAAAAAGCACAAAGAAAAAATAATAGTTGGTTTTTAATATGCATTAAAATTTAAATTTGGTGTCACGAATGGACTACATGATCATGAACATAGGCTGCACACGGCCTATATACAAAGTTAAAGCCAGCCCAAGTTCGTTTGTTTTCGTATGTGTACTCCAGGTAAGTATTTGTGTCTTATTGTGATTGGCTCATTTTAGCGGGAACGGTAATGCAGTAAGCTGACCAACAAAGATAAAAGTAAATTTATAATCATAACAATAAAATAATCATAATATTAACGTATTAATAATGACTAGAATCTTAACTTTAATGTGGTCACGTGAGCGGAGGGATTTAGCCAGCGCCATGGGCGTCGCCAGGATTTTTTTTAGAGGGGGGCAATACATGTTTTTGCCAAAAAATGCTTGTATTTCTCAACATATTCTTGATTTATCAGTTTTAGAGGGGGACAGGGACACCCCCCCCCCCACCCATGATATTTGCACCACTATGACTTTGCGCCTCTTTTGCCTCCCCCATGGCCAGCGCCACACACAATGCTGAATGAAGAGGACATTACCTCACAAGCTACGTCATGCTTAATAAAATTAGACTCTGGTAACTATTATTTCTGTAACTTTAATGTGATTTGAATGAAATATGAGGACAGGGGGGGGATTTTCAAGTTATTTATCATGCACGTCATGTAAAATCTCTCGTAACTTTATCTCTAGTTAATAAAGAAATAACCTTCTTGTGGGAAAACACTTCCTTAAAAAGAATAGCGACACTTAAAAGGAAACAGTTTAGTTTTTTCATTCAAAAGACCCACTTGTGACCTGCATTTTATTGGCCCAACTACCTCTTGCACTGGATGGTACTTCAGGCGAAAAATATAAATATTGTCGCCCCATTCTGCTGTCCTTGTTCTTCACCAACTATGATTTTATTTGCTTAGGGATTTTCAATCTTATACTCTTTTTCCCGATTCTTTCCCCAAAGTTCTGGGCATCTGCATCCCTTTGACAAAAGTATGCCTGGAATATTGTCGGGGGCAAATAATTCCGAGTTTGTAAAATTAGTATTCCATAACTAAACATAGACTTTTTGTTTGATATTTCATCAAAAAGTGGATAAATTTGGTATTGCCATAAAAAGTATTATTTAAAAAAAAGAAGAAAAAAAGATTAAACTCGAAAATACTGCAGGCGGTTAAATGACAACCACTTCGACAGTAAACTTGAGGTTTTTATGGATGTATTTTATTCTTAACTATCGTTTTGGTTCATATGAAATACAAAGACAATAGAGAATTTGTATAGAAAATTCCGCAATAGTTAGGCTTACATTACTGCAACGGTTTACCTCTCGTATTAGAAAATAGCCTGGATGTTGCAAAAAGGAGCCTTTGAATAAGTCGAAATTATTATATCAAATAAATCATAATTTCGGACTTTTTTTAAATAACAGTCATTAAATAGTTTTATATATTAAAAACATCGGCTGTAAAAAAAACATTTTGTAATCACCCGATAATGTCATCTCTGTCATAGCAGACTCTATCTCAGAAACAAAATGTAATTCATGATCACAGTGCCCTAAAAGATATGACCATTTATTTGCTCTTAGTTTCGGAAACTAAGGAGGCTTGAACCAGCCCCTTTTCAACACTTGTGAAAAGGGTTTCCTTTTCCAATCAAGTACATCAATTGGTTCCCATTCAACCCCATTTCTATGGAAACAACTTGCCCTTATTCTCCTGTTTAAATCAGTGCAACATTTATGGTACAGTCGAATAATAAATAAAAATACTGGATTAAAAAGTAAAATGGTTCACTCCTACATGTATACACAAGTTTTGGATGTACACACAATGTACGTGTACAACAATGTACAACACTACATTCCTGAAACCCTTAGTACCAATAAGCAAAAGAGGCAAATCGGGCATTATAAATAAATGTAGTCTTTTGTCTTTGTTTCCAGAATGAAAACCTCAAAATCAGTTTTTCAAACTACAGTACTACATGTATTTGACTAAAGGGCAAGACAGACAAATAATACAAAACTATTCATTCAATCTTTCAGAACCCCCTAAAATAATGCTGTGAACGATACAAAGTAATACGCAATTAAACCATTAGTTGCACACAAACAATTGTGAAAAAATACCTCATGGAAAACAAAGTGAAACGGATAAATTTTGAATGTTCTGATTAACTGGACTTCATACTTTTAAAACCGTTTTCAATTAATAACCAATTAGCTCAGTGGGAAAGATTTCCATATAAGAAGTTCACTCAACACCCTGTGTACAAACCCTATGAGAGTGGACTGAAACATTCTAAGTGTTTTCTAAGAAAATGCTTGTATTTTCTCACTGCTCAAATTGACTTTGATGACATGAAATTGCTATCTGGGGGCTTGTTAGTCAATACAGAGGAAAATTAGTGAACTTCTTATATGGAAATCTTTCCGCTCAGTGAATCTTGATAAATATTAAAGGGATCTTTCTGACACAAGAAATTGGTATTTTAATTTACCAAAAGAGGATAAAAATTATTAAATGCAAAGAATCATTTACATTATGTAAAATGTTTGACCAACGTAAGAAGTTGCAACTCATATTTCTGAGCTAGGGAAATCATGATTGACAAATAGAAATAAAAAATAAAAAGCTGGATTTGTACACTAAAACTATCATGGATCTTATTTTTTTTCTTCAGAAAACTTGCCCAACATGTGAGATACCATATCCCAGTTTTGTATGGACTTGCATTTTCTTAACAATGATAAACTGCAATCATTAATTGTTTAAAAAACTATTTTTGTACATTATAAGGAGGCTAGGGAATGCTTGGGGTTTTTGGTGTTTTTTTTTAAATTTGATTTACTCTATTCGACCAACCTCTAAAGGACAGCAGAATCTTTGGCAGCTAGCTCATTTAATGGCATTTTCAGGTCTTTCTTTGAAGTAAAGTCAACCAATGCCAAAAGTCAACAAGTGACCTATTTGAATGTTTGGTTTTTGTTGGTGTTAATGTCTTTTTTAGTTTCCATCTTTGCTGAAGAGCCATTTTTCAGCCACACAGCTGATATCCAGATCTGTATTTAACCAGTCTGAGATGAAGGTTACACATGTTAAGTGCAAATGTGCTTACAAGCACGACTCTATTAAAATTGTCATGTCGTGGAGCACTTTTTTACAGACATTACTGCGTTCGGTTCCGACCCATGGGCCAATACGGCTGAGGTGGTGAACAAAGCCGGCCAAATGATTTCGTAGATTACACATCTCAGTAAGGTCATCCATCAGAGGGCTCCCTATATCGGATGGATTCTGAGAACCTTGGGACTGTGAGTCAAAATCACATGCATCACTGCAAGATGGGGACATCACCATCTTGTACTGTACCAAAGATGGTAGTGTATCACGCAAATTTGCATCTTTGATCCCATTGGTTGACTGGTGATGGAGGTCGAGACCGGCTTTGATGGATACCAGTTTGTGGGTTCTCAGGCAGGACTGCAGGAGGTGGCAGACCAGAACGCAAAACTGCTCGCATTTCTCCACCGTGACAAATATCTTGGGGTCCTGTATTGTACCAAACACACGGGTGTACACATCTTCGGTTGCCAAGGCGTTTTGCATGCCACCGGACAGACGTTTGGAGGGTGTGTCTGGTTTGCTGTGGCAGCGTTTCTGGCTATCCGAATCTGGAAACAAAATTGTTTATGCTTATGAAAGGCTTCATTGCTATCGAAATCAATATACTTGTGCTTTGCCCTCCTTGTCCCATTTATTTTGAGTGCAAATTGGAGAGAGCTCAGGGAGAAATGAATGGGTGTCTTACTTGGAATGTATGTTGCACACTTTAAAAGTCATCTGCCACAGAACACCACTTATTTTTACAAGATGCATGTCAGGTTAAACATAGCTTTGTAACACACATTTAAGTAAACACCAATCATTAAATTTAACACAAATTTAAGGTGTGAATGCGTATGCTAAAAGGATATCAGGGTGGAGTGTGTCAGCATTTCATATGCCGACATCAAGGTCACCAAATGACCTTGTACATCATCAGCCCCACCTGAACCCATCCCACACTCCACCCCCTACACTGCACTTCACCCAATCAGCCCCCCCCCCCCCCATCAAATCACCCACATCCGGTCCCCACCACATATCCCCCACCCTATCAAACCTCCCCATCACCCCACCCCCATCCCACCAAACCCCATTCTCTATCCCACCACATCCCTCACACCCAATTCCACCCTATGAAACCATCCCTCATCCCAACCCCCGACCCAATCCCCATCAAACTACCCCATCACCCCACATCAAATCCCCCATGCACTGCACCCCCATCACCCCACACCACACCCCATCAAACCACCCCCATCCCATTCCCCCAATCCCCACACCATCACCCCATCATCCCACCTCAAACTCCCACACCACCCCACCATCCCATCTCCCACCCTATCAATCCCCCACACCACCACACCTCAAATCCCCCATGATCCTTCCCCACCCCAACCACCCCCACACCATCACACCCCGATCCCCCACACCCTATCCCCCCACACCCCAACCCCATCCACCACCCTATCAAAGCACTTACCATCCCATCCCCCCCCCATCCCCCATCTGGCCCATCTCCCTACAACACCCCATCCCCAACCCCATCACGCCAATCCCCCATCCCATTCCCTTCACCCTATCAAACCACCCCATCACCCGACCCCACCCCACTCCCATCCTATAAAACCACACCATCACCCCACATCACACCACCCCACCATCCCTCATTTGAGGACGTAGAGCTGATTTCTATTATTTTTTAAATCAAAATAGCAAGAAGCAAAAAACATTTTAATCTGAATGCAGACCAAAGACGGAAAATAGTATTAAATAGGCTCGGATTTGCTTCGCAGCTAGCCAAATATGGGAAAACCTACATGTGGAGATATTCTCTTTGTTGCAGTTATTGTCCCGTTTACCCTTTGAGGCATCCAGTTCCAGGGCGCGCTTCATTGGGTCATCTAAGGCTATGTCCAACGGTGCTAATCCTGCTTTGTTTCTTGCCATCAATACTGCTTTACCTGAAGAGAATATGTAAAAGAAACATGCTACTTGATTTTCAAGATGATCACTTTTACACAAGACCAATCTAAGCTCTGTCAAAGAAATAAAAAAATCTGTAAAATAATATACCAATCTCAATTTGCCTTACCCCCCGCCTTCACTAGCAGCCTTACTACCTCGACATGACCATTATTAACAGCGTCGTGTAGCGGTGTCGTGCCGCATTCTGTAGGTGCTGCTACGAGGTCCAACGAATCCTGACATTTCTTGCCATTACCTGAAAAATTTAATACAAATGTACATTAGTTAAGAATGCCAGAAAATATGTTTCAATGTTTATAATTTATTAAGCATTTTAAAGGATGGACAAGTACATTCTGTAACCCTTGAACAGGAAAATAGCCAGGTTTGTAGTGGCGTCCATCATGAGTCCGACCTCACAAGTCCATTACAAGTCACCGTGTCCGAAGTCAAGTCACAGGCATTAAAAAGAACTGTGATAAAGCCATTCCCTTGTTAATGTTAACATGGTTAACCTGCTGTTACTTATGATCAGACTTGTGATGGACATGTTACTGACTCAACTACAAACTCTGAAAAAGAAGATGTTGAAGGACACTTTAGTTTTGACACTCTGAAGTAAAACGTGGGCCGTAATTACTGCGCCCAAGTCCCCAAAGTCAAGAGCCTCAGTCGGACCAAAGATATCATGGTTTTAGGACCAGTTATGGAAAATTCTACATAAAAGTAGTGAAGAACCGAATCTCAACTATTGTTTTTGTCGCCGATACCTGGAGTGTTTTTTAGGGGGTCAGGTTGGTGCAGTGGTTAGTTTCCTCGCCTTTCACAGTCATGGCCCAAGTTCGATTCCTGCCTTGATCACATGTGGATTGGTTTTTAGTCCCTACCCGATTCGATGGGTTTTACCAAAAATATTCTTCTGGGGTTTTCTTCCCACCTCTAAAACTATAGTTTCTTCTCATTGTCTCCTCTCTACACTGAGGTTTCTTCAGGCTATCGAGCTACACTGCCAAGGAAAATTTTTGAGGAATCCTTGGTTTCATTACCAGAAAGAAATGACATAAGCTTTGTAATAGGTTAATTCTGTATAGAAAAATGAAATCTCACCCATTGTGAAGTAAGCAGTGATTTTTTGTTTTGGCCGGTACTTGAGCAGTTCCCTGACGCAGTCCACGTGGCCGTGATTGGCTGCTTCATGCAGCGCTGTCCAGCCGGCAAAATCCCTCAGGTTGACCTGGATGGCTGGACATGCCAGGAGCTCTCGGACTTTAACCAGGTCATTCTTAATGCAGGCTACATGGAGTGGAGTCTCTCCTGTTCATCAAACAATAGACCCATCCATTAGGCCCCGCCCACTGCACCTAGGCAACCAAGACTTGTACCTGATGCTTATCTTACCACGAATAATCATATAAGTAATGTGTGTCGTGCTGCTTCATTTGCCCTTCATAAAACTGGTACCATTAGACAATACATGTGACAATTCATTCTTTGGTTTATGTATCATAGATACATGTACATGTAACAGCTTACTTTATAAACTGCCTGATACTCAAATTAGTAAATGCAACATATACAAAACTCTGCAGCTAGACTTGTCACCAGGACTCGCACACGTGAATCCATCACACCTATTCTCCATGATTTGCACTGGTTGCCAATACGGGCAAGAATAGATTTTAAAGTTTTGGTTCTCACATATCAATGCATCCATGGTATATAGCCTCTGTTTATCTTCAAAGTTACGTTCAGGAATACCAACCAGCTGCAAAACTGCATTCTATCCATAAATCTGTTGACAACCCTAGTCATTAAAACTAAGTCCTATGGTTCCCGCTCCTTCCAATCAGCTGCAGTTCAGTTAGGCCAAATAAAAAAGTCTTCGGTTTCTGGTAAGGAGCTTGCCCCAAAAGTGGTGCGGCGACACAGCTTTTTTTTTTTTTTTACTTAGTTTTTTTATAAAATGTTCGCTGATGACTGCAAATGGTGCCCGACTAAATTTAGTGCAAAACGTATGGAAGCCCAGAAAGACCACATAAAGCTTATATTCGATCGTAACCCCATCTAAAAACACGTTAAAATTGTGCAGCAGCAGGATTCCAGTCAAACCAGTGAGTTTGGCGGTTTTGAGACATCATCTTACATTGAAAAAAAAAACCTTTTTAATTTTGCCAATGCTCATGGCTTCGGCGACGCGTGTGCAGACCAGAAACCGAAGTCTTTTTTTTGGGCCTTATGGAACAACTTGACAGCTGTTTTCAAACAGGCCTTTATACGGTTTGGCTTAATAGGTCTACTGACAATCCATTATTAGGTGAATCGAAGCTGTGATTATAAGTGTCTGATGAAAGTCATGCATACATGTACATGTTTTGCATATGACGTGCAAGGCTGGTACTGAAGAGGTGCACATGTTGCTGACAACATGTGTAGTGGGCAAGGCCTGATCCATCGGTCCCTTCGAATCCTGTCAAGGCCAACTTTTGGACTAGGTTTTTCGGTCTCTATCCAATTTTGCCAGCTTCCCTTGAATTTAATTTTGAGAAATTTCTGTAACATGTATTGTTTGCCCATCCCTACCGAAAGCCAAATAACAATAAATAAATTCACAAATTCCAAACTCCATCCAAGTCTAAGCTTGGCATTTTAATGCTTACAATGCAGGCCAAAACAGCTATCTATATTTCTATCATTTTTTCTATAATTCTGTGGAATTAAAACCTTTTTCAGTACCTCTCATGTTCCTGCGGTTCACTTTGTTGTCCGCTTTGGTCGCTTTCTTGTAAAACAGGCTGGAGTGATGCAAATTCTTATCAGTGTGGTTGCTTGTCCTAAAAACCAAGGGAATTATAAAAAAAAATGCTGGTTTATAATTGCATGCTCAAAAGGTACAAGTTTGTCGTCCACAATTGACCTAAGTTGGAATCCGTTTCCATACTTCACACAGGTGTACCAGTGCTAAAAATCAAGAGATGTTCAACGGAAACAGAAACAGAAGTCAATCTTACGCCAGGGTCTTGAGGGGCACAGCTACCGGTTTGTCATGTCTTGCCTTCTTCCTTGGGTTCGTCATTTCGTCTGCGATTTCTGGCGTCACACTGGACAGAGTACGTTTTGCCGTCGGGGGTATGAGATAAAAGTAGTAGTTCACCTGTGCAAAAGGTAAAGAAGCAAATGATGAGGAATTTCGCTGCTAATGTGAGTGGACAATATTGTTTGTTTGAAAGTGAAAGAGCTTTCCTGTAGCTTGGGCACGTAAAGCCATGGATTATTTTTACAAAGTTGGCTACATCATTTTCAGTTTCATTACACTTTTTAGCATAATATGTATTGAATTTTCCTGAGAGTTCTGAAATGTATTGTTTAATTATTCCTCATGAAATTATTGTACCAATTGATATCTCTCTTGGTAGACGCCAAAAATAACAATAACTAGATCTATGTCTAAGGACAGAACACATGGCTTTTTCCTGGATATACATTTAGGACTTTTTAAAAATGCATGTTTAAGCTAGTCACCTGACATATGACATCACTTTTCACGCCCATATTTTCTAGATGCCCAGTTCAAGTAGATCTATATGTAAATGCACAAAATGCATTTTTTTTTAAGAAAAAAAATAAAAACATGAAAAATTCATTAAAAAAATCAATCGACATCATCATTTCAATTTTTCATCTATGACACAAGTAGTTCTGTAGATAAAGGACTTTGAAATGTGCACAATTTTGATCAAGATGTGAGCATTAAAAATGTACCACCAAAGTCTATGGGATTTGGGATAGGACAAAAAAAAATTAAAAATCTGAACAAAAACCAAAGGCTTTCCATAGATTGTGAAAATGCTAATATCTACCTGTATCTCCATTAATGAGGAGTATACAACGTCCATCCCCAAAAGAGAGATAGAACATCCAAACCCCAGTCTGAAAGTCATGATCTGGTTAACAGTTATGTTACTGAGCTGAAGGCTAGTTTTGTGGTTACATATTAACGTTATGACAAGGGAAGTAGTGGTTTTACTTTTTTCTGTGAAATATCCTGAAATGTTTGCATTCTTCAGCTTATTGATACTAATGATAGTTAATTTTGATAAAGTCAGATTTAGTTTGCCATGGGACATTTCTGTAAAAGGCTATTTTGAATAGACATTTTTCGTGCAGTATTTTTCGTGTGTAAACCACATACCACTTTCTTGAGAGACAGAAGCTCGCTTGCCATGTGCCTGTTTTCATCAGACACCACGCTGTCATGGTAAGCACTAAACAGACTTTCTGTCACCTTCAGCTTCAGCCAATCAGGATGCAGCAGGGATAGCAGGATGTTCAGGGATTCTGTTTTATCGGCAAGTCCGTCTGCAAAGAGAGATAGGCTTTATGAAAAGGCTATGTCACCTCTGATTTGAACTGACCGGCAAAACAATTACCCTAACAATAAACACACATTAAACAGTAAATGCAAACACTCTTAAAGGTAATGTCCATCATTTGTAATTTGTGCATTATGTTCATTTGAAGCAACAAAAGTGCTGAAAATCTTAAGAAGGGTGCTTAACAACTAATCCGATGAAGTTTTAGCTCAGTGAATGCTGTATATTCCGAGAAAAAAATATTCTAGGATCTTGATTTCAAATCAAAAGTTGCTGAGTCACGTTTTAAATTGCACCCGAATTCACTCCGGGACATGTTCTCATCTAGCCGATTGCAGCTACGCGATGCTGGGCACTGAAAACGACAAATTATAGCAACTGTGTTGTGTCAACGGTTGCACGCCAAATTAAAAACAAACTAATAACAGAAATTCCCAACGATACGCAATCATTGGAAAGGCCTTCTTTTATCGTTTTCTTCAAAATGACAGCTTGCAAGAAAGAATAATTTCACAGAGAGTTAAGTCCTATTATTATCTTTAAAACAAGTATGCTTTTTTTTTAATAACAATAATAACCCATCAGTTACTTTTTGGATAGCTGCAAATGATGGACTATAGATTTAAACCACCATGCAAGAGATAGACATATACATGTACAATGCAACATCCTGCTCAGTAGCTTGTGAGACATTGGTTTGCGTGTCCTACCGTGCATTGCCATTGAGGCAATCTCCGCAGCCAAGTCTTGATGAGCGCCACTCCCAAGGCTTCCCAGGACGCTGCTGTCCCCTGCAAACATCCTGCAACACTCCGCGGCTATCTCAACCAATGTTATGATCATCCTCAGACAGGGGTACTGCAAAGGAAAAGTAGGAACGTGTCGCAGGTGATAAAATGTTGGCTTTGATGGAAACAATTCTTTTTCCAAAAAATATGGAATCTGTGAACAGTAGCACTTCCTTAAGACTCTCTGCGTAAATATACGTGCAACCACTTGTTTTTCCTAATGTGCACAAAACCTAAAGTGTCTTTGTGTCAACACGTTCTAGACCCCTGAAAGGGTTGTGACTTGGAATAATTATGGAAACGGGAACTGGCTTAGCGTGAATTAAAGACTCTATGACAAACGCTCTGCACAAGCCTAAAGTTAAGATAATTAGGAGAGTCGTCATTAAGATGAGAGGGTTTAACCAATATTAACAGAGTAAAGAAGTCAAGATGTCATAGGAGTCTGTCAGTCAAAATTTCATATGACACCGGTTTAGACTACGTGAACATTTTTGTTGAATTTTTATTAATATTAAAGACGTATTCCCCAGCCATTTCGAATTTGATCCCAAAAAATAAAAATCATTTGCCATTTTGTAAATCAATATAAAAAATACGTCATTCACTTTGAAATAAGTCACTGAAGAAAGCAATAAAAACGGACAAATCCAAAGGTTGTAGTTATTTTATTATTTCTTTTACAAAATTCACATTGTTACAATAATAGGATCACCAATCTCAGGCAAGGTGGTATATCACAAATCTCTTACTATTAAAAGGGTAATTTGTATTTTATAAGGATCATTTATAATTTGTTTAAATTAATCTATAAGGGTAATATTTAAAGTCCATACTCAAACACTCAATTCATTCTTTATTTTTCAGTTGAAAAAGGTGTATAACTCTCACCATATCTGCCGTTTCTTCCACCAGTGAAACGGCTCGTAGCAGAAACGTTATCAACTGTCTGACGATTGGAGAGAAAGCCTTGATGTTATCACTCGGCCACAGAATCTGTGACAACATGCAGTGCCGGGTCTTGCCCCTTTTGATGCCATTTTCTTCCCTGCGTACCAACCAACAAGAAAGGTTTAAAATTCCAAAGAAAACTCGGATAAGTTGTCTTAAGAATTCAGACCTGTAACAAAAACTGACAGTCTCAAGATAATGTATAATCATCGACATACCACTTTCGCCGATTTCAAACTCATAAAAAATAAACATGTATTTTTGTATCAACAATTTTCAGCAATTTCACGTCATTTCCAGTACCCCGGTATGATAATACCGTTAATTTAGAAATTATTCGCACATAGAAATTATTCGCACATGGTGTTTCCGCAAACCTTTCATTATTTATGATAATACCCATCACCCTTTTCAAGGGTGCCGGTGCATGCGAGTCTCTATCACAAACAAAAATTTGGAAGAAAATAAGAGTTTTCACAAAGCATTGTTGGTATCTAAAACCACCACCGCCAAATCATGGGTACCGCGGTGTCCACTGCGTACACATGATTGGTTCGATTTTGTTTCACCGGTGTACCGGTGAATCTAACAAATGAGAGCTGAAATTTTAGGTCACCAGCACAATTTGACCAGGGGTCCGGTGGTACAAGCAAAAACGTTTAATACACTGTACATCTAAGCATCGAATTATAACTGATAACATATTTTTGCTGCCATTTTACATGCTTTTATGCAGAAAGGTTGATTAAATTCCCATGGTGTTCCTGCACAATTTACTCCTATTTACTCCATTATCAGAGTTTTGAAATATATTTGTTGTAATCCCGAGGCGTTGATTCAATCCTCAAATTTTTACAGCAATCTTTGTTCTTCTTAAAGTCAGAATTACGAAGTGAAAATTGGTTATTTGACAGTATGATGCTTCCTAAGCAATTCTGCCAGAAATCTGCACAAATTCTCCAAAACCCACCGTTGTGCAGGAGTCCAATACCTTGATTGTATCACCCTCTGCTTTTTCCTCAACCACTTTCTGCACACAAAAATAAAAGCTATTACAAGCAAGTTTTCCTGAACCCTGCAATGGGCCAGCCTCCTGTATTCTAAGTCACTAAAACTGACTGAACCGTGCTGAACTGGAACTTTTGGATCTCGCTGGACTCCCCAAACCTAGTCTCGTTTTCTTCCTCTTGTGTTGAGTATACCTGTAACTGAAGGCCTGATAATCCTGTTCCAGTACAGCCACTATGTAGCCAAGCAGTAACTCGGCACTGTGCCTCAGGGCAGCTAGCTCTGTGGTCGATTGCTCAGTGTCCTTCCCATCAGCCTCGCTCGGTGGCCTCTGCAGAGATTTCCTGAATGAAGAAAAAGATTGTGCCAGAGACAAAAATTACACGAGGGTTTAGTGGTGTGCTTTTGCGGGTAGTACAGGAACCGGATACCCTATTGTGATAAAACACGGGTACCCGGGTACCCGTAAAAGAAACCCAACCCCAAAATTCAAATCCCGGACGTTGTCTGAGGGGCTTCATAGCTTTATCATGTAAATTGTAACTTTTGAGAGCGTCATCTTCCATGAAGCGTGGTTTTCATTTTAGAAAATTCCCCACATATGGCAAATTGGGGATCCCTCGGAGAGGACCGGTAAATTGTTTACTTCTTCTAACAATTATTCTGTAGAGTCTGGTACCTGATGATGCTGCCAATGAAATCCCATGGCATGTTGATTGGATCGTCGCTCTCCAGCCCAAACCATCTGTCGTTGGCAGGCACAAATGACTGTAAGTAGATACTGGACATCTCAGGGGTCGTGGGCCTGTGTAGGCACAGGACAGACTTCAAAAGGTGGATGGCGTGGTTCTTGTAGGCTACATCTGTTGACTGGGAAAAATTGTAAAAAAAAAAAAACAGTTTCAGACTAATATCTGTATTAAATGGGATTTGAAAAGAAAGGAAGAAACGAAGGGGAGCTGGTAGGCCTATAGCAAACAAGGTTTTAAGCCTTTTTTAATATCTTGGTAACCTTTAATATGGATGGATTTTACATAGTGCTGTGCATTTATGAATAATTTAGTATTTGATAATTCAAACCATCAAATATTTGAATGTTCGGAACACTACTGATTTAGTTTCACATGCACTATATCAAAATGGGAAATATTGCAGGATTTACGTAGGTTTGTAAAAAGAAATATATAAAGAACATTATTGATATATTTCAAGAAAGTCAATTAGCTTATATATTTTTGAAATGTTTTAAAGATGCAAATACTCTTCACAGAGGCTTTTAAATCATGTAGGCCTATGTAAAGTGACAAAAAGGCATTCCACAATGAAACCACACTTCACACTCCAAAGACTGTCTGAAGCAACCGTGACCATTACCGAGATCATTACTCTGAACCCTCTCAGCATTTGTGATGCGATCAAGCTAAATCAGTCGTTTGTCGGCCCTTACCAAAAAAAATTATATTTTTTTTTTTTTACATTTTTGAATAGAGCTATCTTTCAGTTTATATTTGGTGAAAACCCCATGTGAATACGACCTTCCGTTCAGAAGTTATGGGACTTAGAACACAGGCAGATCAGAAAGAAGAAAACAGAGAAATCAAACAGAGAAATCAAGGATTGAAAATTGAAGTGTTTATTTTACTCTACTGAACTGATGGCACTGGGCATTACAATTTTATGAACACTATATCGCCAAGACTTTTTGGCTGAAATGACGTAATTACTGCTGATTCCGTCTATTCCGATGAATCTTTGGTATTAGGTATGGTAAACAGTCCACTGTAAAAGCTTCCAAGTGTTCAATGCTTAAATAATTACGCAAGTACATCTCCAAACACTAAATTTCTATCACTACGTTACCTCAAGCATCTTGCTCATGATGACGTGCATTAGGGAGGGGGGCGGGTATTTCTTGGGCGACAGGTGGGCGTGTATGCTGTGCACCGCCTTCAGCCAGAAATCCTCCTCCAAGTAAGCTTCAATGAGGCTGCTGACAACTGTGGGAAATGCCATGGCAACCACTGGGACATCCTGAATCAAGAAACAAAATTTCGCAATCTTTAAGTTACGCCAAATATGGCTATTAGGCCAAAAAAAATTAGTTCTGCTTCCGATTACACGGCATTTGAAAATAGGGTAGGTAGGTAGGTAGGTTGGGGTTTTTTTTGGCCATTGTTTGTGTGTGTACGATCATATGGAGGCGTCTGCATGTAGTCAAGGGTAAAAGGTAGAAATTGATGGTTTTGGGTGGTTTTTCCCCCCTCATTCTCCCCTTAAAAAAAATAAGGATAGGGGCTGTCAGAATAGGATAGGTATAAAGGGAAACCGGAAGTAGAATTTTTTTTTGGCCTTAAAAATCAAGAAATGTAAAATGAAGTGGAGTAAAGAAGGCCTTGCAAAAAGATAACTTACTTGATATTTTGGAGGCTGCACTTGCATCCAAAATGGCACGCGGGAGTAATGGCCTGCTGATTGCTGTAACAGTATTAATGAAAGTTTGTTTATCTGTCTGTGTTTAAAAAAGCTTTGCCTCAAAATTTCAAGAATGATTTGCTGGCCATGATAAAAAAGTGCTATTTTGTTATGGAGGGCAAAACTAGCATGCATAGCACACACGTGTTTATACAGCTCAAATCTACACTTTACAGTTGATCAAATCACACAATTTTGACACCAACAGCTACATGTACTTAGTCAAAATTGATAGAATTAGTCCTGTACATTATCAAGTTTTGGCAATGGTACTGATCAAAAGGGATTAGTATCAGTTTTAGGGCCCAGGAAGCTCATTATAGACTTGTTTATGTTGGTGTGTTCATCGACAGCAGTGAGTCCTGGTGTGCGTTTTGACGGTCGTAACCAAGAAATCGGTTCTGTTGTTTCTCTTTGGTTAATTGGATTGAGAATTTGAATACTACATCATCATGCATAGTTTTTACCAAATTAACTTTGCCAAAGAAATTCACCGACAAGAAACAACCGAACCAATTCTTGGTTATGACCGCCAAAACGCACCCCTGAATATGACTTATACTTGGGCAGACAATGAAAGGCACTGCAATATTCAATAATTGTGATGCGCATTTGATCATACTCTTATGGAATTTGCGCAATTATTTTATTAATTTTTCTCAAGGTATAATGTATAAATGTGTAAATTATTATAATAATTAAAGGAGGGAGGTCACTTTTAGCAATTGAAGGTCTGGTGTAAGCACAGGCTCTAGATTTTACCCAAATCACAGTTTAACTAGCAAATCTCATTAAACACAAATGCACTCTTTTAAATGTAAATCCAAGCAAACACGGCTCTTGGTGCAACAAAAAGTGCAATAGAATCACTCAAACTCAAATAATCAGATTTTAAAACATGATAAAACATTTGTATAGGTTTTGAGGTAAGATTCTAAAATTGTTATACCTTCCTCTTCACCTCAGCTACAGTCTCTTGCACGACAGTGGACGAAAACTTCAACTTTCTCTTGACAACCAAGTCTCCGTTGATGGCACTTGAGTCTGCCCTGCTCCACGGCGTACGACCCGGAGACTGAACTGAGCCTGAGGTCAAAGTTGACTGGGTCAACTTCGACTGGTTCCTAGCTCTGCCCACCAACGGGCTACCAGTTACAGCGGAGCTCTGGCTGGATTGGGAGGAGCTGGTCAGTACCAATGACTCTGACGAGGATTGGCTCAGCGTTAATTTCTGCGATCTGTTCTTGCCTCGATGCGAGGGTTTGGCAGCAGTTGCTGTCACTAGAGTGGAAATGATATGATTGCCAGAGTGTCCTACAGATGAAAATGATTTTGAAAGAAAAATGAACAGTTTTCATATCCTGCTAGCTTCCAACCAAAGTACATTGCCAGCCAAAGTTCAGAGATGAAACTGGCCTATGGGGAAAAAAATCAGAAAATACGCAAGAACAAAAATCTGTGTCCGAAATCTGGGTAGCGTTGCAGTTACATGATAAAAGGTAGGGGAGTCAGGTTGGCGTAGGGGAGTCAGGTTGGCGTAGCGGTACTTTCCTCGCCTTCCACCGCTGTGACCCGGGTTCGAATCCCGCCTGGGCCAATATGTGGATTGGGTTTTCAGTCCCTGCCTGATTCCGTGGGTTTCCCCAGAATATTGTTCTGGGCTTTTCCTCCCACCTCTAAAACTGTAATTTCTTCTCATTGTCTTCTCTCTACAGGTTTCTTCAGGCTTGCGAGCTACAGTGGTGCCTAGGGCGCTTTTGAGGAATCCTTGGTTTCATTACCAGAAATGATTAATAATAATAATAATAATAATAATACATACATGTATGTACCACAAACCTTGTGCCCAATTTCCGGACACCGCATCCTGTTTGATTTTAACTCCAAACAAAATTTTGTGATTTGAAATATGTTCAGTGTATCCATAAAGTTAAAAGTTAACGGACTCGTCAACAAAAAATTCAATTCTCACTTGAGAACGTCAAGGAAAAGTTCAAGACAAGTGCACCATTCAAACCTTTGACATGCCAATGCACTCCAACAGAAGTGGAAGATGCTGACATGCAAGGGAAGTGATTTCAGGGTTCCAACTGGAGTGTATTGAAAGGCTCAGCTAGACCACAAAATGCTAGTTTGGAGGGATTATATAGGAGGTCTTGGGGGATCTCACCACAGACTTCTTTACTTTGGTCTCATTGTTTATTGCTGATCAAAGAGTTTCCTCACAGCATGGAGGAAGGCCAAGCTATCTTTCAATACCCTTTGGCAGTTGTTACAGTGTACCATGCTTCATGCCTATAGTACAGTTGCTGAGAGAGGAATGTGCACAAAACATAGTGGGGTCACTTTGGGGAAGTTTGAGGTGCACTGGAAAGGTTTAACATGTATACGAGAAGAAGGAAATGCATGGTGTTTGTGTATAAACTGATGCCAATGCATTTTGCACCCTCTTTTTCTTTTTTTGTTGTTGCTATCAAGCAGATCAGAGTGCAATTTATTGCTTGCACAGAGGCTTTATAGCAATATCAAATTGGGAAGTTTAATTTAAAGGGCCCATGTGATTCAATTTTCTTAATGCAGTCCTTGTAAATGCACCTTTGTGCTATTTTTAAGGGCATTTTGGTGCCTTTAGGGTTTTTATACTAATGATTAGCATATTCATGAGCAAAAGTGTGAAACTTGATGTAAAAGCTATTTTAGCACAAAAATTTGCCGTCGTAAATGTTCTTGTCTTTGGGGATTGATGGTTATTTCAGTACACGACAGTAGGCCACTCAGCAAACTTTCCTCACCAATGTTTGCAATTAGCAAATTTTGGGTTCACAATTTGAACAGAAAACCCCTCAACTGAACAGTGTCTTCCTGAAATGACATCACAGCAACAGCATTCTCATTTGTCTGGTAAAGCCTATAAAAGTTCACTTCAAAAGATTAACCAAAAAGAGATGTCAAAGTTGTTTTCAGACATTTGAGAAGAGTAGAAAGTTGCACAAAATAATGTTCCCAAGGAAAATTCATGTCACAAGCCCTTGAAATAAATTTAGATGTACAGTCGAATCTCGTTAGTACAAACTCTGTTAATACAAAATTTTGGTTATAACAAACATAAAGCCTTAGTCCCGACTGTGCATTTATGTGCACAATGAATGGGACTGATGTTCCTCTTAATACAAAATTCTGATATAACAAACAGTTTGGCTAGGTCTGAACAAGTTTGTATTAACGAGACTCGACTGTAGACTGTTTCATGCAATCACCTTGTGAAGTTTTGACACAGCCTGCTCCCTTTGGTGTACTGTTTTCTGACGACGTTTCAGGCTTGTACGTTGCGATGTCGTACTTCTTCTGGTTTGGAATTTTCTATCAAATGAAAAATTTAAATCTTTATATACTTGCTTGAAGAAAATTACCTTAAAGCCAGGTGTGGCATTTGACCTTCAGAAATAAAAATAGGGGGAAATGTAACTGCTTGCCCCCAATAGTGTAATGTCTACGGTAAAAAATGTTGAAAATGGAGGAAACAATTAATGTCAGGTCTATCTTATAATCGTCTATCTTTCTTATGATAAGGCCCCCCAATGAAAAAAGTTCTGCTTCCGATTACATGGCATTTGAAAATAGGGTAGGTAGGTAGGGAAACTTTTTTTTGGTAATTTTTATTTGTGTACGATCATATGGAGGTGTCTGTGTGTAGTCAAGGGTAAAAGGTAGTAATTGATGATTTTCGGGGTTTTTTTTTCTCATTCCCCCCCCCAAAAAAAAAATTAGGGTAGACTGGGCTGTCAAAATAGGGTAGGTAGGGTAACCGGAAGCAGAACTATTATTTGTTTTGGCCTAAGCCAAGTTGCAAGCTATAACAAAGGCATTCCTTCACTTTTGCTAATCACAAGTGTTACTTGTAAAAGGACACAAGAATTTACTATTGACTGCGGAAATGCTTACAACCAACCTCAAACAGAAATTCTGCTAAGAATTCCGGAGCCAGGCAGGGAACTCCTCGATCCCGTAGGGAGCGCACTTTCTGCTCGTAGCACCTATCAACAAAGGTGTGAGTGAGCAGCTTGGCCAGGCTGTCGGGATCTCTGATGGGGGGTCTCAGGGACAAGACTGTGCCCCCGCCACACTCAATCAACCTGAAGAAGGAAACATGCAAACCTCGGAATAAAATATATTTGTGGGTCAAGTTTTTTGGAAAGAAGGGAAAATATTAACAAGAAATTGTACTTTAATTAAAGGGAAAATACAACATTTGCAAACATCAAAAAATAAAACTACCAAATCATTTTGAAATACCTTGCTGGACTGTTAGTGAATGACAG
Organism: Patiria pectinifera; assembly: GCA_029964075.1. NCBI lineage: Eukaryota > Metazoa > Echinodermata > Asteroidea > Valvatida > Asterinidae > Patiria > Patiria pectinifera. The sequence goes on along the minus strand of CM057147.1, from coordinate 4,772,647 downwards.
TGTAAAGCATCCTGTAAAATCATGGCACCTGGTAATACCGTCATTTTCAAGAATTTTTGTATCAATGTCCAACGCTGGTCGGCTGACCAGCGTTGGAAAAAACTGGGTTTTATTCCAAATACTGGCCCCAATTGACCATCGCACTTGTTTGCAATCGATTACACACCTATGAACGGGTACAAGCCAGCAAGACTGGTTCCCTGACCTTACAATTCCCCAATGTATGTAAACTGCTCTGTTTCTTCGTATATGGAGTCAGGGAACCAGACTACAGGAAAATGATTTTTTTTTCTTGGTTTTGATAGCATTTTCGAACCCGAAACCTCAAAAAGTCAGTGTAACAATATTTGCTATATATTTCCAACCCCCCAATTCCATCCATTTCTGAAAATTACAGCAAAAGCAAATGATATATATTCCATTTAAAGGTAATATGCAACATTTGCAAACATAGAAAACATTAAACAACCAAATTATGATGATATACCTTACTTGACTCAGAATGTAAGTGAATAATAGTCTCAAGCATCCTGTGAAATCATGGCTCCTGGTGTGCTGTCATTTTCAAGAAAGTGGGACTTTTGTTATCACTTCCAACAATGGTCGGTCAAACATCGTTCGTAAAAACCTTCTACCACCAATTTACCAAATTAATGGTCCACATTTTGTTTGCAATATGCTTCGTTTCATCTGAAGCAGGGTCAGGGAACCAGACTACCAGAACAGCATATTTTTTCTAGGTTTTCCCAGCATCTACAAACAAAGTCTGGTCAGTGTAACAATATTTGAAAATACAGGGGTGTGAGTGACCACTGATAAAAATAGCTGAAAACAGCTGGAAAAGGTGTAAAAAAGCTGAACTTTGAAAATCTCCTATACTTTTGTACACAGCAAGTGAGTGAAAAAAAGCTGAAATCTAAAACAAAAAAAGCTGAAATCAGCTTTAAAGCTGAGACTTCACACCCCTGAAAATAACAGTAAAAGCGAATGTTGTATACATGTACTACATGTACCTTTAATTCAATAAAAAAAAGTACCACTTATCAAACCCCAGGTTATTGTAACAGGGGATGAACGATTTTAAAAAAGGAATGCCTTTGTCAAGGTAATTGGCATAACTTCCCATATAACCTGAAAATTATGGATGACATGCGATTGGCTTGTGTTTGACTTGCGATTACATGCTTACAAACATGTCCCCACACTAGACGGAGTACCTTTTGTACACAGCAGGCCGGTTGTTGTTGCTCGTCACCAGTATAATGACCGTCCATCCTGTGAAGGCTCGTTGATTCGTCAATCTGTGGTGGGTCAGCCACCTCTTGGGGGCGCTCGCCATCGACGCAGAGCGCTCGTCTAGCATGCTCGGCTCATTGTTGCCCCAGATGTAAGGTTCTTCCTCCAACCAATGGCCGGCAGCCAAACTCGCCTTGACAAAATCGGGAGTTACTATCCATTTCCCTGGGAGCAGACATTATTCAGTGTGTAGGAAAAAAATGCAAACAAAATATAATGGAATGCCAGACATAGACTGTGTAACCAACATACGTATGGTTTGAAAGATGATACGCCTTTCCAATTTAAATTGAGATATTATAATTATATTTTAATTCTCCTGGAGCGGTCAAATTGACCATGGGATCAAGTTTTCAATTTTAGGCATTGAGACAAAGGTAGCTTGTATGGATATCTGCCGAGCCTACAAAATATGTTTTGCGAGTAAATACAATTTTTCAACACTTTTTTGCTATAACCTTATATATTAAAAATGTTTAGATTGTAAACATGTTTTCAACCTTAAAGCAAGAAAGTGTTTGCATTTTTTTGGTACACACTGACTGTACATGTAGTCGTTGAATTACTCAAACTGCATCTTATGAGGGAGGGTAAAGTTTACAGAGCTTCTAGGCAGAGAAATTTTCCAAGAAATTTGCACATCAGAAACAGCTTAACTAAATAAAGCAAAAATATTTTAGATTTAAAACTCTATGAATTTTGGAACTTGGTCCTAACGTTCATGTACGGTATGGTTGTGCAACCGTACTGAAGAGTCGCCTCAATTTGCAACAGAAAATTTGGCACTTATGCTAAGCATAATATCATCATCACTGGTTGGCTTTTAAATGAATTACCTGCAGCACAGCCACACAAATATTTCTCACTCCTCATTGGACGCACACTGATGACATGGGTGCTATCTTGCACAAACGTCTGTTAATGAAAATGTTGCACGAGTCAAAGGGATCATTTTAAGCAAAAATCAAACTAAAAAAGTTACACCGGGATGTTTCTTAATTTAACGAAGACTGTTAAAGAATTTGGCCAAAAATAATTTATTTAATTGAACTAATCCAGAATTCACACAGGTGTGTATGTTAGGGGAGAATGCAAAATTGAACAGGCAACTCGAGGTTTAATACCTCAAGGTTTTACAAGGTTTAACAGGGTTTTCTCGGTTATCTCAGAGTTAAACCTTAAGTTACCCCTTGTTTAACCCCTAACTTCCTAGGCATTTTTGGCAGGGTGCAACCTCAATCCTAAAAAAAGTCCTCCAACTGCCTGTAATGTAAAATTGCATACAGCCTCAATCCTGCAAAATCCTCCGTTATTTCTTGAAGGTTGTCCTTGGTGGGGTGACCACTGCCTCCATCCTGCAAAATTCTCCAGCAATCACTGTCAATATGCTGACTCAGGCACAGCCAGTGACATCCAGGAGCAGCGCTGAGGATTTCTAGTATGATCTACAGGGTGTCGGACGCTTCACCCCATATCCACGTCGCCCCATGTCACTTCGCCCCTAACCACTTCGCCCCATCCCCGCTTCGCCCCATCCCTGCTTCGCCCCATCCCCGCTTCGCCCCATCCCCGCTTCGCCCCATCCCCGCTTCGCCCCATCCCCGCTTCGCCCCATTCCCCGCTTCGCCCCATTCCCGCTTTGCCCCATCCCCGCTTTGCCCCATCCTTGCTTCGCCCCATCCCCGCTTCGCCCCATCCCCGCTTTGCCCCATCCCCGCTTCGCCCCATCCCCGCTTCGCCCCATCCCCGCTTCGCCCCATCCCCGCTTCGCCCCATCCCCGCTTCGCCCCATCCCCACTTCGCCCCATGTAGATAGGTTCCTCCAAGAGTGAAATTAGGATGTCAAAGGTATTGTCGTTCCCAGATAAGTGGGAGATGGGTTGGTATAGCCGGGTTGGGAACAAAGATGGATCTTTTACTTTTAGTTCAAGCTTTTTTTCTCGGTAGGGGAGAGTGATAGCTTGAGAGTAAGGATGTGACGTTTACACGTGTAAACGAAAAAAAAATCAAATCCGTTTAGAAATTTTCCCAAACGTTTAAACGGAACTCAAATTTCAAAAATGGGACCTTGTATTTTGCGCAATCTACCCTCCAGTTTTATTTACAAAGAATCTACGATGTTTATTTTGTTAAACTTATAAAGAATTAGAAACGCATTTTATAGTTGATCACGTTCCAAGAAGTTTTATTAATACATTGTTCCATGATCAGCAACTGTTTTGTGTCAAATTGATACACAGTGTATAAAAGGTGTGTTTTTTTTAAAAAGAAAATTGGGGCTTAAAAAATATAAATAAACGATCTTCCTCAGGCCTTGACATTTCTTGAGTGTACATTTGATTCGACAACACTTGCAGAATGCAGACGATTCTTTTCTTCTTAATTTATTTAGCCTGCAAACTTCAAAAGAACATGGAAAATATGGTGGTTAAAGTGTATACAAGTGTATATAAATGTGACCGCAGTTATGGCACATTATACTGGGACACAGGCGGCAGTCTTTTTGAAGTGTTGACTAAACGTTTAAACGCTACGGGAAAATTTTGCTAAAACGTTTATCAAATTAAACGTAGATTCACATCCTTACTTGAGAGGTTGGTTATGAATAGTTCATTTGGTGGTCATGGTGGTCTAATTCTTTCCGTTAGTTAGCAATTAGTGAATCTGTTGGAATTGTTTTTAAGCCAATAAAATAGATGAGATTTTTTTTTACATGTAACGGCTGGGGCGAAGTGGGGATGGGGCGAAGTGGGAATGGGGCGAAGTGGGGATGGGGCGATGTGGGGATGGGGCGAAGTGGGGATGGGGCGAAGTGGTTAGGGGCGAAGTGACATGGGGCGACGTGGAAATGGGGCGAAGTGTCCGACATTCATAATCTACATGTAGGCCTAAATTTATGCATGGCTGAATAAACAACGGCATAAACAATACAAGGTCCTGCTTGAGACCTTGACACAGTACATCCTCCGAAATTAGCCACACAAGTTTGCCATATAGCCTCAATCCTGCAAAATCCTCCATTTTGCAAAGAGCATTTTGGAGCATTGGAATAAAAAAGGTCACCTGAAGGTTAGGGTTAATTTTGCATTCTTGCCTTATTTAATTAAATTGTTGCGATTGATAGATTTCAAAACTCTAAAAAAAACCCAGGGTATTCTTCAGAACAGATACCTTTGAGTCGAGGTATTTACCGCCCAGTCTTGAGATGCTTTCAGCCAGGGCTGCCTTTTCGTGATCAGCGAAGCCGGATAAGAGAAATCGGTACTGCTGCCGGTCTGATTGGCGGCGAGCCACCAGCGTTTCTTGCCTCCTCATCGTCTTGTAGCCTACAAGCCGTTACTCTGTCTGAGGAGGAAGTCATTTGTGAACTGACAGTAGATAAGGGCTGTCGCAATTATACGGAATATGTGAATATTTGATCGTCACCCGAGTATTCAAATAGCTTTTTTGACGTCTGGCATATTTAAAACAAAAAACAACTACACAATTATCGATCGCGGCAACCGTAAACCGTGTACAACCATTTCTAGAATTCTACGCCAAGAAACTGTTCAAAATTCCAACAAAATTGTCATTAGAATTAAGAGAAGTCTGCTTTAGTTGAAACATGGGGGAAGGGTCATTTTGAATGATTAAAAACACCCTGGAGTCTAATTTGATCAAAAGTAAAGAGGGGACCGTAACTACATACACGATCGCCATTCGCCCCACAACCAGACACCGCGATTGAGACAAAATGTGCCAACTAACTTCATAATCATGACTATCATAACAAAATGATCAACCTGAACCATAGTTATTTGCAACTACCCAGAAATGCACCATGCACCTACCGATTTAAGCAGAAAATCCACGCTCAATGATGACTGCCTACTGCCGGTATAAATCACCACTCAGCAATTGTCAGTTGTCACTCAGTTGTGAACAGATGCAAAAATGGTTCGCCCTCAAAAATGAAATGGTTTCCTTCGGCCGAAAGAAAATAATCATTGAAGTTGAACAGCCCCAAACAACCTAGCATTACAGCATTCCACCTCATCTCAGCAGGCAGTCTACTTCGTGTAGGGTTAGGCTTCAAAGCCGTCGATTTTGGAAAAACATGGTATGACGAGTATACGTGTGCGCACGGTGTGCGTGACTATCCATATGCCATGTATGCCGTTGATACGAAATCCGCGCTAAAATCTAAATTAGTCTGGTACCCACTGACACTTCAGCTACGATATAACGGAACTGCATAGGGAATCTTTTTCCATGAGGTTTTCAAAACATCCAACCTCGTCCCCAGTGCTTACTTTATTTCCAACCGCGTTTCCAATAGTAAACCCTGGATAGGAAACTTTCTTCCTGTATCCTGATTGGATACCGCAATTGGCTAGTAATGGATTTTTATCGTGTACTTGGTGCTATATATTCACAACGTGCAGTACGTATTTTCGCGATCATTCGTCCACGCCTTCTCAAAAATACTAATTTCCTTTCCAATTTGCTCATATAAATATGAAAAATGATACTGCATGTTGTCTCGATAAGATCGTAACAGTTTGATTTCAAAAATCGTGTTTTCGTAACTCACGCCGTGCTCGCGCTGCTACGAATTGACTCTGTTTTTACCCCAGACACCGCATACAAAAACAAACGCTAATGTGTAACGCATATCCAGGCACCAGACTGTTCCTCATTTGCATACGTCTGCAAAAATCTTGCACATGCAAATGATCCAATACCAGGGTGAGAGAGCAGGTAGTGGTGGGCGCGTACTGCTCGACACCCTGGGTACGAGGTTGCAAAACATCGGCCTCTTGTCAGAGTCGGCTGAACAAAGTTGCGACACAGATATTGATAATGTCGGCCTATGATCCCCCTAATTTTGTCACTTAGTGAAAAAACCCATGGAATTCAGGTATTTTGTCAAAGGTTTGTTTACGATAATTACAAAAATAAACAATCTTTCGCTTGAAACTTGTTCAAATTTTTCTTTTTTTGTCAAATTCAACAACATGGCCAGCAAAACGCAACTTTCGAAAATTAATGATCGATTATTATATGCTAACGACTTGAGTTTTTGTCAGAGTTCAGGCTTTTTGTCAAATGTTTGTTTACGATAATTACAAAAGCGAAATAAAATTACGCTTTCATATTTGTTCAGATTTTTCTTTTTTTTGTCAAATTCAATACAATGGCCAGGAAAACGCAACATCGAAAATTAATGATTGATTTCCAAGTTCTTGACTCGACTTCTTGACCCAATGACCCGACTCGACTCGAGTCACAAAATTCAGTGACTTCTGAACTCTGGTGAAAACACTGATATACAGATATAATGAGCTAATAGAATACCTTGCTGAATTGTTAGGGATTGACAGTCTAAAGCATCCTGTAAATTTCCTTTACTTATTGTTCAGGACAAATAAAATAAGCCTATAAAGTATTAAGACAAACCAATATTGTAGTTATAAAAAAAAATTGATGTCATCACTAAGAAACCAATACCTAAAGACGTCCCAGCGAACAGAAAATACTCCCGAGTACATTGAGCACACATAGAAACAACCCACGCGTTGCTTGAACAATAACTCCTTCACTACCAGTTGTACTGATTCAAAATTTCCTTTACTTATTGTTCAGGACAAATAAAATGAGCCTATAAAGTATTAAGACAAACCAATATTGTGGTTATAAAAAAATTGTTGTCATCACTAAGAAACCAATACCTTAAAGACGTCCCTGTGTACAGAAAATACTCCCGACTATTGAACACACAGAAACAATCCGCGCGTTGCTTGAACAATAACTTGTTCAATACCTGTTGTACTGGTTTGAAATTTCCCGTAATTGTTGTTCAAGAAAAATAAAATGAGTCTATAAAGTATTAAGACAAAACAATGTTGTAGTCACCATAAAAACCCGTTTGTGTAATCACGCAGAAAACATAACTTAAAGAGGTCCCAGTGTGCAGAAAATACTGGTTATTGTTGATGACAAATACAATAAGATTTTAAAGTATTAAGACAAAACAATGCTGTAGTCACCTAAAAACTTATTTTTTTTCATCACGGAGAAAACCTGTCTTAAAGACGTCCCAGTGTACAGAAAATACCCCCGAGTATATTGAACACGCAGAAACAACCCACTCGTTGCTTGAACAGTAACTCCTTCACTACCTGTTGTACTGGTTTGAAATTTCCCTCAATTATTGTTAACGACAAATAAAATGAGCCTATAAAGTATTACGACAAAAAAAGAGTTGTAGTCACCATAAAAAAATCCGTTTGTGTAATCACGCAGAAAACCTACCAATATTGAAGTCATCTCAAAAAAAGTTGTCATCACTGAGAAAAACAATTCCTTAAAGACGTCCAAGCGTGCAGAAAATATTCCCGACTATTGAACACGCAGAAACATCCCACGCGTTGCTTGAACATACTCCTTCACTACCTGTTGTACGGGTTTGAAATTTTCTTTAATTATTGTTGAGGACAAATAAAATAAGCCTATAAGTATTAAGACAAACCAATATTGTAGTCATCCATAAAAAAGGTTTTCTTATTACCGTCCCAGAATTGACTGTAATATACGTGACAATATATTTGAAATTCGACAGAAACCGTTGAAGACGAACATTAATGCAACAAAAACAAAAACGACAATGTGTAAGAGCCAGTGGCGTAGCCAGGATTTTTTCAGTGGGGGAGCGCTGGGGGCTGGAACATTTCATGGGGGGGGGCGTCAATCGCTTCTCAAAAGTGGGGGGGGGATACCTTGATCATTACTGATGCAAGCGCGAAGCGCGAAGCCCTTAAGGCGTGGGGTTCGGGGCCCGCTTAAGGGCCCCGGGGGAAAAAATGGATTCTAGATGTTCTGTGGTGTGATTTGAAGCAATTTCTTACGACTTTCCTCCATGCTTTAACTAATATTTTCTTGGCAAAAGATAATTATTTGAACATCGTTTTCGAGGTTGGAGACATTGAATCAGCTATCGGTATTCTGAGCTATTGGCGTGGGGTTCGGGGCCCGCTTAACCCTAAAGGGGCCGGGTTATTTTGACCATCTCTCAGCCGGGGGGGGGCGGATTCCGCCCCCCCCCCTAAGATCTCGGCCATCGAGTGACGAAAAATTTTGAAACTCAGCACATGCATAGAGCAACTCTTCCTAAACATGCCCAAGAAATTTCATGACTATAGGTCAAAGGGTTTTGGAATTATGGCTAATTAATTATTCATATGTATGAATGACAATTCTGCTCGGTGTACACGACGTATATACGAAAATTCAGTTTTCACGGCGCGTAGCGCCGGAAAATTTTTCGCTAGGTGCCAACCCGTGGTCCGATTTTTATGTTTTTGGTATCAAAAGATGCCCAAAGCTCGAGGCTAACAAGTCATAACAGCTCGGGTCGCGAAAAAATTTTTTTAGAGGCTATCGCGGAAAATGTTGAGGGGGGGCGGATTCCGCCCCCCCCCCGGCCCCTTTAGGGTTCAGGGCCCCGAAAAAAAATGGATTTTCGATGCTCTGTGGTGTGATCTGAGGCAATTTCTTACCACTTTAACCAATAATTATCTTAGCACAAAAGATAATAATTTAAACATAATTTTCGAGGGTTTTTCAGCTAAAGGCATATTGTGAAAATTGTTTTCGAGGTTGGAGTCATTGAATCAGCTACCAGAATTCTAAGCTAAATTTTGGATTCTAAATGCTCTGTGGTGCTATCTGAGGCAATTTCTGACCACTTTAACCAATATTTTCTAAGCAAAAGATACATTGTAGTACATAATAGGGCCCATGGCGTCATGTAGATCAATGATAATTTTTTTAGAAACTCAAAATCTCAGTGGGGGGCAACTGGGGGGGGGGGGCGACAAGGTTTCATGGGGCGGTCGCCCCACGCCCCCCGGTGGCTACGCCACTGGTACCGGTAAGAGCACTGCCGTACATTTAATACCGACATCAAATGTTTCCAACAGAGGGCGCGCTACACAAATACTGGTCACCACACCGCAAAGACTTCTGTCAACGTGGATACGATCTGCCCAAACGAAGTTGTCACAAGTGATGGACTTTGTGGAGACGATAACTCAAGAACAACACAATGCACTGAATTGAAATTTCGTTCAATAATTGTTTAGGATATAGGACACAAATGGTTCGAAAATCGACGGGAAATATTCAAGAATAAATTTAATATGATTAGGAAATTTTTAATTCGAATTCGAGTCACTTTTAATGGAACAAAAATAAAGCACTCTTTGTGGAGACGATTAACTCAAGAACAACACAGTGCACTGAATGGACATTTCGTTCAATAATTGTTTGGGATATAGGACACAAATGGTTTGAAAATCGACGGGAACCATTCAAGAATAAATTTAATATGATGTAAAGAAATACAGTGTACTAATCGCGAAAAATTCAATTCAAATTCCAGTCACTTAATTAATGGAACAAAAATCATAAGCACTCTTTGTGGAGACGATAACTCCAGAAAAACACATTGCACTGATTTGAAATTGCGTCTCATAATTGACTATGATTTACGTGACAATATATTTGAAATCCGACAGAAACCGTTGAAGCCAAAAATGCAAAGAAGTTCCTTTGTTTCACTTACATGGGCATTTTTCTCAACCACTTTTTGCTGCTAAACACTTTTCGGTCTTTTTTCCCTCGCACGGTGAGACAAAATTACCTAGTACACCGTTTGATTGGTTTTCAGTACAGGGCGCGCCGCATAAACGTGGTCACGACTATTCTGCCTATAAATAATCAGCCATTACCAGCACGTTCAAGTTGTCGTAAAAGTTGGTGCCTTGATCCGGTCAAAAACTTTTATTTGAAATCGGGCTTGCGGTCGCTGCCGAAGTTAATTGAACGTGATGGGGAGTAATAAATAACCGTCTGATATTTTCTACACAAACCACCGGTGTAGGGGGTTTTGCATAGAACATTTCAGATACCAACTTTTACGACAATTAATGTGTTAGTAATGTATAAAGTACATTATTTCGATTCTACAAAACCACTGCACGCTTTGGGGGGACAATAACACAATAAAATTCGGTTTTTATTAAATTACAATGGCGTTTGTTGATTACCTGTTATTATGTCTGAAAGAAACTTCTTAAATTTCATGAAGAATGGTAGGTCAATAAAGTTTATGGATGCAAAATAATAGTTTGTCTTTGGGCGTGAAAATTACAACGTGCCATAAAAAACTGGAAAAAAATTGCAACCATAGTTTTGGATGTGCGCCCTCTAAAGGCCACCAATGGCCAGCCATGCATCACCACCACACTAGTTGTACAGTGGGGCCAATCACTCAAGAACTATCTGTTGTATTACATTGAAATTTCGTCTGTTGATTGCTTGTGATGTTTTAAAGACAAAGTATTAATATCAAGACAAATTGTAAAGCATTTAAATTAATATATCCAAAACAAAAACGTATCTTTAGCGTGAGAAAACATTTTTGGAATTCAACAAAAAAATCCCCCCCCGGCCCCCCCCCCCCCCCAAAAACCCCACAACTCGTTGTGGGGCCAATAACTAAAGTATTATCTGTTGTTTTACATTGAAATTTCGTCTGTTGGGTGCTTGTGATGTGTTAAAGACTAAATATTAATATGAAGAAATTGTCCAGCAATTCAATTAATATAACCAAAACCGACGTGTCTTTAGCGCGCGAGAGATCACATCATTTTCTGTAATTCAACAAAAAAACACTCCGCCAATAACTCAAGAAATACGTTGTATTACATTGAAATTTTGTCTGCTGATTGCTTGTGATGTTTTTAGAGACGAAGTATTGATATCAAGAAATATTGTAAAGCAATGAAATTAACGTGTCTTTGGCGTGAAAAAAATACAACGAACACAATAAATATCTGAACAAAGTTCCATAGTTTTGGACGTGCGCCCTCTACAGGCCCATGCATGGCCAGCAGGTCCTTTGTACGGAGACCGACATCGGAAGCCCAAGATTTCTGTCCAATTTTCCTAAAATGATGGGTTCATCTCGTTCAGCTCGGGCCGAAACCCGCAGCCGTGCTAAAGATGAAATCAAACGTGTCATGCAAGCCATTGATAAGGTCCGAAAATGGTAAGAAACGAGCAATTTTTATCAGTCAAATCCCAGTCGCATAAAACAGTGTGCGTCGTTTTACTCGTAGTTTAGCCCCATAAATGTGGCCTATTTACTGGACTGCCTCCGTAAACATAGGCCACACACCGACCATGTACAAAAACGTGTCGACGGAGCCAAATTTTGATTTTCACATTTAGGCTTACTTTGTAGGGTTTTTTTTGCTTTAGAAGCATTCTCACCCTCTATATAGGTAGTCCGAGTAACTTGGACCCAACTTATCGCCTTTTTTAACATTTGGACATGGTCTGGCGATAGTAAGGTCCAAGCTAATACCGCGACCTGGACAACATCATCCTGTCACTGTCTCAAAAACCAACATTTTTCAACAAAAAACATCAGATTTCACCATCAAAACGGCCTCCAAATGACTAGATATGCCACCTGAGGTACAAGTAGACATCGATAATTAAGATGGTTGTACTGAAGTTTACTTACGATCCGGAAAAAAGTGAAATTTTCCGTTCATTTCGGAGAGCTCCCCTCGCGATCTAGAACACGTAAAATTTGTTTGAACGACGCGATTTCTTCTACATGCCCAGCGTACATTCGATGGTCCCCGTATCCAGAGTGCGATTCCGTTACCGAGCGCGCGCGATGCATCGATTATGATAATGAGTAGACTGGATCACGTTTGTAAACATATGTGCATTTCAAACGATAATAGGGAGTCGGGAACTAGCGCAGCTTTTATGGCGGGTACCAGTTCAAGCTGGTTCCCGATTCCCTTTTACAGTTCGGAATACACATGTATGTGTTTACAAACGTGACTCATTATCATAATCGATGCGTCGCGCGCGCTCGGTAACGGAATCGCACTCTGGATACGGGGACCATCGAATGTACGCTGGGCATGTAGAAGAAATCGCGTCGTTCAAACATTAAACACGATCGGAAATTTAACGTGTTCAAGATCGCGAGGGGAGCTCTCCGAAATGAACGGAAAATTTCACTTTTTTCCGGATCGTAAGTAAACTTCAGTACAACCATCTTAATTATCGATGTCTACTTGTACCTCAGGTGGCATATCTAGTCATTTGGAGGCCGTTTTGAAGGTGAAATCTGATGTTTTTTGTTGGAAAATGTTGGTTTTTGGGACAGTGACAGGATGATGTTGTCCAGGTCGCGGTATTAGCTTGGACCTTACTATCGCCAGACCATGTCCAAATGTTAAAAAAGGCGATAAGTTGGGTCCAAGTTACTCGGACTACTATATAGGCTAATCAGAAAGTGCTGCCTTTTTCAGATGTCTAATTTTTGTGAAATTTCATGTTGAAATTTTGATACGAAAACGTGTAAAAATGAATCTGGAAATTTCACGAAAAATGGACATCTGAAAAAGGCAGCACTTTCTGATTAGCCTATATAGAGGGTGAGAATGCTTCTAAAGCAAAAAAACCTACAAAGTAAGCCTAAATGTGAAAATCAAAATTTGGCTCCGTCGACACGTTTTTGTACATGGTCGGTGTGTGGCCTATGTTTACGGAGGCAGTCCAGTAAATAGGCCACATTTTGGGGCTACTCGTTGTTTAGCCTGCATGTTGGAGTCCCAAGGTGGCGCACTTCGACTTTCCCCCAACTTTCCGCATATGATGCAGTGTTGCCAAACCTCTTTTTTTGACAAGCCTCAAATTAATACAGGTATTGTAATGCCTGGTGTTGAAACTTTTTTAACAAGTGTCGTTTTATCACTTTATAAACTTAAGTCTAAAAAAAATTTTTAAAAATGGTGTCCGGAAACTGGGCACAAAATTGTTCCCTGGAATGTCAGACAACTCGACTGTTGAGACAACTCGACTCGAGATGACTCGACCGTTGAGACAACTCTACTGTTGAGACAACTCCACCGCTGAGACAAGTTAACTCGACCATTGAAACAACGCAATTATTATCCGAAATCTAGCCTACCCGATCTCTTATGTCTTAACTACATTGTAAAATAAGCCAAGCCCATCCTCCAACCCCAGCAACAGACGACTTGTTATTCCTAACGCACATACGGTCTGAATGGTCGATATACATCAATATATAGAGAGTAACATTCAAGTGCTTGCTGGATATTTATGTAGTGCATGGCACGGCTTTTTCTGGGACAAATTAGTTATATGCAGCTCTGTAATTATTATCAGGTTGGCCCCAAATTGCATTTCACATAATTTGTAAACTTATCCAAAACTGAATACTTGACAAAGCTGCAAATAATATAAACTTACATAATTATATTAAAGGAATAAATGTGTGCTCAAGAGGTTTTAATCACTCTGTTTAAGACTGCTTATTACCCGAGCCGGAGGCGAGGGTAATTATCAGCACCCAGACTCTAAGCAGTCTTAAACAGAGTGATTAATACCGACCGAGCACATATTTATTCCCATTCATAAATACCTTTTCGGTAATTTTTTTTTAAGTAATTCGTTCAAAAAATCCTGATTTTGATCAACAAGTTCACTCCAGCTTTTTGAAACATCCCTCTAGCAAAATAATGGAGTGTTCAGCTGGCGAGTAAGATGTAAACAACCCTTTAATGGAGATTGACGCGCGCGTAGCACGTTCTGCGCGATGTCGCGCAGAACGCACCTGGGGCGTTACGTTTTGAATTTATAAAATTCGGACTCACTGGTAGCGTTGCGCATGCCTACTTGAGGATTGTGAACGTTCAACCAATGAAACGGTAAGAGGCACTGGATTTTTAGGAGTCCACATTTTATGTGACACTGGAAAAGTGTTTAAGACCAGCTAGCCATGTCTTTATCATCCGTTTAAGACCGGCCACATGACGGGCTCTTGACCAATAGGAATGGCTAAACTGTCTGAGGTGTTTATGAAAGAAAGATGGATGTATTTTTGTCACTAGGGAGAAGAAATGGGTAACCATCGGAGACACATCAATAAAGATCTTCAAGTGGGTACCAGTTGTGGAAACCAAAAGCAAAGAGAAAGAAGGCGAGGAGAAAAAGGACGAGCAGTCCGCTGAAGCCAACAAGGAAAACAACCCAGAGGGCATGGGGCCATCGGGGTCAGAGGTCACCGACTTGGCCAAGCACCATGGAGAGACTGCCAAAGGTATCAAAGGCTGCATCCGAATTACCGGACTACGGCTTGGAAATTACACACGAGTCTATGAGAAGCGGCTGCAGCATGTCCCAAAGACTCGTGTGTAATTTCAAGCCATAGCCACTAATTCGGATGCGGCTTAAGGATCTCTACAGACTACATCATGTGAAGCATCACAAAGCATTCGTTTGATTCCTTTTCTTCTTCTATATTTACACTTTTTTTTGGTGTCCTGGCAGATTCGGCCAAGCAGGGCAGTCCAGGGCAAGGAGAAGACCAGCAGGTTGGGCAAGAGCCCCTCAGACACAGGGATGTCACAGCTTTGATAGAAGACGCCAGGCTCAGTAAGTGTAGCCCTGAAAGGGTTTGGGCTAGGAATCATCCCGAATGCTCCAAATTCGCAACTCTGTAGGAATCCAATGTCACATCCCTCGTACTTATCTTTCAGTTTGCAGCAAACCTTGTGTAAAGTAATAATGGCTTGGCTGTACTTTCTTCAATCCGGCAAAATTCTCTGAACACTTCGCTTGATTTTATTTAGGAGGAATAAAGTTAAGGTCAGGAGTTAGGACTGGCAGCATTACTTGGCCTCACCCTACCATACCCTCCAATTCACTTCAGTATTCCCCCAAACAGACATCCCAATGTGTCATGCAGCCGCCCTCAAACATCCGCCCTGCACCAAGTCATCTTATCCATGCTCACTAGGGACCAAGGTTTATATACAGGTCTGTTGTGAGATCATCAGATCCTCTTAATCCCATTGAAATAAGCACTATTGCTTACCACTAGATAAGCAATCTAATGCAGTCCATGGGCTGGTAAGCTAAAGCATTCTCTACACTTCAGTCAGAGGACATTGACGTATCCAAATATGCGCTACCGTACACCTAAAAAGCAAGGGTTAATGTTACACTTACATGTAAAACAGCTTCAGAAGAATCTTAGGATCTACGCTTTTCTCATTCCTGATATAGCGCCCTCATCAGCACTGAGCCATGACGATTCCACGATGGACTCAACCATGGATTCTAATTACAGCAGCGATAATGATGACAGGAGCAGCACAACGGGCGTCAGTGAAGGTATGTAGACAGACATGAGCTTCTGTTGGAGATGGACTTTTGTAACAGTTTAATCTTTGGGAGGGGGCTTTGTGTTCTGTTGTCTGTTTTGTGGGCAAGTCCCGCCTCAGGGTTGCTCTTGCTTCACAGGTGAGTCACCTGCTTTGGGGGTGAAATATGCTTGTGAAGAACTTGTCATCACACACAGCCTTATATGCACAGCCTTACGTACGTATACTTGAGAGGAAGACGTTTGTTTCCCGTCTGTTGTTATTCCTATTGAAATCTCAAACTCCATAGTGTTTCCCTTATGGGGTGGATTGATTTCTAAAGACTTCCTTATGGGGTCTATTCTATTGTGTTTTTTACCCAATAAGGAACCCTATACATTACTAGTTTGTTTATGGTGTAAATCGAGGATTTTCTTTTGTTCCTCTAAATACCTTTTTCCTTTGTTTGTTCTTTAACTTTTTCGCAACAGCTCTCGTTGGTATTGTTCAAGTTTTCTAATTACAAAAGACAGTTTTAGACAACCACCCTTTGAACTTGCCTTTGGAAACAGTGAAATGTAGTTGTGTTCTGTAGTTCTGTAATGGTTGACTGTGTAGCGAGTTGTCCTCAAAACATCAGAATTTTCCACATTCAGTTGAATAATGGAGGATGCCAAGGATTATTGGCCACCACTAATGTCGTTTCTCTCTAGATTGCATGACACATACAAATGTTCATGCTCACATTATGAGATGTTTATTTTGAGTGGACTCAGGAAGCTTCATTGTTGAATTGTTGAGACACTTGCACTTGTAATCATTATTCATGATAGGGCGCAGCTAGGATTCAAAAGTTGATATGGCAAGAAACTTTAGGCACATTCCACACACATGGCGGAACTGTATTATTTACCAGGACTGTTTTTCTTCTTACCTGTAAGGTGGTGAGCAGAGAAATTTTGGCAACTTGAAGAAAGACGACACCGCCAGTCAACCTCATGAGCAGACCCCTGAAACGACACCCAAGGAGTCAGATTCCAAGACATCTGGCACACATACATCACCATCTGAAAAAGTAAGCTACAAATTTGTGTAAAATATAGCAGCTTGGCTGTCTCGACATTTTTTGGGAAAAAAACAACTAGAAAACTTTGTCCAGATGTAGTGTTGTTCCCTTTTTTGAAAGACTGCAGGTACTGATTCCTTGCTATTAATGCACTATACAACACAAACACATAATTTGTTTAGCTAATTTTCTGATTGTCAATTCATTTTTTTTTCATCTCAGAAAGAAACAAGATCTCTTAGAAAAACATAACAGCAATTGTTAGTTGCCAGTCTTTACTATGCATCAGACATTAAGACACTGCGGTCACTGGCCTCTTATTAAAGCAAGAAGTTACGTGGCAGTAAATGTAGTCTAGTCTGTCAGTCCATTCACGTCACAAGTCCAAACACAAGTAACATGGGATGAGCAATAACAAAGGAAAGTCTTCGTCATCAGAGAGCCTGTAACAGCTTAGGACTGAAGGATTTATGATAAGCCATAGAAGTGTCACGTCATATGGGGTCCTCTCCAATAGTGATGTGTCCAAACAATATCTTGTCCACCATTTTTACCATACCTTTTGCACAATTAATTTAAGAATAAGTAGGATTGGAAAATGAAACAGTGCTTCGAAGCTGACTTTACATGTAGTCTTACTCGGAACGTGACGGATGCCGTTATTTTTTTTCTCCAACTGATAAAAGAATTGATGAGAAAGTGGTCACTGTGCTATCGCTACGTAAGGCCAGGTTTGTTTGGTTATAGTACCCTGGGCATTGCATGACTTCGATGGCGTAAGACGTAACATAACCCCCACAGTGTATTGACTTTGGATGGACTTGTGATGGAGCATTGTTAAAACAAGTGGATGACAAACAACATGCTATGATTCCACTCATTTTGCTCTCTCTGCCAATGACAATATGATTTGTTTGTCCTTGCAGCCAGATGATGTCAGCGAACCTCCAGCAAAGCAACCCCGACTCCACGCAGACACCACATCAAGTTGATGGCTCTAAAACTTCACACATCTATACACACCTTCATGTCACCCCTATGTGGCTTAGCGGATACACTTCGTCTCTGTCATGGACCTTCAGTAGGTGTAGTGCTTTATTTGTATCAGCGAAAAGGCTGGTTCCGACTTGGCACTTGAGTAAACACAAAATGCAATGCATGTATTGCGGTGTCATGCAATGCACTGCAAATTGGCAAAAGTTGAACAAAATTTCTACTCAAGTGAATTTCATTGAGGATTCGTTGTGGTGTTAATTGTGCTTTCACTTCACATTCACGTGGAGAAGCGTGGAATGAAGCAATTTTTCACTGCAACATAAGCTTATTTCATAGTACTTGAGGTCCAAGTAAGGGTTTTTACCTATGATTTTTTGCTTAAATAGCTCCATATTTAGGCGTAGCCTTTTGTAACTTTTGATGCATGTACATCATGGTTTGAGGGGAAGAAGTGTAAAATTACCGCACCTGCAGTCTTGTTGAGGGTGCCACTTCAAGCCTGGTAGAATGGTCATTGGTAATAAGACTGCAACCTCAATCACACAGAGCCATACCTGGAGGGAATTGAATGCTTTCATTTAGTCACAATGGCAAAACTGCCTGAATCAGTAATATCGAGTGAGAGGCTAAGCTTTTTCCTGTGAGGAACTCTGACAGTGTCGGGTGTTTTGTTCTGTGAACACATGGAAACCGCCAGCTGCATTTGCACATGGTGCAAAAGATTAAACTTTGTTATAGCAATGGACTCCATGCTCAAAACGTCCTCAGCAGTTGCAAAGAAAACAATTGGGAGATTGGGAGGAGGGGTATTTTGGACGTACTGCTGATTGGGCCTGACATTCAAGCAAAGATGTTTGTGTTTCACACCATACGCACATGAACCAGCAGCTGCATCCCATCTCCCTAACTGGAGCCCCAGCCTGCTAAATATTCAGACGGTTGTTAACATTTTGCAGTCTTGGAGATTATCAAATAGGAGATAAAATCAATGGCCTTGTTTTGTTTTCTTGTTATGTTCCAAATTGGTCCCAATTGATTCTAATTGGTGAGCCTTATATAAGTATTTGTATGTACAGACATACTCGGTATGGAAAATCCTATTGACTGTTTTTGTGAAGCTTATTTGTGTCCTTGCTCTTTGAGACCAAACATTTTGTACAGGCAACTACTTGTGGTTTTTAATGTTTATGTTCCTTTTGTACATAAAGAATTGTTAAGTGTGATGATGAAATACATCATGTGTTGAGTAGTTATCTGTGTTTTATGTATTTATATCACCTGTTAATAGAAAACTGTGGCTTATTAGTGGGAGACGGGTTCCACCCTCCAACCCCGGAAAGGTTACATTTGTGTCAATTTTGTGTCTTCTTTAGCTATAGTTGGGTAACAGTGATACGACCACATGTTTTTTTTGGTTCTGTATTGTTTCACGTTCTACATTTGCTGTAGATCTTTGGCCACAAATAAAATAATTATATTTGGTGATTGTTTGCAATAATGACATGCTTAGTCAAGTATTCGTGTATGTCAATAAATGTACTACGCCATCTCATGTTAAAACCCCTATACTTCTGCCAAATTATTTTTTTTCAGCGAGCAGTCTAAGTCCGGTGTCAAACTCGTGAGCCGGGTCGGGTAACTATACAAGTTGGGCATAAAAGGGGAGATTTGTGTCCCTACTGTAGATGCGGGTTATCCAACAATTGACGGGTATAATGAACGGTTATCCGAGTCTCGTTCACGCCCGCATGTGTGAACCCTTGCCATCACTACATGAAACGTGTATATGAGCAACGACTTATCAAAGACAGGATCAGGATTATTTGCATTTGTCCTAAAAAGTAACCCACTGAGTTATTATTATTAAAAAGCTTACTTCGATTGAAGATCGCACTGGCACTAAACACCCCGCGGAATTATTCCAACTGGCTCGCTGTCCTTTTGATGAAACAAAATCTGTTGGTGATTTCCAACGATGTTTTGGAATAAAGTGTTATACTGATCAAATCGTGTTTCGTGATCAAAAGGCTTTGCATTTTTTTTTCACTTTTCTCGAATATTGTAATATCCACTTAGCTGAAACTTCAACAGGATAGGTTTTGAACATTCTTCGGACTTTTTGTTCCTTCATGCCTTTGAAAGACTGCTCATACGCTTGCAGTACAGTATACATGCACAACGTGTCCATACTACAATGTTCTTCAGGCTCATATATAAGGCCTTATAGGCCTAGGCCTACATCCTCGCCACTGTTTTTTTTTTAGATCTAAGATCTTTATTGCTTTAGTTCCCATTTGCACTGGATTTATTGAGACTTTCGACAGTTTTCACCCTTTTGGGATTTTTTCATGTCATCATTCTATTTTGAACCAACACGAAGTAGAACATGAACACATTGGGATTCAGTTACAAAAAGTGGAGGGGTAGAGCACTAAACCGCTGAGCCTTGATTGTGGGAGTATCGATGTTTTTAGCTTCCATGGAACAGTTAGTGCGCGAGAATCACGTTGCCGGACATTTACAGCATGCATTCGGGATGATTTTGTTTTTACACCGGTTACAGCTGCTGCCCGTTCACGCATCTACTGGCTTTCAGTCATACCGTAGGTACTGCTCCAGCAGGAGATGATATTGAACACCGTGGCCAGACAATCAACCTACTAAAAAGAACATTATTTTAATAGGAGGCATGTCCCTCGTCGTCCCCCTGGATTTCCGTCCATTTTTTTTTTTCTCTGACGAAAACTAAGAGATTGGAGCGAAATAATACACTGTGATACCCAGATAATCGATGATTCAGCCTACATGATTTTATCTGACTTCTAAAGTTTTGTAGAAACTTTTAGCAAATGAAATGCTTTACTTTTATGAGATCCAACATGACTTGGTGGCAGTGGCGTAGCCAGGAATTTGGGGGGGGGGGGGGGCGGGAACATTTTATGGGGGGGAGGCGTCATGTAGATCAATGATAATTTTTTTATAAACGCAAAATCTCAGTTGGGGCTGGGGGCGACTGGGGGGCGAAAAGGTTTCATGGGGAGGGGCTCCCCACGGCCCCCCCCCCCCCGGCCGTGGCTACACCACTGGTTGAACTTAAATAGCGCCCTCAATCGAGTAAAAGTAATCACGCAACCCAATCGTCGTTGCACCATCATTTAACATTCTTTCT